>CM053584.1:43032536-43051782 GCA_028627135.1 Pseudochirops cupreus | reverse complement strand
CATGGCATCCTTCCATCCATCACTCCATCCACCCATTCATCCATCAATCACTCAGTCACCTCATTGTCCCCGATAAGAAGTAAATGCCACTACTGCCCTCCATTTCGGAAATCATCTGCCAAGATGGCAGACATCAAAAACAAAAAAAAGGCCCCAACAAAAAGTTAAAATTGTCTTGCCCTTAAATGTCTTCATGAATTTCATCCATGCGTTTGGGTATCATGTGTGGTGTGATATACTTTAAATTGCTGTTATCTGCATCTCTGTGTAGCATTTGTATGTTTGAGGTTATGCTTAAAAGGCAGAGATCATAATGAAACAAGTTACTCCCATCAAAAAGAACCAGGCTCTAGCCCTGCCTTGAACAAGCCGTCACAATAAACTCTCTGTGTTTTGTTTTGTGTTTTAAGGAGTTATAAGAGAGCACCTACCTCACAGGGTTGTTGTGGGGATCTAAGATTTGCAAGCCTTCAGTGTAAGCCGCCAGTGCTGCTAATCCAGAGCTGTCTCAGCCAGATTATGTGCAGCTGACTGTGCTCATTTATCAAACTCACAGTCAGAGAAGTAACCTGTTGACCCCCTGCTTATTTCATACAATAAGCCGTATTTGTTCCTTGTTGGGAGGTGGTAAATTTAAGTGTTGGCAACTTTCAGAGTTGTTGGTTCTTTGTGTGTTCGGGAAAGCCCAACCTTTTGTTAGGAACTAGACCTGGTCCAGGTGAATGGCTTCACAATTTTCTGAAGATGCAATTCTGCTAATAAAGGGCTTCTACAAAAAAAAAAAAGAAAAGAAATCATCCTTCAAGAGATTCTCAAGGAAAATTCTGATATTTTAGAACCAGAGGGCAAAATAGAACTAGAAAGAATTCACTGATCCCCTCTTTAAAAAGACCCCAAAAGAAAACTCCTAGGAATGTTAAGGCCAGGTTCCGGAGTTCCCAAATCAAATTGCAAATATTACAAGCTACCTAGAAGAAACAAGTTGAATACTGTGGAGACGCAATCAGGATAACCCAGGATCTAGCAGCTTCTACATTAAGGGATAGAAGGACGTGGAATATAATATTCTGGAGAGCAAGAGAGCTAGGATTAAAACCAAAAATCACGTATCCAGCAAAATTGAGTATAATGTCCCAGAAGAAAATATGGTCATTCAATGAGATGGAGATCTTTCAAGCATTCTTGCTGAAAAAAACAGAACTGAAAAGAAAATTTGACACTCATATACAAGAAACATGAGAAGGTAAACATAGAAAAGAAATCATAAGGAACTTATCAAAGTTGTTCTATTTATATGCCAACATGAAAAAACGATAATTGTTAGATATGAAACTTTTCTCAGTATGAGGATAGGTGAAGAAAATATAAATGTATACACACACATATGTATGTATAATACACATATGTCTATATAGGAGGGTTTATAGATGTGTATGAACACATATCTGAGTTTGTGTATAGATGTGTACATAGAGAGCACAGGATCAATTGAATAGGATGGGATAATATTTTTAAAGGTGAAATTGAGAGGTGGGAGAGGAATAGTATGAGAGGAGACAGGGAGAGACAGAATGTGGTTAATCATCTCATATAGAAGAGGCAAGGGATAATTGTTACAATGAAGGGGCAGAACAGGGAGGCAAAAAGGAATAAATCAACATTACTGTCCTTGAATTTGGTTTAGGGAAGGAATGACATACACTCTAAATTGGATGTCTTGCCTTATAGGAAAGTAGGGGGGAAGGGGATGAGAAGGGGGATGATGAGAGGAAGGGCAGGTTGGGGGGAAGTTGTTAGAAGCACACACTTCTGTAAAGGGACAGGGACAAAGTAGAGAATAGAACAAAGGGAGGGTGAGATAGAAAGGAGGGAAATATCATTCATGTTCCACAATATGTTCATTGTGGAGATGTTCTGTGTAACTTCACATGTACAGCCTGTATTGAATTGTTTGTCTTTCCAGTGGGGGTGTCTGACAGGGGAGGAAGGGAAAGAATCTATAATTTAAAGTTCTAAAATCATATGTTAATATATATATACATATATTTATTATTATTATTATTATTATTATTATTATTATTATTTACATGCAACTGGGAAATAAGTTATACAGGAACTGGGATAGGGATATCCATCTTGCTCTACCAGAAAGTTAGGGAGGTGTTGGGATAGGAGATAGAATAGAGCAGATTGGGGGAGGGTGTATACAGTGGAATCACTGTTTTGGGGGGGTAGGTAGGGGAAAGATGGGGAGGAAGCTTGCAACTTAAAATCTTTGTGGAAATCAATGACGTAAACTAAAAATAAGCAAAAGTTAAATTAAAAAAAGAAAATCAATTTATCATCCAATAAAAACTGTAGGTTGAAAGCTAATATATATATATATTTATAAATGAATATATATATATACATTTAACCTAGATTGTCAGTTTTACTGGAATATAATTGGGAAAAATAACTCTTATTTTTTTGCTTTTTGGAGGTGGAAAGGCAGGGCAATTGGGAATAATAAGTGATTTGTCCAAGGTCACATGGCTAGTAAGTGACAAGTGTTTGACCTCAGATTTGAACTCAGGTCCTCCGTAATCCAGAGCTGGTGCTCTATTCAATGTGCCACCTAGCCATCCCAAAATAATTCTTAATAATTGTTTTAATTTCATCTTCAGTGGTGGTGCATTCACCTTTTTCATTTTTGATACTAGCAATTTGATTTCTTTGTGGGGTTTTTTGGGGAAAGGGTTTGGAGGGGGAAGGGCAGGGCAATTGGCATTAAGTGACTTGCCCAAGGTCACATGGCTAGTAAGGTTAAGTGTCTGAGGCAAGATTTGAACTTGGGTCCTTCTGAATCCAGGACTGGTGTTCTATTCACTGTGCCACCTAGCTACCCCACATTTTTTTTAATTCTATGCCAATGATAGTTGCAAGGCTTTTTGGTTTTTCATCCCATTTGTGTGTCATATTTCTCAGAGTTTAGAGATTAAAAGTGACAAAGTCCAAATCACATAACTCTTTGTAGAGCATACTGGAGCCACACCTGACAGAAAGAAAGATCTTTTAAGCTGCATGTCATCACTTAGATATATACCATAGTTTGCAAAGATTAATTTATCTGAGCCATTAAAAGAAAGAACAAGCAGAAAAAGTAAGCCAAAGAAGAAGGGAAAAGACAAAAAAGAAGGAAAAAGAATGCAGGAAGAGTTGAGAACAAAAGGTACAAGGAAAGATTAGGAAAATAAAAGTTTCTTACAAAAGTCATAATGCAGCAATCTGGTAGAACTGAGTCTGCAGACAAAGATGAATAAAGCATGATATGTCTTGTAGCTTTTAGAAGCTTATTGGAAGTGAGATCAATTCTACTGGTACATATAACCAAATATGGGCTTTTTGCTCTCTAGCATCATCTATGAGAGGAGAAACTTCTTAGAGACACCTGTGTGGCCTTTATATGTTTTGAAAGGGAGAAGGGGAGAGAGGAAAGACCATTATGTATCTGTTTTTCAGTTTAAGAGTCTTAGCTCTGCTGAGATCTCATTAGACAAGCAGAATCCACTGGTATTAGACAAGATATCTAAGGAAAGGCATCATGGTCTATCTATAGACTTGAGAAGGAAAAATTCTCAGGACTCCCAAAGGTGATGTGAGTTTACCTTTAGGAACTATTTGTCACTGTTTTAGTGTGCTGAAATTAGTAGAGAAGCTGCTTTGCCCAGAAGAAGAACTTCACAATTGTGAAGAACATAGAAATGTATGCCCATGACTCTACATTACCCTCTGGGATCAAGTACAATAAAATATCTGGGTAAATTGGATAGCAGTATGAAATAAATTAAAATTAAAAATCTCAGACCTTATACAATGATAAACTCCAAATGGAAATGTGAACTAGATATTAAAAGTCAGATTATAAACAAACGGGAGAATCATGGAGAAAATGGCTATTAACTGCAATTAAAGATCATGGCCTAGCAAGGAATAGAGATGATCATAGAAAAAAATGGATAATTATGGTTACATAAAATTAAAAAAGAAAAAACTTTTTCCCATAAATGAATCTAATAAAGATAACATTAAAAGAGAAACAAGTTGGAGGGGAAAACTTTGCAGTAAATTACAGATAAATTAAAGGCATTCTGAGATTCTACTTCAGACCTATGAGTGTGACAGACATGGCAAAATAGGGAAATTATACATGTTGTAAGGGTTGGGGAAAATATGAACCTTGACATACTGTGTTGGATCTGTGAATGGACTGGACCATTCTGGAAAGCAATGTGGAGTTATAAATAAAAAGTTACAAAGCAGTGTATAGCTTTTGATTTAATAATACCACCCTTAGGCTTATGTCCAAAACAAATTAATAGGGAAAAAGTCCTTTAAAAACATGTATAGCATATCTTTTTTCAGAGACACGAAATGGAAACTAAGGGGCTATCCCACAATTGAGGATGCCTGAATTTACTATAGTATATGCATGTAATGTGGTACTATTGTGTTGTAAGAAATGAAACAATTGATGATTTTAAAAAGAAAAGGAAAGACTTCCATGAACTGATGAAGAGCCAAGTAAGGATAACTAGATGACAGTTTATGCTATAACATCAATATCACAAAAATGAATAATTTTGAGAACTTTACAAATTGATGAAGAATGAAATTGGCAAAATTAGGTGAACAATGCCCACAATGGCAATGCTGTAAAAACAATTTCAAAAGATGTAAAAACTATGATTAATATAACTAGCATTCTTGATCCCAAAGGACCGATGATAAAAATATGCTATCTATTATGGAGGTGTGATGGATTTTTTTTTCAAAGGGATGGAAGTGGGAGGGTTTTCTGGTAATTTTAAAAAAGAATTGGGGGTCCTGCAGATAATTAATATTGCATGTATATGCAGATGTCATTGCCATATTACTAGTTTTATTAAACTATCTTACTTTTTTGAAATAGATTTTGTATGAAGTAGGACTAATTTCTAAATATGAAGCAAATATAAACCACATCAATAAAACTGAAAGTGACTAAAACAAAACTAAAAAAATCAAAAAACTGAAAATGAGAAAGAGAATGAGAAGGAAGAAAGGGGGGAGGGAGAGGGAGAGGGAGAGAGAGAGAAACAGAGAGAGAGAGAGAGAGAGCAAAATGTGGTATATCTGTCTAGAGTCTACAACTGAGTTTATGTCCCACTTCTGACAGCTATGAGACTCTGGATCCCAAATATTTTAGTGCACGCAAGAAACTCTTTAATATGATAATTTGGCAAGAAATTATCAATTTTGAGACAACTTAGAAAGTCAGCTGTTGGATCTGGGAAAGAGAGAAGTGCAGTTCTGCACAGGGCCTGTGGCAATGGCAGCAGCTTCTCCTGGAGCTATCAGCCCACAGAAGAAATATTTGAAAGTCACCTATTTCAACTTCTAGGAGCCAGGATGACAGGGTAAACAATAAGTTGCTCTCATCCTCCCTTATTGACATTGAAAAACCCAGAGAATATTGCCCCAGGAAAAATTCTGGAATAGTAGAGTCAGCAGAAAGACAGGTTATGGCAGTCTTTTATCTGGTGAGGCCAGGAGGATTAATGGAAAAGGTCCCTCTTTCTGGGGCTGAAAGGGATTGGTACAGGACACTAGGCATCCCAGCAAGCCACCAGCAATCTCCACCTCAGTGGAACAGCAAGAGATCCTGAGCTCCAGGGTGGAGGAGCAGGCAAGCAGCAGGCAACCAAGCACCAGCTGCAAGCACCAGCTCAGCACCAGGTAAACTACCAGATCACTATAACATCCAGTTGCCAGCACCTAAGGTCTCAGCACACAAAAACAGGCCTCTAGATGCCAGTACAAGAAGCCTGGACCCCAGAAATAGATATCAAATTTAAAATCCAGAAAAAAGGGTAAAAAAATGAGTAAAAAGCAACAAAGAAAAACAATTACCATAGAGAAGTATCTTGATGACAGGGAAGATCAAAATACAAATTCAGGAGAGGACAACATGGTCAATATGTCCACATCTGAAACCTCAGAGAGGATTATGAACTGATCTCAAGTCCAAAAAGGCTTCTTGCAAGAGCTCAAGAAGGATTTTAAAAGTAAAATAATAGAGGCAGAAGAAAAATTAAGCAAATCCTTTAAAAATACAATAGATAAAATGGAAAAAAGTAAACTGAAGAAAGTGTCAATCTTTTGTGAGGGAAATTCTTCACTGAACACTCCTCATATTAATGAAAGGTGCCACCCACAAATAATTTTGCATGTAAACAAAGAATGTGAATGGTGTATTCACATGTGTGTGTGTTTGTGTGTATGTACACATATATATGTATATATGTATATATATGTATATATACATATATGCATATATATATATATATATATATATATATATGGGAGAGAGTGTATGTATTTCCTTGATATATGTGTGTATATCAACATTTTGTAGTAGATAGAAATCTGTCTTGCAAGCCAGGAAAGTCTGAGTTCAAGCAAAACCTGAAAAATTTTTATGTAACCCCAGATACATAGGTATATAAAACAGGTGTACAAATCAAGCATTTGCTGATAATAAATCATAAAGGAATTTATTTTGAAACAATTCTTTGGTGTGCATATAATTTTACCTTTCTTAAAGACAAAAGCAAATTTGCATACTAATGAGATACATGAGCTTGTTTATTTTTACATAAAGAATTAAATCTTGGTGGAATATTTAATTCTGCAGGATGTAGAGCATCTTCAGTGTTTTTCTGAGCTGATTCATATTTTGATTTTATAAAGTACAAGATTCTCACATGTGAGCCAAGGTGTTTCTCCAGTATTCATTGGTGTTGCATGGTATGACAGCATGCACAATGCCAAGTGAGAATTTTATACGTTCAGAACCAAGGCTGTAATGACATTGCTCAATGCAACATGGGTAAGTCCTGACACAAACACCTCAGAATTATTACATGTCTGATTTTGAACTGATTTTTAGTCATCGCACATTCAGAAATCTTTTACTGTTGACATATTTTTCACAACCCCCAAATTCCATTATATGACCCTATATGGAGTTGCAACCCATAGTTTAAGAAGCACTGCTTTAGCATGAATATGTTGTGAGACTTAAGGCAAATCACTTAGCCTCTCAGCATTCTAGGTAATTCAATTAGATTGCAAGCTGCAGACATGTCAACTTGCATTGATATAAGGAGTTTTCTTTGCTGGGAATTCATGTACTAATGAAAATATTAGTCCCATCTCTTTTTCTTTCCTTCCTTCTTTCTTTCTTCCTTTCTTTCTTTCTTTCTTTCTTTCTTTCTTTCTTTCTTTCTTTCTTTCTTTCTTTCTTTCTTTCTTCTATTACTGTATCTCTCTGCCTCTGGCTTTTAAGTATGTAAATATATTTATATAGTTAACAAAATATAAATATATATGTTCATACACATATATATCCAGAATTATTGTTATCCCTCTAACATGTACAGGTGCACAACCTTTATATGAGTATTTATGTGTGCATGTGTATTTATACATATATTATATATGCATATATACACATTTATATGTATGACTTTAGGTAAATGCACAAAGAATAGTCAAAAAGGTATAAGTGAGAAAAAGAATAGATTGTTCACATAGCTAAAAGAGTAGACATTTCATGTATACCATTGGTATGTAAGTTAAGTCGAGAAAATTCAAAGAAGACACTCAGCATATTGAGCAGATCCCTCATAAATTTATAGTTTGACATAGTCAAGAATTGCGAAAGAAAATTTCATATTAATGGGTCCTGGTTTGTATAGATGGAAGTAGCAATGATATTTTAGCATAGATCATTGTAATTAATATATAGAATCCACATAATAGATTACCAGATAACACAGAGAGATAAGTACATGTTAAAAAGATAAATTAATGTATTACATATATAGATAGATGTGTCCATGTATCTATGGTTCTAGTATTCTATCTATATGGATATATATTGATATATACATACATGTATGTAAATTAATGATAATGAAAATTTAAAAAGAAAAATATTTGTGGTGAGGTCTCCACCACCCAAACAAATTAATAATGATAATAATGACAAAAATAACAAGAAAACATGTTATCATCCTGGCCTTATGGAGAAAAAAAACTGGATTGGGAATGCAAAGACTTAGTTAAAGGCACTGACTGGCATGTACATACTATCAATGTAACTTGAGATATATCTCTTATTTCTCCATTTATCATCTTCAGCACTGTATCTTGCCACTGGATCCAGATGGCTGTGGAGGAGAGTGTGAGGCTGGTGATTTTGCACACCCCTGCTTCATTTAAATCCAATTCACTTGCAAGTCATAACATCACCTTCCTGATGTCATGGTCCTCTTTGAAAACGAAAGGACAAGCAACAACAACCACACCTGCCAAACAAGAGGGTTGGATAATATGATCATCAATATTCCTGTGAGCTCTAAGTCTTCTATCTGACAGAGGTGATTGAATTGGGGTGCTTTGGTCTTGTTTTTGCTAACCTGGCCAGATAATTGGCTACATTTTCTGATTTCATTTTAACAGGATCAACCTGACCTTATAGTGATAAGAGTCAAAACCAGATCAGCTCACAGACAGTTACAAAATAGTACAGTCAACTAGGCTGACATATTTCTCTAGTTTTATCTCTCAGAGGATGAATAGGAAAATGTGGAGGTAGAGACAGGGAGGGAAAGTCCATTTTTTGGTTCATATGACTACTACATAGGCAGCATCGGGATTCTGCTAGGGCACACTGGTTCACATAAAAAAAGCAAGTCAATGCAAATTGTAGTAAACAGTAACACTTTAAAATAATTGCCTAATCAATATTAATTCCATGGGTATCCATTTAACAACATTAATCACAGCGAACTCATTTAGTATTAATGTGAATGTCACAAGTACTTCAAATGGATTTCCACTGTAATTCAACATTAATTACTTCAGCTGGACAATTATTTCAAAGTGTTACTAGTAAACATGAAAGCTAAAACAATGAACATAATAGATTGAAGAATAAGACCACATATAACTCAGGCATAATAAATACTGGTGGTACATTTGAACATTTGGCAAACATTTAGGAAGTTTTATGTAGAAATTTGAACTGATTAGGGAGAACCTAAGGCTCAATAATCTAATGGATCTGCAATCCCAGTGATAGGAATGTTCTTTCCAAGGATGTAGATCTCCTCTCATCATGGCTGCTCATCCTGTGCTGATCTCATTTTGCTTCTTCCATATATTTGCCACAGGGTGTAACCACCCCAAAGTATAAGGACATAAGGTCATAGAATTAGGGTTGCAAATGATTTCAAGGGCCAGCTAATCCAAAGCCTTTGTTTTACAGGTAAGGAAACCAGGACCAAGAGAGGAGAAATTATCTCATCAATGTTACACAACTAGTAAGCGTCAGAGATTGGACATGAATGTTGGTGCTCTGATTAGATATCCAGTATTTTTTCCCTTCCATCATATTTGTTTCACCCCTAACACCCAGTTCAGCACTTTATTCACCATATCATATTTTCTACATGTTATTAGTTCTTGGAGGGGACAGGGGAGAGGGACAACATAAATTTCTTTTAACATTCACATAATATCAATGGATCATCTGGGATATTTGCTACCCTTTCCACGTTTCACATGAAAAACCCAACTTCTTTTTCACTGGTGAATTTCTCTGAGATATATTTTATAGCATTCCTTTTTATTTCTTTTTTTGTCCTTCTTGCAGCCTACTCACATCCACTCCAGACTCTTCATTGCTCTTTGGGTGATCCACAAGATTAAGTAAGAGCTTATATCGAGGCACAAAATTATAATTCAAATTTATTTTTTCTCATTACAGTTTGCAAGCTCTTTCATATACCTATTTCATTCCTTATTTTTGCCACAAAACAATCTTGTGAGTTAGGTCACACAACTCATTACCTCCATCTTAGAAAAAGGTTTTCCAAGTTTATGAACACTGCTGTGGAAACTCTTTTGACCTCACCACTTGGTTATCTAAAAATATCTGCTTTATAAACTTCTGTTAGCAACTCAGTAGTGCCCAGAAGTTTTTTTGTTTTTGTTTTTCATTCACGTTGGCTCAACTACTTATCACATTCTCCATGATGACTCTCTCAGGACGTCTTCTAGCCTCTCATACATTCAATTTCATCTGTGACCACTGATCTCTCCGTGAATGACCCTAGCTCCTGTTTCACTCATTGATCATATCCTTCAGTAAAATCTTTCATCTCCATTTTCAACGCATAAAAATCTCTCTTCCATCTTTTCTCATTTTTTTTTCTCTTTTGTTCTGATCTCAGAGTCCTTTTTACCAGGGATATCACCTTAACTTGATTGCTTGATATTACTCACTCCCATTTCTTCTGGAAGTTTTTCCCATCAACCTTCTACCACCAGCAGCACCATCTGTAATAATTCCCCTACAAAGTAACTCCTTCTCAGCTCTTTTCAAACATGTTCAGCGCTGCCCATCCTTAAACTGAAACAAAACAAAATAAAGTATTCCTCTGATTACACCATCCCCTCAAGCTATCATTCCTTATACTATGTTCTTGTTTATTTCAATTAAACAAATATGTATTATGTCTACTAAGTACAAAGAACTACAAGAAGCATGAGAGACACAGTGACATAAACAAAAGTCTCTTCCAGAAGTAGTTTATATTCTGAATTACTAGAAACAAAATAGCCTATATTCCAAGAATATTTTTTTCCATAGGGTTCTGAGGAAGGACTAGTTCAAATATGGCTACAGACAGTTACTAATTGAATGACAGTGGGCAAGTGACTTAATTTCTGTCTATGTCATTTTCCTCAACAGTAAAATAGGGATACTATAGCACTTGTCACCTATATAGGTAGGTTGTGAGGGGTGTTGTAACATTCAAATGAGGTAATATTTTTGAATTGTTTATTAAACTTAAATACTTTTAAAGTGCTTAATACAGTCCCTGGAATGTAGTAGGCACTTAATAATTACTTCCTTTTTTTTTTCCTCCTTCGCTTTATTCCTCCATTCTTGCCATCTAGTTCCTTTTACCAACACATCAACAAAACTATACACTCTGATTTATCAATGTTCAGTATAAGCCTGTCATCATCACTCTACTTTTGAATAGTTAACAAATCAATAGACATTTTGACCTACATGTATAGAAAGCATCCCATTTTCAACTTCTCCCATCCTTTTGCCATCGTTTCGTTCTCTTCTCTCAAATGACCCTCCTTCCTCCTTCTCTATTTCTTGTTGTATAGCAAGCATTACTTCATTTATATATGCTTAACAGTTTGAATTCATCATACTCTTTATCAATCCCTCCCTTCACATCCTCCATTTTGATTGATTGATTCATCTATTCATTCAACAAAATATTTTTTTAATGAGTATTATGTGTCATATATTGCCTTAGTTGCCAGAAGTATAAATTAAAAGCTCAAAAAGTGCAAGTTTCTGATTGGTTGCTATCTTGTTGGGAGAAAACACCACGTATATAGAAAAGCAAACACTTATTTTTACTGAAATCATGATTTCATTCCCATGTTGCTGTGAGGGAGGGAACGTTGGCATTCTGAATCAGGAGAGTATTAATTCAGATCAGCACTTCTAGTAAATGAAGGCAAACAGAGCTTAAGTGACTTGTGTAGCATCACACAGCAAGTAGTATCAGAGGACAGATTTCAACTCAGGTCTTTCTGACTCCAGACCTAGCACTCTACCCACTGAGCTATCTAGATACCTTACCTGGCAGGTATTAGGCACTTAATAAATATTGATTGATTGAACTAGTCTTATTTTCCATTCCTTGTTTTTTTTCCTTTTCTGATCATATTCTGTCCTATCCCCCCATATCTCTTATTCCTCACTTAACATTCTTTAGAGATTTCTTTTGTCCTCTCTCTATATTTAGAAAAATCAAATTATTGAATTGAAAACTAGGGAATACAGGTTAATGAAGGTTCTTGAGTTCATGTCAAATAAATAGGGGTTTAAAGAATGAGACACATATAGCCTTAAGAAGAGAAGACTTGGGGCAGGATGACAATAGCCCTCTTCAAGTATTTGAAGGACTGAGATGAGGAACAAGGATCACTCCTGTTCTTCTCAGCCCCAGAGATTGGAACAAGTACCGGGTGGAAATTGAGAAACTGTGAGAAAAATAAACCAAAAAAAAGTTTGAAACATTAGAGTTCCACTAAGCTGAATGGACTCTCTTAGAAGATAGTTCATTTCTTCCCTACTGAATATATTCAAACAAAGGCTTAATAACCACTTACCCAGTACATTATAATGGGGTTGCTTCCAGTTAAGGGTGTGAATTGATAGTCATTGAAGCACTTCCAACTTTGAGTCTCTTCTTGTCTTTGATTTTGAATATTCAAAAAACAACTTGCCTTCTTCAAGTTTCTCCCCCCCAGAACCGGCATTCAAAAAATGTTCTTAAAGCAGCTAACTTAGTCAATTAGGCTTCAAACAAACTCTTCTTCAACTTTGTGTTTTTTCATTATACATTCTACAAACATCAAAAGACATACAAATTTCAGTAAGCAAAATAGAACAGAAAAAGAGGATTGCATATGAAACTATGAACTATAATGTATGGATTTTAAAAGAGTATATTAAATTTAACACAATAAAAAACAGTTCTATGTGTCTGTACTAAATTCTGAACTTGGTACTCTTCTGTGTATTTTTTTTTGTCTCACTGATGTTCATTTCTTTCTTTCTTTCTTCCTTCCTTTCTTTCTTTCTTCCTTCCTTCCTTTCTTTTTTTCTTTCTTTCTTTTTTTCTTTCTTTCTTTCTTTCTTTCTTTTTTGCTAAAACTGTCATTACTCTCCAGCTCTTCTTTCCAACCTCCCCTGTCCAGAAGTCCTCCCACACAACAAATATGTATAGACAAGCACAAAAAATTCCATATATTTGCTATGTGTGAAATGTTTCATTCTCTACCTTTTGTCAAGAAAGATTGAAGGGAAAGAAATGATTCTTCATTGAAAAAGCAAATTAAAAGAAAGCAATTTGGAACTCTATCTGAAAAGTCACTAAGTTGAATATACTCTGACCCGGCAATACTACTTCTACAAGGTATGTATCAAGATCTCAAAGATGAAGGGAAAATATCCAGATTCACATGTATTCAATTTTGTGGGGGTAAGAAATGATCTCAACATGTTTTGTTTTGTTTTCTCCATTGCCATGGTCATAAAATAACATCTCCTCAGAGTCATTAAAATTTTGATTGAGCTAAAACATAAAGACCTATAAAGCTGTTACAAGGAAATGTGATTGTCCTACCACTACCACCCAGTAAACAAATTCCTTCTGTCCAAGCAGCTCCAGAAGGTGAATTTCTTTAGTCAATGATTTATTTACACCAGTTGACCTAATGATCCTACTAGTAGATATCTACCCCAACAATCTCGGAGAAAGAAAGATTCCATATATAATAAAATATTCACAGTAGTAACTTTTTTTGTTTATAAGGAACTGGAAGAAAAGTGGAGGCTCAGTTGAAGAATGGCTGAACAAATTGTATGTGAATGTAGGATAGAAATATGAACTAGACCTTTGATTTCAATAGTACAGGGAACCAGATAAGGAAATTTTCTCTACCTATCTAGGTCAGTTCACTTATGATCTTAGAAAACTGACTTGAAAATTTGTTAGAAGTAAAGTGACTTATGATGAGTCTTACAGCCAATACCTAGCAGAGTTAGATTTCAACTAAACTCTTCCTGGCTTTGGGGTCACTGCCTATTCACTAGACCATGATACCTTTGTATGAATGTAAAGGAATATTATTGCACAGCAAGAAATAACAGATATGAGAAATTCTGAGAAACATGAGAAGACTTTCATGAATATAAAGAAAAGTAAACCAAAGTAGGATTAAACACTAAAAGGCAGGTGAACTATGATTAAATGCCATAGCTAATCGTGGTGCCAGAAAACTTAGGAAGAAACGCACTTTTGATTACGGAGTGCAATGTGATATACTCTTATCAGATTCCATCCATCACAGTGTCTGCTGGTATTTCAAGCTCAAAAAGAACATTAACAAGCACAAAAATTATTTTAATTAAGATTCCACAGTGAAGTAGGGGAGCATAGATTAAGGTGAAACTGCTGTTTTAAAATGGCATAAAGTACTTTCATATATTTTAAGAAATCTTTATTTAGAGAAATTTTAATAAGATCCATTAGCCTATCAAAGACATCTAAAAAATAAAGGGTAAGTACCTTGTTAAAGCTAAAAGTGAAAGTGCACACATTTATCCACATATAAGTTCATATACTCGCTCTGGCCTTCATTGTTCATTTTCCAGGTTTCTAATTTTCTCAATGGTTCTTTCCTTCTCCACAGTCAAACCTTTGGTGGCTGAGGGCCCTGATGTTATAGGGGCAAGTCATACTCTAGGAGACATGAAGAGTTTCTCACCTCATCCATTCACCAAGTCAAATGATTATAAATTTAGAATGGAAAGTGACTCCTGAAATCATCTAGTTTGACCCACTCAATTTACAAATAATAAAACAACCTGAGAAGTTGAGTGACTTGTCAAAGTCTAGACAAATAGTTAATAATAATGCTGGCTTCTCTACCTCTTTCTGCACACAAAGGAAAACTGACGAAGCAATGGAATCATAGAAGACATGGTCCTGTTAAGGCTAATGTGAGCAATGGGTGCATTTATCAAGCACCCAGTCAGTTGTGTTTAGCAGGAGAGAGTCAGGATAGAGAGATATTCACAATTATAGTGAGAAAGGTCTAGGTTCAGGTCCCACTTCCAACACATACACAATAAATGATTTAACATCTTAATGTCCTAGGCAACTTCCTAAAACTATAAGATGCAGAACAATTGCTGACCTTCATTCGTAGAGGACATTTTATCAGCAGGAATTCTTTGTACCAATGATATTACAGTTCCAGACCAAACTTTCTCTGAGAATACCTTTGAACAACTCACCCCTTTTTTGTGAAGCTTGTATATAATTATATGTTAAAAATGGTACAGATCTATGGTAACTATGCCTTCAGCAGAAGTTTGGTAGCTATGATACTCCTCAATCCCAAAGTTATCACCTTAACTGGGACATAATAGTTACTTAAAAATTTGTCCTGAATCAATGTATGAGTTGGGACATGTGTGATATTGTCATGAATTAAACTTGCTACTTCTTCCCCTATCTCAGACATCATGTCTGGCCCTTTTTAACCTCTGTTTACCTCAGTTACCTCAACTATAAAATGGGAATAATAATAGCATCTACCTTACAAAGTTGTTATGATGATCAAATGAGACTATATTTGTAAGGCAATTAGCATAATGTCTAGGACACAATAGATGCTTAACAAATATTAATTACCTTCCCTTCTTTCCTCTTTCTTTCTTTTCTCCTTCCTTCCTTCCTTCCTTTCTCCCTTCCCTTCTTCCTTCCTCCCTCCCTTCTCCCCTTCCGTTCTTTCTTTCTTTTTTCTTTCTTTCTTTCTTTCTTTCTTTGTTTCTTTAGTTCTTTCTTTCCTTCCTTCCTTCCTTCATTCCTTCCTTCTTTCCTTCTACCATATATCTGATTTCTTGAACAATGTAGGGAACATAGAGGGTGATATATGTGTGTTTGCGTGAGTGTGTATGTGTGTACACCCATAGAGGTGCATTGTGTGCATGTATATACAAATATATTTATAGATACATATACTGTATATGTAAAATATCTAGGGTTTGTCTTAAGTCACATGACCATTTGTAGTATATAGGATTTAGACCTAGAATAAACAATTTTCATACTATTTGTACATATAACACATAATATATTATGAATTATTATAACTACAAGTTGTAAAAAAATTATAATATATTTGTCTAGTATTTATTTTAATTAGATTGAATTGGATTGAAGAGAATTGTAAAGATTTTAATGGCCCTCTAGTACAGCAATGTCATTTTGCAAATGGAAAAATGAGGTCCTAGAATTAAAACAAGTTGCTTGATGTGACACCAAATACAAATTGTAGAGGGCAGTATTTAAAGTCAGACTATCTGATTCCAAACACTATGTTCTTTCCATTATGAATTACTACCTCTCACCCCCCCCCCCAGGTGCTGAGAATACTGACTTCCACAATCCTAGTCCTCTGATCTCAATTTTCCATCTATCATTTTGAAGCTGTAATCACCAACATGTATTCAGTGGCCCCACTAACTCTGCTCCTAAGACAATGCCTTTGAGATCCCTCCCAGGGTGAGCTCTCTCATCTCAGTTCATTCCAGGCATCCATCCATTCATTTCTGGAAAGAGCTGTTGGCACAGCTTGTGCACTCTGTCACATAGGTGACAAGTTTACCACTTGACAAATAGCTTCTGGCAGACTTTCTAAGGAGAGTTTCATTTATTTAAAATAATGTTGTTGATATTTTTTTTTAATTTCAATTCTCTTCAGTTGTATCTCTACCTGCTGAAATGACAGTCTCTTCCTTATAGCAATAGCAAAAGGTAAGCAAAACCATTGACACACTATGACCCAACAGTATGTGTTACATTAAGCATCCATAATCTTGCACCTCTCTACCAAAGGATGATATATTCACTCATTTGTTTTTCTCGGCCAAAACTGGTCAATATAATTACTCAGCCTGTAGTTTTACCTAGTGTTTTTTCATGTATGTTGTTATATTCATTATATATTGCTCTTTTGGTTCCAAATTACTTTACTCTGTACTTCATACAAGTCTTCAGATGTTCACTTAACATATTTTATAATGCTGATATACAAGAATATTTTTTGGAAAAAATTTAAAAATGTTTTTCATTGCACTAAACAACTATTCTCTCCCTCCCACAATCACCTATTGCACATGCGCGCGCGCACACACACACACACACACACACAGAGGCACACATACACACATAAACACTGAGGGAGGGAAGGAAGGAAGGAGGAAGAGGGAGAGGGAAGAGAGAGAGAGAGAGAGAGAGATAGAGAGAGAGAGAGAGTCTACTACCCCTCTTCCAAGAAGTAGATATCATGTTTTATGCTTGTTCATTGCATTCATCAAAGTTCCTAAGTCTTTCAAAGTTGCTTGTTTTTTAAATGTTGTTACGGTATCCTGGTTCTGCATCAGCTCAGGTAAGTCTTTTTATGTTTCAATGAAAGCATCCTCTCATAATTTCTTACAAAAAATATGATTCTATTGGATGTATATACCATAATTTGTTCACTCATTACCCGGTTGATGGAAAGCCTTTAGTTTTCAGAGAATTTTTTTTCACTATAAATAAGAGCCAATTATTTTTTTCACTATAAATATTTTTCACTATATATACTCAGTATAAGTTTATCTTTACTATATATCCACTATAAATATTTTTCACTATAAAAGAGAGCCAATTGTTTTTTCACTATAAATAAGAGCCAATTATTATTGGTGCAGCAGAGCTTGTTGAGGCTCTGGAAAGGCAATCCTCCTCACAGTTCTGAGGCAGGTGCCTAAAAGAAGCTCAGATAACAGCTGCCTAAAACCCAAGAAATTTGTGTCTCAGCACTCTCCACCCTGGAAGTAGGGTTCTACCATGTCAAAGCAGTCAAAAGTTAAATAATTGGTTAGCAAGATGAACACAGAGAGAAAGAGGAATGAGACTATAGAATAATTTTTAGCAGCAAAAAAGATCAAAACGTAGAACCAGAAGAAGAGAGCAAACTCAAAATTCCTGTATCAAAAGGCTCAAAGAAAAATATGAATTGGCCCCAGGGCATGGAGGAGCTCAAGAAGGATTTTGAAAATCAAGTAAGAGAAGTAGAGGAAAAATTGGGAAGAGAAATGAGAGTGACAGAAGAAAATAATGAAAAATGAGTCAACAACTTGCTAAATGAGAACACCCTCAAAAAATGCTGAAGAAAATAACACCTTAAAAATTAGGCTAACTCAAATGGCAAAAGAGGTCCAAAAACCCAATAAGAAGAATAATGCCTTAAAAAGCAGAATTGGACAGATAGAAAAGGAATTTTGAAAGCTTACTAAAGAAAATAATTCCTTCAAAATTAGATTGGAGGGATGGTTAGGTGGTACAGTGAATAGAGCACTGGCCATGGAGTCAGGAGGACCTGAGTTCAAATATGGATTCAGACGCTTAATCCTTACTAGCCATGAGACCTTGGGCAAGTCACTTAACCCCAATTGCCCTGCCTTTTAACCTTCAAAATGCAAAAAAAAAAATGTAGATTGGAGCAAATGGAAGCTAATGACTTTATGAGAAATCAAGATACTATAAAACAGATCCAAAAGAATGAAAAAATATAAGGCAGTATGAAACATCTCATTGGAAAAAAACACTGCCCTGGAAAATAGATCCAATAAACATAATTTAAAAATTGTTGGACTACCTGAAAGCCATGACCAAGAAAAGAGACTAGAAATTATCTTTCAAGAAATTATCAAGGAAAATTACCCTGATATTCTAGAACCAGAGGGTAAAATAGAAATTGAAAGAATTCATTGACTGCCTCCTGAAAAAGATCCCAAAAAGAAAAATCTTAGGAATATTATAGCCAAATTTCAGAGTTCCCAGGTCAAGGTGAAAATATTACAAGGAGTCAGGAAGAAACAATTTGAATGATATGGAAACACAATCAAACTAACACAAAATATAGCAGCTTCTACATTCAGGGATTGAAGGGCTTAGGAATATGATATTCTGGAGATCAAAGAAGCTAGGACCAAAACCAAGAATCACCTACCCAGCAAAACTGAGTATAATACTTCAGTGGACATTCAATGAAATAGAGAATTTTCAAGCATTCTTGATGAAAAAACAGAAAATTTGACTCTCAAATACAAGAAGCAAAAAAAGCATGAGAAGGTAAACAGGAAAAATAAATCAAAAGAAACTTATTAAAGGTGAACTATTAACATTCCTACATGGAAAAATGATGATTGTAACTCATGAGACTTTTCTCAGTAAAAAAAAAATATATATATATATATATATATATGTATGTATGCACACATATATACATATATGTATGTGTTTATATAGGAGGGTATATATGTGTATAAATACATATGTGAGTGTGTGTATATATGTGTACATGTATACATAGACAGAGGGAACAGGATCAGTTGAATAAGAAGGGATGATATCTAAAAAATAAAATTAAGAGGTGAGAAATACAATGAGAGAAGGAGATAGAGAGAGATAGAATAGGGTAAATTATCTCATATAAA
>CM053584.1:43003640-43032036 GCA_028627135.1 Pseudochirops cupreus | reverse complement strand
TGAATTTGCCAGATGGAAAAAGAATCTCAAAAGCTTGCTGAAGAGAATGATTCCTTCAGAATTACAGTGGAACAAATGGAAGCAAATGACTTTATAAGAAATCAAGATACTATTAAACAGATCCAAACAAATGAAAAAATAGAAGGCAATGTGAAATATCTCCTTGAAAAAACAACTGACCTGGAAAACAGATCCAGGGGAGACAATTTAAAAATTATTGGACTACCTGAAAGACATCACCAAAAAAAGAACTTAGAAAACATCCTTCAAGAAATTCTCAAGGAAAATGCCCTGGTATTTTAGAACCAGTGGGCAAAATAGAACTTGAAAGAATTCACCAATCACCTCATGAAAAAGATCCCCAAAAGAAAACTTCTAGGAATGTTATAGCCAGGTTCCAGAGTTCTCAGATCAAGGAGCAAATATGACAAGCTGCCAAGAAGAAATAATTTGAATACTGTGGAAACACAATCAGGATAACCCAGGATCTAGCAGCTTCTACATTAAGGGACCAAAGGGCCTGGAATATGATATTCTGGAGATCAAGGGAGCTAAGATTAAAACCAAGAATCACATACCCAGCAAAACTGAGTATAATGTTTCAAGGGAATATATGGTTATTCAATGAGGTGTAGGACTTCCAAGCATTCTTGAGGAAAAAACCAGAACTGAACAGAAAATTTGACTTTCAAACACAAGAAGCATGAGAAGGTAAACATAGAAATGAAATCATAAGGCACTTATTAAAGTTGAACTATTTCCATGCCAACATGGAAAAATGAGAATTGTAACTTGTGAAACTTTTCTCAGTATGAGAACAGGTGAAGGGAATATAAATGTGTGTGTGTGTGTATATATATATATATATATATATATATATATATATATATATATATATATATATGTATATATATATACATATATATAAACATACATATATGTCTATATAGGATGGTATATATGCATATGAATACAAATATGAGTGCAGGTACTTATGTGTATGTAGACAGAGGGCACAGGATTAATTGAATAGGAAGGGATGATGTTTTAAAATGTGTACTTAAGAGGTGGGAGAAGAATAGAATGAGAGGAGACAGGGAGAGACAGAATGGGGTTAATCATCTCATATAGAAGAGGCAAGGAATAACTGTTACAATGGTGAAGAACAGGAAGGCAAAAGGGAATGGGTTAACCTTACTCTCACTGAATTTGGCTTAGGGAAGGAATGACATACACTCTAAAGTGGGTATCTTGCCCTACAGGAGAGTAGGGGGGATGGGGATGAGAGGGGGAAGGATGGAGTGGAGGGCAAGATGAGAGGGGGAGGAATGTTAGAAGTACACACTTCAGTAAAGGGAGAGGGACAAAGTAGAGAACAGAACAAGGTGGGGGGGTGGAATAGGAAGGAGGGAAATATAGTCAATGTTACACAATATGTTCATTGTGGAGATGTTTTATGTAACTACACATGTACGGCCTGTATTAAATTACCTAACTTTCCAGTGGGGGTGATTGACAAAGGAGGAATGCAAAGAATCCAGAATTTAAAGTTCTAAAATTAAATTACAAATAAATAAATAAACAAATATATATATATATATATATATATATATATATATATATATAATTATTTACATGCAACTGGGAAATAAGATATACGGGCACTGAGATAGGGAGATCCATCTTACCCTACCAAAAAACTCAGAGGGGTGATGGGGAGGATATAGGAGAAAGCAAATTGGGGGAGGGCATATATGTTGGGATCATGATTTTTGGGTGATGGGTAGGGGAAAGACAAGGAGAAAATTTGTGACTCAAAATCTTGTGGAAATCAATGACGGAAACCAAAAAATAAAAAAAAAAAAGAATAATGAAAAAGAAAAAGAAAAAGAAATTGCCATGGAAAACTTCCCTGATATCCTCGAACCAGAGGGTAAAATATTCACTGAAAGAGCCCATTGATCACCTCCCAAAAGCAATTGGAAAATGAAGACTCCAAGTAATATTGTAGCCTAAATTCTAGAACTATCAGGTCAAAGAGAAAATACTGCAAGCAGTCAGAAAGAAAAAAAATTCAAATATCAAGGAGTCACAGTAAAGATTACACAGGATTTAGCAACTTCAGCATTAAAGGATCAGATGACTTGGAATATGATATTCTGGAAGGCAAAGAAGCTTGTATTATAATCAAGAATCAACTACCCAGCAAAACTGAGCGTAATATATTGGGAGAAAAGATGTGGACATTCAGTGAAATAGAGGATTTTCAAAATTTCCTAAAAGACCAGAGCTGAACAGAAAATTTATTTTCAAAACAAGAACCAGTAAAAGCATTAAAAGGTAAATGGGAAAGAAAGAGAAAAAAATAAACATAATATTCAATAAGTTAAAATTTTTTACATACATACCTGGAGAAATGATACATGTAATTCTTAAGAATTGTATCTCTATTAGGACAGTCAGAAGAAGTATATTAGAGAGAGTGTGTGGGTATAAATTGAGTTTGATGTTATGAGAAAAATTAATTGAGGGGGGCATGATTTTCCTAGGAGAAGAGGAAAGGTGAAGGCAAAATGGGATAAATTATATCACAGAAAGAGGCATGAAAGAATTTATTATAGTAGAGGGAAAGAAGGGAAGGGGTTAGCTTTTTTTTGGATCTGACTCTCATTGGATTTGGCTTAAGGAGTGAATAACATACACACTCAGTTGGACAAAGAAATCCATCTTACCCTAAAGGAAGGAAGAAAGGGGAAAGGAAAAAGAAAAGGAGTTGGGTGATATAAGGCAGGGCAGATTGAGAAAGGTAGTAATCAGAAGTAAAACACTGATGAGGAGGGACAGGTAAAAGGAGGGAGGGAGGAAGGGAGAGAGAGAGACAGAGAGAAAGGGAGACAGAGACAGAGACAGAGAGAGACAGACAGAGAGAGACAGACAGAAAGACAGAGTGAGAGAGAGAGAGAGAGAGAGAGAGAGAGGTATAAACAGAAGAAATTAGGATGGAAGGAAAGCCACAGTTAGTAAACATAACTATGAATGTGATTTTAATGAATTCTCACATAAAACAGAAGCAGATAGCAGAGTTGATTAAAAATCAGAACCCTACAACAGATTATTTACAAGAAACACATTTGAAGCACACACAGAATAAGAGTTGGAGCAGAACATATTGTGCTTCAGCTGTATTTAAAAAGAGGGGGAAAAAAACAGGGGAAGCAATCCTGCTCTTAGTCAGAGAAAAAATAAAAAAATAAAATAAAATATGATCTAATTGAAAAGACAATAAAGAAAACTACAACTTGCTTAAAGGTAATATCAATACTAAACAAAATGTGCCAAATAGTATAGCGTCCAAATCCTTAGAGAAGGAGTTAAGTGAGTTACAGGAAAAAAAAAATAGAAAAACTCCACTAGTGGGGGACCTCAACTTCCCTCTATCAGTGTTACATAAACCTAACCACAAAATAAATAAGAACTTAAGGAGGTGAATAGAATTTTAGAAAAGTTAGATATGATAGATCTCCATAGAAAAGTGATTGTGGATAGAAAGGAATATTCCTTTTTTTCTTGGAAGTACATGGCACCTGCACAAAAACTGAACATGTATTAGTGCATAAAAACCTCACATGCAAATGCAGAAATATTAAATGCATCCTTTTCAGGTCATGATACAATAAAAATACATTAATAAAGGGCCAGGAGAGACAGAACTGAAAACTGATTAGAAACTAAATAATCTAATCCTAAAGAATGAGTTAGTCAAACAACAAATCATAGAAACAATCAACAATTTCATAAAAAGGAGTGAGACAACATACCAAAATGTATGAGATGCAGCCAAAGCAGTACTTAGGGGAAATTTTATATCTCTAAATGCTTACATGAACGAAATAAAGAAAGAGGAGATTAATAAATTGAGTAATTTAAAAAGCTAGAAAAAGAATAAATTAACCCCCTGCCAGTTAAATACCAAATTAGAAATTCTTAAACTCAAAGGAGAGATTAATAAAATTGAAAGTAGGAAAACTATTGAACTATTGAAAATAAAATTAATTGGTTTTGTGGGAAAAAATAGATAAACCTTTTGTTAATTTGATTAGAAAGGGGGAAGATAATGAATTACCAGTATCAAAAATGAAATCATGAATTCAGCATCAAAGAAGAGGAAATCAAAACTATAATTAGGAGTTATTTTGACCAACTGTATGCCAATAATTTTGACAGTCTTAGTGAAATGGATTACATTCCATTACAATCCATTACAAAAATATAAACTGCCCAGATTAATGGAAGAGGAAATAAAATGCTTAACCCCATTTCAGAAAAAGAAATTGAACAATCCACCAATGAACTCCCTAGGAAAAATTTCCAGGGTGAGACGCATTTACAAGTGCATTCTATCAAACATTTAAAGAACAATTAATTTCAATACTATATAAACCATTTGTTAAAATAGGCAGAGCCCTAGGAAATTCCATTTATGACACAAATATGGGACTCATACACAAAACCAAGAAGAGGCAAAACAGAGAAACACAATTATAGACCAATTTCTCTAATGCATATTGATGAAAATTTTTAAATAAAATAGTAACAATGAGATTACAGCAATTTATCACCAAATAATACACTATACACTATGACTAGGTGGGTCTTATACCAAGAATAAAAGGGCTAGTTCAATATAAGGGAAACTATTAGCATAATTGACCATACCAATGACAAAATCCACAGAAATCATATGATTGTCTCAGTAGATTCAGAAAAACCCTTTGACAAAATAGAGTACCCATTTCTATTAAAAATTCTTGAGACAATAGGAATAAATGGAGCTTTCCTTAAAATGATAAGTAGTATCTATCTAAAACCTTCAGCAAGTATTATTTGTAATGGGGATAACTGTAAGTCTTCCTAACTAGATGAAGGGTGAAACCAAAGATGCCCATTGTCACCACCACCATTCAATATTGTACTAGAAAGTTTAGTTTTAGCAATAAGAGAAGAAAAAAAAAATAGAAGGAATTAGAATAGGCAATGAGGAGATAAAACAATGACTCTTTGCAGATGAAATGAAGGTATACTTAGAGAATTAACTAAAAAACTTTTCAAAATAGCTAAAAACTTTAGAAAAGCCACAGGATATAAAATACCATCACATAAATCAGCAGCATTTCTATATATTACTAACAAAACCATACAGCAAGAAGTAAAAAGAGTAAGTCTATTTAAAATAATTATAGACAATATAAAATATGTGGGGGTCTACTTGCCAACACAATCCCAGAAACTATATGAATACAACTACAAAACACTTTTTCACACAAATAAAGTCAAATTTAAAAAAGTGGAAAAATTTCATTTGCTCATGTATAGCCTAAGCTAATATAATGAAAAATGACAATTCTATCTAAGTTAATTTACCTATTCAGTGTCATACCAATCAAACTGTCAGAAATTATTTTGTAGAGCTGGAAAAAATAATAACAAATTTCATCTTGATAAACAATACATCAAGAATAACAAGGGATTGACGAGAAAAATATTATAAGGAAGGACTATCTGAACCATATCTAAAGCTATGGTATAAAGGAACAACCATCAAGCCTATTTGGTATTGGCTAAGGAATAGAGTGGTGGATCAGTGAAAAAGATAAGGTATAAAAGACACAATAGTCAATGAGTTTGGTAATTTAATGTTTGATAAACCAAAAGACCCTAGCTTCTGGGATAATACTCACTATCTGATTAAAAACCACTGGGAAAACTATAAAATAATGTGGAAGAAACTACATATAGGCCAACCTCTCACACCATATACCAACATAAGGTCACAGATGGGTACAGGATTTAGACATAAAGGGTGATATCATGATCAGATAAGGAGAAAAAGGAATAATTAGCCTTCCAGATTTATGGAGAAGGAAAGAATTTATGACCAAACAAGTTGTAGAGAAAATTTTGAAATGCAAAATTGATAATTTTGATTTCATTAAATTCAAAAGATTTTTGCACAAACAAAACCAATGCAACCAAGATTAGTAGGAAAGCAGAATGGTGGGAAACAATTTTTATAGCCATTGTTTTTGATAAAGGCTTCCTTTATCAAATATTTAGAGAATTGAGTCAAATTTATAAGAATACATGTTATTCCCCAGTAGTAAATGGTAAAAAAGATATGAACAGACAGTTCTCAGATGAAGAAATTAAAGCTATATATAGTCATATAAAACTGTTCTAAATCATTATTGATTAGAGAAATGCAAATAAAAACTGCTCTGTAGTGCCACCTGACCCCCTATCAGATTGGCTAATATGATAGAAAAGGAAAATGATAAATGTTGGAAAAGATGTGGAAAAATTGGAATACTAATGCTTTGTTGATGTATTTGTAAGCTGATTTAACCATTCTAGAGAACAATTTGGAACTATGCTCAAAGGCAAACTGTGCATACCCTTTGATCCAGCCATACCGTAACTGAGTTTGTGTCCCAAAGAGATCATAAAAAGAGGAGTGGAACCTACATGGACAAAAATCTTGACATTAAGATACTTTGTGGGGGCAAAGAATTAGAAATTGAGGGGATGCCCATAAATTGGGGAATGACTGTACATTCACATGAATGTTCATACAGATGAATATAACGAAATACTATTGTGTAATGAGAAATGATGAGCAGATGGATTTCAGAAAGATCTGGAAAGACTTCCATGAATTGATGCTGAGTGAAGTGCAAACCAGAAGAACACTGTACATAGTATCAACAATGTTGTGTAATAATAATGAACTGATTGACTTAACTATTCTCAGCATTACAGTGATCCAAGATAATTCTAAAAGACTCGTCATGGAAAATACTATCCAAACCTGAGAAAGAACTATGAAGTCTGAAGGCAGATTGAAGCATATTATTTTCCCTTTACTGGCTGTTCCCTTTTGTTCTATTTCTTCTTTTACAGCATTTTAAATACAGAAATATGTTCCTATGAGTACACATGTATAACCTTTATTAGATTGCTTGCCACCTTGGAAAGTGAGATGGAAGAAAAAGAGGGGAAAATTTTTAATTCAAAATCTTATTACAATCAATGTTGAAAATTATCTTTATATGTAATTAGAAAAAGTAAAATATTTTTACAGAAAAACAGAAAGTGGAAAATGAAATAATTCACTTCAATAACATTTATTAGGTGCCTAATATGTTTTAGGTACTATAATAAGAGATAAAGAATACAAATAAGTAACAGAAAAAATAGTACCTGACCTCAAGGAGCTTGCAATCTAGTAGGAGAAGACAACATATAAAAGGAAACTAAAAACGGAGGACTTTAGTGAGTTCCAAGTGTTGTGGCATGTGTTCATTTTTGTGGAGATCAAGCATATCTGCTGATAGAAAATGGAGTTTTACTGGCAAAGTTCTGAGCCATTTATGAAGGAAAGTTTGGGGAAGTGTTTCTTACCCTCCAGAACTTCAAAGCTCCATTTGGAGGACCAAAGCAACTGAAGGAAATGAGAAGGTGTTGAGTATCAAAACTGAATCAGTCAGATTGGTGATGAAATTTGAGGTGATCAGCTTATCCTGGAGGAGGCAAGATGATCTGTGGAGCAAATTTAATAGTAAAAGAGATGAAAATATTTATTGAACAGAAATATGTCTGAACAAGAGAAAAGTCTTTAACTCTCATGGAGCCACTCACAGTCATGTTTATTTCATCCCTTCAATGAGCACCTATATCTTTGCCTCTTACATCTTTTAAAACTGAAATACTGATTACATACTTTATCAGAAATATGAAGGACTTGGGACAGCTAGGTGATGCAGTGAATAGAGCACCAGTCCTGGAGTCAGGAGGATCTGAGTTCAAATCTGGCCTCAGACACTTAACATTTACTAGTGTGTGACCTTGGGCAAGTCACTTAACCCCAACTGCCTTCCAAAAAGCATAAAACAAAAACAAAAAAGAAATATGAAGTACACGAATGGACAGAAACATGTCTTTAAAGTTCAGCAAAGTGTTACATATAGTTGTCACATATAGATGTCACATATAGTTGTCACATTTAGTTTACATATAACTGTCACATTTGACCTTCATGGCAACCTGAAGAGCTAGGTATCATTATCCCCAAATCACAAATGACAGGACCAAGTCTCAGAGGGATTAAGTGTGATGCTTATGGTCAAGTCAACAATAATGAACATTTATTAAGCACTTACTATATGCTAGGCACTCTGCCAAGCTCTGGAGATATAAAGAAAGGCAAAAAACAGTCCCTGGCCTCAAAAAGCTCTCAATATAAACACAAGCAAGTGTCAGAGTCTGGGTTTGAATGAGTATCTTTCTGATGCCAAGTAAATTACTGTGTACTATGAGGTCAGCAAGGCAAAAGTAGAAAGGTAGATAGGAGTTATGATTATTGCCAGTGTGAAAGAATTGACACATAAATGTGATGATAGAACCAACTAACAATTTGTGGATGTATTCTTTTCTTCCTCATCCTCCCCTGTTGGCATCCCCAGCTTCTTTCAAGATCCAATAAAGCCTTATCTTTTATGACAAGCCAGTCTTGATTCCCTCTTAATGCTAATATCTTCCCTTTATTATCTTCAATTTGTCCTGTCTGGATATTGTTTGTCTATAGTTATTTATATCTTTTCTCCCCCATTATACTGTTAGATCGTTGACAGCAGGGACAATTTCTTTTTTTATCTTTATTTTATTCCCCAGTGTTTGGCACAGTGCGTGGCATGTAGTCATCACTTAATAAATGTTTGATGTCCTGATATTACCAGGGTTATAACATTGATGTTGCCTTTGAGAATGTTGTCCAGGTCCTCACTAGAAGTTCTCCTCTCATCAGCTGTTTATTTTTTATGTGCCTCATAACTGTTGATGGGACCATGTTATTATAAACACTCAGTACCTGACTGAGTATTGCTAGCAAGATATTGGAATTTCTATTCTTTTCATGTTGAGAGAATATGACTTTCTATCAGCTGTATTATTTGTGACCCCTCCCTTTCCTATTAAGGAATTACAAGACAAATAAGCAAAATAACCCCCAAACAAAATAGAACCCAATGAATTCTCTGTGGCTTCTACTGGACAGTTATTACTTTCCAAAATCCTACTGTTGTGCTAAATCATTTTTTTACCCTTGTATTGTTTCTTCTGCTTCTTGCTTGCCTTGAGGTCATCCCACTCCATCTCACTGTGCTGAAATTGCTCAGCTGTCTAGCTCAGCAGAGTAGAAGAGCAGATAGTAATGCCAATAGACCCACTGCAATCCAAAACTTCATTTTGCTATCTGAACATTATGCCTAGAACTCATTAAAACTATCATTAAATTTGATAAATTAAAGGTGAAAATATCAACCAACACAAGTGAAGGAATCTACCACTGATACAACACTGAATTTGCTAAATATAGAGGATTCACTTCTTTTCAAATAATTAATATTATATTGGATAGAATTATTGACGTTTTGATAGCAGAGGTGTAACTCAGGAAGGGCAGTTGTGGCTTTAGTCCACATACTGTGCTTAGACATTTCCTCTCCATAGTGAAAGTATCAATCCCTTTCTGAAACCTGATTAATTCTTATTAATAATTGTGGGAGGAAGCATACTGGTGGGGGCTTGTGAACTACCATACTAGAACTCCCCACCTCCCCTTCTCCAGTCCTTCAGCTGCCTTGTTTGAGTTACAGCTTTGTTGTCAACAAACCAATGATTCCTAAGTCTCAAGCATCTCTAGCCTTAGTCTGGAAATTACAGTCTTGAAGACCAATGATTCACCAGCTTCCTGACCCAACCCTTGATGATGTTTGGGGAAATATGGACTCCAGGATAATATCTAGAAGTGGAAATGGACGAGTAATGAGTATCTCTTGTTCTGACCTCAATGCATTTCTTTTCAGACTGCCCTCTGCCTCCTTGCCAAATCTTCCCTGTTGTCCCTTTGGTTGTGCAAGTGAACCTGAATGAGACAGTGTAGACTTTACCTCCTATGATATTTCTTAGAAGCCATCTAGTTTTTCAGTGGGTTATGGGGACCCTTCTCAGAAATAGTAACTTGCTAAGCTGTTTTATCCTTTTATGCTAAAATTAACTATCCTTTCTGTGCCAGTTCAACTTTTTCTTCTTAATCTCTACCCCCTTTTAATTTTGTTATTCAGATATATTGTAGAAATGACCCCAAATTCATGCTGATCAGAGATCAAAGTGTGCTTAATTAAGTGTTGTCCAGAAACAATGATAACATTATTGAATGATTTTTTAATCCTTCTTTCTTATCCAATTAATGAAACATTTGTATCCTCAAGTACTCCTGCTGTTTTGTGCTTAACTTTCTCCTTTAGTTCTAATTAAGTGTCTTCAGTTGAAGAGTACCTTTTTTAAAACTACAAATAAGTGTGAAATGTTTGGCATCCCTGTTGCATTTTTTTCAGGTTTGGAAAATATATCTTGCACACAATAAGAGTCCAGGTCTCCCTCATCCCTATCCACAGATCAGATCACCTACACATCATGCTAGCAATGCACTTAGAACTCCAAGGCTGAAAGAATCAAGGGTATAGCAACATAAACCATTATGCCAATGTGATGAAACTGTGACTCCTATTTAATGGAGTTGCTATTTCACTAGTAGAAGTTAATGTCCAACAGAAGCAGTGACTAATTAATCAGAAAATGAATGCAAGACAAAGAATTTCCTAGTCTATTTTGTAGTAATTTTCCAATTACTCATTATGTGCAACTGAGATCCCATCATTTTTTTTTCCTTTTCCAAATGCCAGGAACAAAACAAAAACAAAAAAACAACCTTCTGAGCAAACACTCTGTGGGTGCCTTTTCTTTTTCTTTGTAGCCCCTAGATCTTCCTTCCTTCCATATTTCAACGAGAGGCAAAGCATCGTTGCCTCATTTGAAACATAAAATGAATGGTGTCCAGGTGGAGTAAGAAGTGTGTGCACCTCTTAATGGGGAAAAACCTGCCAGACTGTGGTGAAGAGGAGTAGCAATGGTCTGTTTAATTTACTTTTTAAATTTTAGAAATACCATTTTAAGTGTAACCTCAATCAAGACTTCATTATACGTTTCCCTTGGCAGTATCCAATACATATTCAGATGATACAAAATTATACATCAAAATGTTTAAGATGTATTTGGCTGTAACTTTAGAAGAAAACAGACGACAACCAACCAGATGTGGTTTCCAGGCAGTCCATGTGTTGACTGTGTTCTGGCAGAACCAATTTCTTTTAGGAATTTGTCGTATCTGATAATTTAAACAAGATATTTATAAGTCACTCTAATGTGGTAAAATTTGCTTTTCCAAACCTAAATTCATTTTGGTACCACATTTTTTGAGAATAGATTGTTATTTGTTCAAAAACATTAAAGTTGTGTCTTTTAGATTATTTTATGGAAAGTTCTTTGTAATGCCTGGTAGGCATCTTTATTCATATCTGTATCTGTTTATCACTTTTCTCACTTTTTTCTGTTTTTTTCTTTCTTTTCTTTTCTCTATTTCTTTGATTCATACTCAACTAATCATGAATGGCTTAACAACTTTGGATGGAGGTGAATTATTAAACATGCCTAAACATATCTTGAGGCAGCTAGATTGCTTCATGGATAAAACACTGGGAATAGAAATAGGAAGATCTAAATTCAAGTCTGACCTCAGACACTTACTATGTGACCTAGGGCAAGTCACTTAATCTCTGCTTGTCTTAATTCATTCAGAAAAAAAACGGCAAATAACAAGTATGTTTGTCAAGAAAATTACATGAACGGTATTGGTATGCTGTGGTCCATGGGGTCACAGAGAATCAGACATGACTGAACTATGGAACAGCAATGAACATACCTTGAAATCTTTCAATGCTATAATCTGAAGAGCTTTGGACTTGAAATTAGAGGACCTGATTGTGAGTTCTGGCTCTGCCTGGATGATCTGGGGCAAGTAACAATTTCCCTGTGCCTCAGTTTCTTAATCTATAAAATGGGAGATTGATAGACAAGATGATATCTGAGATTCCTCCAAACTCTAAATCTAGGAACCTTTTACATGTGCTTTTATTAAGCTTAGGGAAATATGCCTATAATAAATTCTTCAATGGATCATTGTCCAGAGTCCAAAAGATACATCAAGTAAGTTGAGAGTGAACACTCACTCATATATCCATAGTAAAGATCTTGAAGGATAGAATCTACGTCTAATAATTCCCTCACCTTTTTATAACATCAAAGATAATTATTGATGTTGTTGTGTCTGACCTCTGCTCATGGTATTTTCTTGGCAAATATACTGAAGTGGTTTGCTATTTTCTTCTCCACTGGCAAACAGAGGTTAAGTGACTTGCCCAAAGTCACACACATAGGAAGTTAGTGAGGCTGAATTTGAACTCAGATTTCCCTGACTCCAAGCCCAGTGATCTATCCACTCAACCACATACCTGCCCCAAGGAATTGGTACTAAAGAAACATTTGCTTCAGGAATTTCAATCTAAATGGTTTTTAAATTATAAAATGATAAAATGAAGTAATAGGAATTGGACCACATAGACTTTCCTTTATCTATTGTTAAAATACCCAGATTAGCTTTTAATGGGTGGTAGAGCAATTAGTAGCATTTTTCTAGAGTGTTAAATATGGACCATGCAATGGAAAAAGTGTTAAGAATGTTAATGCGGTTAAAGAATCTGAGCTGTTGAAGGCGCTCTGCCAACCCAATGCTAAACATCTAGCTCACTGCTGCTTTTTCTGAAAGGCTAGTGTACAAATGATGACTGTTCAGCTAAAGGGGTGTGAAAAGAATAGCCATTGAAAAAAATGTCTGGTATAAGAGGAACTGAGAGATTTTTTTTTTTGCAAAGTTTTCTATGTTCTCCTAGAGGAAAAAAAATCATTTCAACATTATTATTAATTTATTATGGCCCAAACTAACTAATTTCCCCAAGGTTCTTGAAACCTGAGACTATGTCTTAAGAGTCTTCTGAAAGGCAATTATTGGAAAGTGAGTAAAAAACCTTAAATTGGGAGCAACTGTAATCTTTATTTTTCTTCAGCTAATATTAAAATTTATCTAAGGGCAACTTTACGTAGGTTTAAATGTTAAAGAACTGAAATATATGTATGGGTTTCTGTGTTTGAACACAATATTTGGAATGGATGGGGAAGTTACATATATATATATATATGTATGTATGTATGTATATATATGTATATATACACATGTATTATGAATATGTAGTTGTTGAGATATAATTACATTAAAAATCTTATTGTTGAATTGTTGAAATACAGATTTCAATTATATTGAGTACATCATTTTCAGGTTTTGCTGAACTTATTGTAACCTAATTAGTGAAACTTCTTTCATGGTTATTCGGGTTTCACTAAGAAGTTCTCTACACTTTCAGTCTGCCTAAGGAGGAATTATATTTTCACTGGCATAATAACTCATTAAGATATATCCCATTATTATTATATGCTAAATATATAGCATTTTAAGTATTTGTAACTTACCTGGTTACATTTAGTTTTGATAAAGGAGGAAAATGTGTCTGAATCTCCTATATTAATAAGATTTTCTCAAGAAATAGATGAGTGATTTTATAAGGAAGGACCTTTCATTGTTAATGGTTTCCAAGCTGCCAAGAAGAAAGCTGTGGTCCTCATCTGTTATCATCCCTTATTCAATTTCCCTGAACTTGACATGAACAAATAGAGACCTGAACTATAAAAGGTTATTCACAATAGAATTACCTATATGCTTGAAAATTTAGGAATTTAAAATTCATCTGATGTGTTCTGGACAGCATTCCTGCTCAGTAATAGGAATAGCAACTCCATTAAAGGATGCTATGCTCCATATAGATTCTTCTCTAAGACTGGATTATGGAAGTTGTTTTTTTAAAGTTACCTTTCCTTTCAGATCTCCTATTGTGATATTTAATTTTAAATGCAAAATCAGAACGTCCCTCCCTCTTCCTATTCCTCACCCACCAAAGCAAAACAAGCAATCAAATAATAAACAAAATTAAGACACTTTTTTTTTCCCTCTGAAGGTGAGTTCAGCTATATAATCAGCCTGATGAATCGTATTCTCTACTGCACATGTTACCCATTGCCCAGGATATGTGTATAAGGGGAAGGAGCGTGGAAAGAAGGGGGGAATTCTCACTAATGGTCTCTAGCACTAGGAACAGGCAGATTGAGTTCAGTACTGACTTCCAGTTGAAAGGTCTAAAGCTGACAACTTTAGGATGTCCTTAAAAGTTACTAATAAGGCATTTCCCAGAAAAGTACTTAAGGTGAAAAGTAATGGATATCAGGTATATTATAGTTATTCATTTCTTCCATTAGAAATTAATTCTTAAAATCTAAAAATCTCACAAAGGTTCATTGGCAAATATTTAACATGTGAAACAGTAATTCTTAGGTTCCATTTTGCTCTTCTAGGAGATAGGGGCTGCTGAGTAACTTGTGGAGCTGGAAAACGAACATTTCCCTTTCACCTTGGATCTGAACCCTGTGAAGAACTCAACCAAGGTTCACATATTCTTTCTTAATAATTAATCAATTTTTAGTTTTCCACATTCACTTCTATAAGATTTTGAGTTTCAAATTCTTTTCTCCTTCCTCTCCTCCCCTCCCCCCAAGATAGTATGCATTCTGATATAGGCTCTATTTATGAATTAATATTTCACATATTTTTACATTAGTCATGATGTAAAGAACAATTAGAACTAATGGGAGGAACCATGAGACAGAAGAAACAAAACAAAACAACAAAAGGACATAAAATAGTGTGCTTCCATCCACATTCAGACTCCAATGTTCTCTTTTTGGAAGTAGAGAGCATTTTCCACCATGAGTAGTTTGGAGTTGTTTTAGATCCTTGCGTTGCTGAGAAGAGCTAAGTCTGTCAAAGTCAGTACTTGAACCATGTGGTTACTGTGTATGATGTACTCCTGGTTCTGCTCATTTCACTCAGCATCAGTTCATACAAGTCTTTACAGATTTTTCTAAAGTATGTTTGCTCATTTTTTCCTTATAGAATGATACTATTCCATTACATTCATATACCACAACTTGTTCAGCCATTCCCAATTAATGGGCATCTGATCAATTTCCAGTTCCTTGCTACCACAAAAAGAACTGCTATAAATATTTTTTGTACATATGGATCCATTTTCCCATTTCCCATATTGTTTGACCAGTCAGACATGCATTATTTATCCTTCTACTGGTGGCCATCTCCTTTGAAGTGGCATGCAATTGTAGAAAGTACTTTTTACTCTATAACTAGCTTTGAGACCTCTCTAAGAATTTGGACTTCTAAATCTCAAGAGATAACCACATAGAATGGAAAAATCCAAGTCAGTATCACTGTTCAGTAAACTAAGCTACTCTTTTAAATATATGATAAGAAAGCTGAGTTTCAGAGAATTTGCCCTATTTGACCAGATTCCCACTTTATCCTAAGCAGTGTATGAGGTATCAAGGAGATGTAGGACAAATGGAGTGCTTGCCCTCATGAAGATAACAGTCTATTTGAAGTTGATAATTATACATTAAACTTTAAAGGTCTCAGAGGATCATAAATTTAGTTTTGAAGAGAGTTTGAAGGTCATCCATTCAAATCCCCTCGTTGTACAGATGAGAAACCTAAGACATAAAAATTGTGTCCTATAGGCATTTCAAATTGAAGATGTCCAAAACAAAACTCATTATCATTTGCCTTCTTCCTAACCATTATTTCTATCAAAGATACCACCCTCCTTCTGGTCACCCAGGTTCATAACCATAGTCTGATCCTCCCCCCCCAACTCTCTCTTCCCTATATCCAGTGCCTTTGTCTTGTTGATCATGCTTCCACATCATGTGTTGTATCTATTATTTACTCCCCACTAACCTAATTTAATTTTTCATTACCTTTCTCCTAGCCTAGACAATTGCAATAGTAACCTGATTGTTCTAAGTCTTTCTAATCTCTTCTCTCCCCCAACCATTATTTATACAGCTATTCCAAATTCTGAAGACTCATGGTGTGTATGCTATTTACCCTCATAGGATGTAACAACTTTGAGTGCAGGGACTTTTTGGATTTTTATATCTTCAGTACCTAGTTCATTGCCTGACAAAAAGTATGTGTAATGAAGTAGGGTCATTGACTGAATGCCTAAGTTCTTATGATCTTGGAATTTTACTGTAGGTCAGTTGACCTCAAAGAAATAGTGTTTATAATGGAGGAAGACAAATAAAAGAGAATTGTACATGATATTTTGGTATGTAACATGTCAATAACATGTTCTTTATCATGAAAATATTTCTCAATTAAAGCTAGCCTATCTGAAGAAAAAAAGATTTGAAGGAAAAAAGATATAGTAAGAAAGGATTGTTTTAGAAAATAGTTATTTACTAATAAAATGAAAAAGGAAAAATATTTATTAAAAGATTACAATGTGCAGAGTACTCAGCTACATTTGTTTTGGTGGTGACAAAATTGACAAGGTTATTCCCCTGTCCTGAATGGTTAACACAAAACTAGGCAAGCAGTAAGAAGGCTGAATGTCCTGGGAGATGCTTTTTCCAGGTCTTTGAGCACAGGATCCTAGGCAGTCCCTACTAGATTTTGTAGGGAGATGGTGATCAGACTGATGACAGCGGTTTGATCCAAATGACATATGCTGCCTCCTATCTAGGATTAATCACATGGTTTCTTTAGAAAAGCATATCACACCTCAAGTTCATTAACGTATCTTTTTTTTTCTTGAACTTTATTGTTGCATCAATATAAGAAACTCCTGACACGTGGTCTTCCACCAAGATTTGTTGCTCAGTCATTTTTCAGTCATGCCTGACCCTTTGTGGCCCCGTTTGTGGTTTTCTTGACAAAGATACTGAAGTGATTTGCCATTTCCTTTTCCAGTTCATTTTATAGATGAAAAAATTGAGGAAAATAGGGTTAAGTGACTTGCCCAGGGTCACACAGCTAGGAAGTGCCTGAGGCTGCTTTTGAACTCACAAAGAGGAGTCTTCCAGCCATGGTACTCTATCCAATGAACCACCTTGCTGTCCTCAACTCCTTTAAAATGCTTTTAATTCTCTTTTAAACATTTTTTTTTTAATCACTCATTTCTTCTTCCATTCTTTTCCTCTCCCACTCTTATCTTTTTCTTTAACTCTTCTAATAATTCTTGCTGGGCTTAGGTCCAAATAGCTTCTTTTCCTTAAAACTTTGCTTGTAGTCACTGTGCTATTATTGCCTTTTTTGGATGGTAAATGTCTTGGTCGTCCCTGTCATTCTATAAATTCTTTTATGTTCTAGTTCATTTATTATTGTTTGCTCATTTTTTCCAGCCTATTTCTTGAGTTCAAATTTTTTGTTAAAGTTAGGTTCTGCTTACCTAAGGGGGAAGAGGAATAGCCCCAAGCTTCAGGCTTTTCCATACTGCTGTTTTCAGAGCTAAGTCTAAGGGATTCTGCAAATTTTTGATGCTTCCAAGGTGATATGATCCAGGAAAAGGTATTGTCACTGCTCTCCTAGTCTCCCTACTGGTCCTTATCTAGGAAGTGTTCCTTCTCCCCTGAAGGCACAAGTATTAAAAATCTTCTTGGTCCTGGAACTGTGACCATTTCCTCTGCTCTCATGCAGCTATAAGTACTAGTGCTTCTGTTAGTCTTGTAACTATGACCAGGGCCCATGCTCCCTTGTGACCAATGAGAAGCTCTCTCTTCTCTGGAACTGTGACCCAGAACTGCTTATGGCCAGTAGAGGTGCCAGTACATGTGCCCAGTGCCAAGCAAGGACCACCTGTAATCGCTTTCTGGCTAGTTGTTTGACTTCTCTTACCATCTCTGGGTAAGGGACTTCTGAAGCAGATGTTTTTGTTGTTTCACCCACATCCAAGACCCAACCCTGTCCAGGATCAAATATAAAGTGTTCCAATTGGCATTCAAAGCCCTATCACCTTTTGTCTCTCTAGTCTTCTTACACCTTACTCCCAGTCATGTACTCTTTGTACTAATGTCACTGACCTCCTGCTTGCTCCATAAACAAGACATACCATCTCTCTGCTCTCCGCTCTTGACATCCCTGTCTTCCTTTGAGTCTCTCCCTTCTACAGAAAGACTTCCCCAGCCTATCTTCATTCCAGTGCCTTGTCTCTGTTAATTATTTCCTATTTATCCTGTACATAGCTTTCATTGGATATATTCGTTGGCCTGTTGTGTAAGCTCCTTGAGGCAGAGACTGTCTTTTGCTTCTCTTTGTATCCCAGCATTACGCACATGTGGCACATAGCATTTAATAGATGTCTATTGATTCCTCCTAGCTCTAGAACTAACATTCTTTAATACCTGAGGGTAGATAGACCATGACAATGAAATACTTGTGGAGAACCACTCAAATATATACTGATATATTAACAGCTATATAATGAGGTGTTTTAAATTGTATTTTCCCACAAATTGCCTGCTTATAATACTTTTATGTGAATGCAAGCTCCTTGAATATAGATGTTGATTTATTCTTTGGTCAGCTAAGTGGTAGAGTGGATGGAATACAGTCTGAAGTCAGAGACTTGAATTCAAATCTAGCTTCAGACATTTACAGCTTTGTGATCCTGGGCTAGACACTTATTCTCTTTTTGACTTAACTTCCTCACCTGAAAAATGGGGATGTTATCACCTATCTTCTAGGGTTGTTGTGAAGATTAAATGATATAATATTTGTGAAGTGCTTATTACATTATCTGGCACAAAGTAGTCATTTAAAAATATTTATTACTTTCCTCATCTGCCTCTCCATGTGCTTGGCACATAAAAGCATTAACTCATATTTGTTTAGTGATTGATTACTCAGCTACCTTGTGTGAAATGGACTCTTTCCATTCTGTTGAAGTCTTTCCCTTCCATCAAAGATTATATCAAAGATATACTTGTGACTTTCTCCACAAAACTTATTCATGTTGAGATGAATTCAGTTGAGAAGTTCTTCCTCATCAGATGCCTCATTCTAATTCGCTTGAACCTCACTTGCTCATTTATTTCCCCCTCTAGTCTCACTTATATTCCTTCCCCCTTTATAAGAATGATAGTTCTTTAAAAGCAAGTTTCATGCATATAGACATTTCATGTCTGTAGGTGTTCATAGAATATAGTGTCACATAGATAGAATCATGCAAATATAGATTCTTAGATTTAGTTGTCGAAAGAACCTCAGTGGCTCAAACCCTCTCTTGACAGATGGGGAGCTGAACACTAGGGAGGTCCAACTACTAGGGAGGTAATGTAGTCAGAGTGTAGCAAGGGCAGGATGTGTTCTAACTATAGTGCAAACACTTTTTCTGCTGAATTATGACTGTCTCTGAGTGGTCACAGGAAGCAATCAACTATGAAAGGACTCATTTCCAAACCCTTTATGAGACTGTTTAGTTTGGGAAACAGAAACAATGAGAGTTACTATGAAACTTCTCTTCATACTAATCTTCCCTTTTAACGCTTTTTTTCCTAACTATAGCATGCTACAAATGAAATTAATAATAATAAGAACAATAATTATTAGCACTGGTGATTTAGAGCTTGTAAAACTTTTTACAAAAATTAACCCATTTGATACAACAACCCTGTGAGTTATGTGATATTATTATTATTACCATTTTATGGATGAAGAAGTTGAGACAGAGACTAAGTTACTTGCCTAGGATCATACAACTGTCTAAATATCTGAGGTGGAATTTGAACTCATATCTTCCTGATTCAAAGTCTATTCAATTTCTTGAATTCAATTCCTTTACCTAGTTACTGTGTGAAAACAAAAAAAAAATATGTGTAATTTTGTCAGCTTGGAAATCTACCTTCACTTATGAAGAATGACTCAATAAATTAATGAATTCATTCATTCATTTGCTAATACTAGATAGGGAGAGAAAGAGAATAATTCTAAACTGTTCCAGCTAATGATTCAGTTTTTATTCTAGGCAATGATGCAGTAAAGAGGATGCTCATGTCTATTTTAAAGATACTTTCATTCTCCATGATCTTTAACTACACATAAACTTTGGGTATGTTTTATAGAAATGTTGAAAATAAACTGCTATATAAAAAATATAGAGTATGACAACTTTTGCTGTAGTTTCTAAAATCTCATTGGATAATATATTTTCATAAATAGATTTTGCTTCTCCTTGTTTAATAAATGATCTCACAGATGGGGAGAGGAGAAAGAAAATTCATGTCTACCTTTCCAACTTGCTTAATTTCCTCATGATAATAGTTTTCCATTGATCAACATGGAATTCCATTGATGGCTCATCTCTCCCTCACCCTCTTCCCATATTAAGAAATAAGAAAAAAAAATTCTCCCCATTTGACTTATTTAGTATTCTATTGAGGAAGAGTCAAAAAGAATTATATGCATTCCAAAAGCTCATGTCATTTTATGAAGATGGCAGTAGAGTGAGTATGTTTTATGGAACAGTTCATCATCTATGACTAGAACCATTACCTCATATGAATTCTGGTTGCACTGTACAAGGCTTTCCAACTGTAATAAATCATGAACTTCTAACATGTGTAAATTAGTCTGATAGCTAAGATTCCATGATTGAAACGCCCTGTATGAAGATGAGTCCACTGTCTTTGAGTACCTGGCCTCAAAGTTTCAAATTTTGCTTTCAATTTAAACATGAGAAGTAGCAAGTTTTTCTTTTTTTTTTTTATCACATGAAATGGATCCAAAGAGAGGATTCCTGAAAGACATGGGTAAAGACACAGCGTCAAGTCAAATATTTATTATATACCTACTACATGCCTTGGACAGTGGGAAATGCTAGGGAAAGTAGGGGGGAAATGAAACAATGAAGCAAAACTGTGTATGTGCATGCCCATATGTACATGTGTCTGATATGTATGTGAGGACATGTGTATATTTATTTCTGCATATTTTCAGTGGTATATACTGTATATGTATGTGTCTATCTATAAAAATATGTTTTTAATTGTTTTTAGCACAATCACAGAAAGTGGCCACTCTTTGGATTTCTAATAGATTTTTCATATGACTTAAAATGTAAAGAAAATAAGCAGAACAGTAGAGAGTCCATCATGTAAGTAATCATCAGTAGTTATATGAATCAGAAATCTAGCGAGCCACCAGAAAAAGGCAGCCAGAAACATAAAATGTTTTGAGGTCAGTGAAGGAGCTGTGGACATTTAGTTTGAACAAGAGACATGCTAGAAAGGGTATGGGAGTTGTCTGCTACTATTTGATATGATGTCATGTAAAAGAGAGATTAGATGTATTCTGCTTGGTGCAGAAGTATCCAGAGTGAGACCAAAAAAAAAAATACTTTGTACTTTATGGATAAGATTCCCAATTAGTATAACTATTTAAATATGATAAATTAGTAGTGAATGATTTCCAACTATTCAAGGTCCATATGTAAAGACTATTTGGCCATCTTCCAAGTATGTAGGAGAAGAAATTTTCACTTGGATATGGGTGTGAGAGTCTCTGAGCTCTTTTGCCCATCAAAGATTCTTGGGTTCTGGTAAGATGGGAGATCTGGACTTGGATTCAGAAAAGTGTCCCGGGGGTTTGACTGAACAAATTACTTAACTTTTCTGCAACTCAGATTTTTTATTTGTAAAATGAAAATAACGATATCTAGGGGCAGCTAGGTGGTGCGGTGAATAGAGCAACAGCCTTGGAGTCAGGAGGACCTGAGTTCAAATCTGACCTCAGACACTTGACACACCTACTAGCCATGTGACCTTGGGGAAGTCACTTAACCCCCATTGCCTTGCCTTCCCCCCATCCAAAAAAAAAAGATCATTCAACTCTTTTGGGGTGGCTAGGTGGCACAATGTATAAAGCACTAGCTGTGGAGTCAGGAGGACCTGAGTTCAAATCTGACCTCAGACACTTGACACTCTTAATAGCTGCATAACCTTGTGCCAGTCACTTAACCCTAACTACACTCCCTCTCCCTCCAAAAAGCAAGCAAACAAGCAAACAAACCCAAAACAATATCTTCCATTCATACTTTGAAATTTTGTCCTGAGAGTCAAGTAATATTTTGGTTATGAAGCGGTTGGAAGTAACAAAAAAAAATTCTCCATAAATGTAAACTATTAGTCATATTTTTATTTCCTGTAGCCTTTAAATTTAGTCATCAAGGCTGCTCAGTGGATAAACCACTGGGCCTAGAGTCAGGAAGACCTGAGTTCAAATGTGACCTCAGATACTTAATATCTGTGTGGTCCTGTACAAGTCACATGACTTCTGTTTGCCTTAATCCACTGGGAAGGAAATAATAAATCACTCCAGTAACCCCACCAAGAAAACGCCATGGCTAGTATTTGTGGGGTATGGTCCATGAGGGTCATGAAGAGTCAGACAAGACTGAATGATTGAACAACACTCTATAAATTATGTGGTTAAGGGGTTTCAAATGCTTTCCTTTTTTCCTATTTTATTATTGTTATTATTAATATTTTATTTCTTTCAATTTCATGTAAAAATTATTTACATTATTTTTAAAAAATACATTCAATATCCTCTCCCTCTATCTCTCCTCTCCCACCTAATTGAGAAGGCAAGCAATTTGATATAGATTATATAGCATATTTCTGTATTAATCATGTTGTGAAAGAAAACACAAAGAAACAGAAGAAAGAAAAAGAAAATAAAATAAAAAAGTATGCCTTGATATGCATTTTTCATCATAAAATCTTTGGAATTAGCTTAGATTACTGTGTTGCTGAGAATAGCTAAATCATTTTCAATCATCATACAACATTGTTGTTACTGTACACAATGCTATCCTGGTTCTGCTCATTTCACTTTCTTTCATTTCATGTAAATTTTTTCCATTTTTTTTTCTGAAAGCATCTTGCTTGTCATTTCTTATAACACAATAGTATTCCATCAAATCATATACCACAACATGCTCAGCCATTGCCCAGTTAATGGACATGCCCTCAATTCCCAATTTTTTGCCCCTACAAAAAGAGCTGATATAAATATTTTTGTACATATAGGTCCTTTTCATTTTTTAAAAATCTCTTTGGTATACAGATCTATTGCTGGTATTGCTGAATCACAGGGTGTGCACAATTTTGTAGCCATTTGGGCATAGTTCAAATTGCTCTCCAGAATGTTTGGATAAGTTCATAACTCCACAAACATTGCATTAGTGTCACAAATTTCAGACATCCTCTCCAACATTTTTCATTTTTTTCTTTTTATTTGGTGAGGGTTGTTATCCAGTCTGGGTCTGGTCTGGTACCTGGGTTGTTTTTAATCTGTATTTCTCTGATCAATACTGATTTCTATCATTTTTATATGTCTATAGATAGCTTTGATTTTTTTTTAATTTGAAGACCACGTGTTCATATCCTTAAAATATTTATCAACTGAGGAATGACTTGAATTATTATAAATATGACTCAATTCTCTATTTATTAGAGAAATGAGGGCTTTATGAGAAAAACTTATTGTAACCCTCTCCCAGGCCCTGCCCCAGTTTTCTGCTTTCCTTGGTTGAATTAGTTTTATTTGGGCAAAACTTTTCTGATTTAATGTAAATAAAAGTATACATTCTATATCTTCTAATGCTCTCTATCTCTTGTTTAGTCACAAATTCTTCTCTTATCTATATATTTGTGAGGTAAATTATTCCATCCTCCCCTAATTTGTTTATAGTATCACTCTTTTAAAAAATATTTTTTGCTTTTTGGAAGGGGGAGGGCAGGGCAATTTGGGTAAAGTGGCTTGCCCAAGGTCACACTGCTAGTAAGTGTTAAGTGTCTGAGATCAGATTTGAACTCGGGTCCTCCTGATCCCAGGGCCAGTGCTCTATTCACCTAGCTACTGCTAGAGTATCACTCTTTGTCTAAATCATGTAATATCCTCTTCAGTTTACTTCCATTTTATGGTAATATACTAATTATGGTTATGATTATTAACTTCTATTTCCCTCCATCCTATGGCACCTCCCATTTTTATTCTTCTCTCTCTTCTTCCATCTTATCCCTCCTCACTGCTTTTCCTAATCTGCCCCCTCTTTTTCTCTTATACCACTTCCCTCCTATTTCCTCATAGGATATGATAGATTTCTATACCCAGCTGAGGGTGTATGTTATTCCCTCGCTGAGATACTTCTTATCTGAGTAAGGTTCAAGCACTCTCCCCTTACCTCCCCCATCTTCTTTAGTGCAAAAGTTCTTTTGCTCCTCTTTTATGTGAGATTTTTCCCTTTCTACCTCTCCCTTTAACCTTTTCCCAGTACATTCCTTTCTCATCTCTTAGTTTTTTTAGATATCACCCCATCATGTTCAACTCATATCATTGCCCTCTATGAATACTCCTTCTATCTGCCATAATAATAGTAAAGCTCTTAGGAGTATCCTATCCTCATAGGATACAATAGATTTCTATACCCAGCTGACAGTGTATGCTATTCCCTCATTGAGACACTTCTGATCTGAGTAAGGTTCAAGCACTCTCCCCTTACCTCCCCTATCTTCTTTAGTATAAAAGTTCTTTTGCTCCTCTTTTATGTGAGATTCTTCCCTTTCTACCTCTCCCTTTACCCTTTTCCCAGTACATTCCTTTCTCATCTCTTAGTTTTTTTTAGATACCACCCCATCATGTTCAACTAATACCCATGCCCTCTATGAATACTCCTTCTATCTGCCAAAATAATAGTAAAGTTCTTAGGAGTTATAAGTATCACCTTCCCATGTAGGAATATAAACAATTTAACTTTATTGAATCCCTTATGATTTCTCCTTCCCATTTACATTTTTATGCTTCTCTTAAGTATTGTATTTGAAAGTCAGATTTTTTTTTTAATTTGGTTCTTATCTTTTCATCAGGAATGTTTGAAAGTTCTGCATTTCATTAAATATTCATTTTTTTCAGTGAAGGGTTATACTCAGTTTTGCAGGGTAAATGATTCTTGGCTGTAATCCTAGCTTCTTTGCCCTCTGGAACATCCTATTCCAAGCCCTCTGATTCATTAATGTGGAAGCTACAAAATCTTGTATTATCCTGACTATGGCTCCAAGATATTTGTCTTATTTCTTTCTGGCCACGTGCAACATTTTCTCCTTGACCTGGGAGCTCTAGAATTTGGTTATATATTCCTAGGCATTTCCATTTTGGGATCTCTTTGAGAAGGTGATGACTGGTTTCTTTCAATTTCTCCTTTCTCTTCTAGTTCTAGGGTATCAGGAAAGTTTTTCTTTATAATTTTCTGCTGACCTTCTAAGTTGTCCGGGGGCTCTGTATAATCTTTTTGCTGGTTCTGCTGTTTCAGAATTTGTTTTGCAGTAATTTTTTTAGCATTGTTTGGAAGAGAATTTCGGAGAGTTCAAGAGAGTCCTTGCCTTTGCTCTTCCAATTTGGCCTTCAGTTTATCAAAAATAGAAACTATAAGGTGAAAGAGATATAAAAATACCCAGAGAATCATGGGAGCTAAAATTTAGAGCTAGAAGGGACCTTGGAGATTGAGTGCCCCCACTTCATTTTCTAAATCAGATAACTAGGCATTCTAGTTACTGCTTCAAACACTTGGGTACTAGTATAAGAGCACTGAAAACCCAGGTTTTCTAATTTTTCATTTTATGTTTTATTTGGCCTATTTTTATTTGTGAAATATGTGAATATTGTGAAATCTGACACATTCTAATAAAAATTCAAATAATCATTGTTTTAAAAAAAAATCAATGAGAATTGAGTAGAGGTGAGAGCCATTTCTGAAAGGGACTGGCTGCCTTGGGCTGGTCAGGTCAGGGTCCGAGGGCCTGAGAGTGATCCAGGGGAGGTGGTGACCAGGCACACACCTTACTCATGTTCTCAGCAAGTGTCAGGAACAGGGCTGAGGCCAGGTGGGCAGTGAGAGCCTGACAGGAGCAAGAGCTGCATGCTCCAGGAGGCTGAGTGACAGGGAAAGTGCCAGCTGGCCCAGCACCCATCACTGGCTGGCAGGTGGGCAAGCAGGTGGATGGGACCCCAGCACTTGGGGTGGGGGGCTCTTTCTGCCAGCCTTGCTCCCATGGCCCCATAGAAGAGCAGGCTCCCCAAAGTTCTTGTGGTGATCTCCCTGCCAGTGAAATGGAACTCAAAAGAATAGGAGCAGAGAGATAGCATATCTGGATCTAGAAAGGATCTCAGAAGGGATGGATGGAGGAAGCAAGCAAGCATTTATTAAGTGCACAATGCACCCTGGGCTGAGCACTGGACTGATACAAAGAGAAAAGTGACATGAACCCTGATCTCAAGGAGCTCACATCCTAATAGACCAGCCCTCATTCAGAACCTGCCCAAGATCATACAGTTTCAGGCTGGAAGGAATCCTCTAGTTCAATCAACTCATTTTACAGCCAAAGAAACTGAGGCCTGAGGTGTTAGCCTCAAAGGTGAGGCTTGAACTAAGCTCTTGCTGCTCATGAGGCTGTGCTCTTTGGCTCTTTAGCAGGTGTCTTGGTGTGTAAAGAGTCATAACAGCTAACATTCATTAACCACCCACTGTGTGCCAGGTACTGTGCAAAGGGCTTAAGTAATATTTATAACAGCTAACATTTATACAGCACCTACTGTATAGTACCTGGGCACTCTGCTAAGTGCTTTACAATTATCTCATTCAATCCTCATAACAGTCCTGAGAGTTAGGTGCTATTATTACTCCCATTTTACAGACAGTGAAGCTGAGGCAGATCGTTGAAGTGACTTGCCCAAGATCCCACAGCTGGTGGGTGTCCAAGGGTTGGACTTACCTTAGATCTAGCCTGATTCCAGGCCCCATGTTCTATCCATTGAACCATCTAGCTGTCCCTACTACTGTGTTCATTCTGGCAGCACCAAATACTAAAGCTGATTGAGGGGCAAAAAGGAGTAAAGTCAGACTCTTGCCTTCCTGAAACTGCATTTTTCCCACTACAGGTTTCCACCAGGTCATTAAAAGGCAGCTCCACAGGGGGGTTCAATTTCAGCTGCATAGGTTCCCAAAGCGGACAATACTGCCCACATTGGGGGAGGGGGGAGAGGGTGACTTGAAAGATCCATGAGCTGGTAGTAGCCTCTGGTGCAGTTGTGGGGGGAAGGAAGTGGTGAATAAAAATGAGAGGGTGGTGGAGACAGAAGGAAAGAAGAGAAGAGAATTTTGAAAAACTGTTCTATATATTGTGTAAGAGAGCTAAAGTCATAATAATTACATTATTTTTTAAATAAAGGCATAAAATGTAACTTATAACAAATCAGTGAATGTCTGCTGACAGGTCTTAACAAGCAAGTGTTGGCAGGCAAGTTGTCATTGTCAGGAAGTCCAGCATTCATTGGCAAGAATATGTGTGTGTAATGACTTGTTTACAATAAGATATTATATGGTTACATGATGCAACATTACATCATCAAAATTTCAATGCAGGAAGAAAAAAACACAAATTTACAACAAATTATTAAATTTAATATGGTATTTAAAATATTTTATATTTTTTGAAATAATGCAAATTTTAAGAAAAAGAGAAAGCAGATTTCCATAGTGACCACTGAGTTTTGGTGTTTTGTTTTGTTTTGTTTGAAAAAGGAGCAGTAGGCCAAACAAGTCTAGCAGCCTCTGGCCTAGAGCAACCAGGTAAGGACAAATAAAAGTAAAAGAAGCTGGAAGAGGGTGGTATTACATCTCTCATTGGTGAAGCCAAGGCCCCATCAAGTGGCACAGCTTTCTGATTAGTTCAGGTTATGCCCAGTACCCTATGAAGTAAAATTCTGTTTCCCCTCCACCTCACTCTTTTCCTAGCACTTGTGCATTAAGAACACCTGGGGGTGGGGTGTTGTGGGATTGGTGGTGGCTTCCAGTCCTCAAATATAACCAAGCTCGAGGGTGTGGCCATTGGCAAGCCCTACATCAAGGGTGGGGACTGGCTGCCACAAAGTTGATTTTTATGCCCAACAACCAGATCTCCCTGATGAATGTGGCAGTGGTGCCCCTGAAGTGAGAGGGGAAGCACTTTGAGATCATTTGCTACAAGAACAAAGGCATAGGCTCATGCAGTGGCTTGACAAAGTTTTTGAGACCCGCTCTTGTTTGTAACTATTCCTAAAAGCCAAGTTCCTAAAAAGGAAGATCTTAGTGCTTTTAGAACCGATGACCAGACTGAAATCTGTAAGTAAATTTTAACAAAAGGAGAAGTATAGGTATCAGATAAAGAAGAACATGGAGATCTCTCTTTCTGACTGCTCACCCTTCCCCTTTTTTCCCCTTCCTTGTCCCCTTCCCTTTCCCCCTCCCCCTTTCCCTCCCTCCTTCCCCTTCCCCATCCTTCGCTCCATCCTTTCTCCTTCCTCTCTTCCCCAGCCTAGACGATGCCG
>CM053584.1:42981789-43003140 GCA_028627135.1 Pseudochirops cupreus | reverse complement strand
TTCACATTGCCCTCTATTTTTTCATTTGTTTGGATCTGTTTGATAGTATCTTGATTTCTCATGAAGTCATTTGCTTCCATTTGCTCCACTCTAATTTTGACGGAATTATTCTCTTCAGAGTGCTTTTGAGATTCTTTCTCCATCTGATCGATGTTTTCTTATAAATCTTCCAGAAAAGACTTGTCCCACATGCTAAATGGTTTCATCTCAACCTCTTTATAAGTCACATCTATTAGATCAGCATTCTGGCTGTCAATGGCTATCTACTTTGCTTTTGCTACATGCCACTTCCCATGTGGATTAGGCTCAACAGCACCAAAGGCTACATATCTTTCCCTGGGTAAAGTAATAGGGCTGAGCTTAGTTGGCTAGGAGCTGAGTGTAAACTTCCCCTAAGGCAGTGGTTCTCAACCTTCCTAATGCCGCAAGCCCTTAATACTCCTATGTGGGTGTGTCTGCATGTGGGCAGACCACCTGTAGAAGGATAGAGGAGGTTCCTAAGACCATTGGAAATATGTGTTTTCTGATGGTCTAAGGCAACCCCTGTGACCCCTGTGAAAGGGTCATTCGACCCCACAGGATTTCGACCCCAAAGGATAGTGACCCACAGGTTGATAACTGCTACCCTAAGGGATAGTATCTAGCTGACACAAGACCATGGCACACAAATATTTATGCTAGATATCTTGTAAAATCTTGCCTTCTTCCCTCCCACCAACTTACACTCTCACCTCTACTATCCATCTTAAGCTCTGGAAACAGTAAACTAATCAATAATATGATTGGTTCTGCAAAGGACAGGACAATGAATTGGAGTTTTATGATTCTACCTGCCTTTCTTGTGACTCCTAAGACAAAATAAAAAGAAAACAGAACAAGCAAACAAACCAATCCCTTTTTCCCTTGGATACCACTACCCTAAATTTATTGTCTCCTCCCATCATATTGTAAGGTATTTGAGGTCAAGAATTGCTTCACTTTAGTAAAGAGCTATTTCATTCTAGCACCTACCCCAATGTCTGCAATATAAATATTAAAAGATTTTTCTATCCATCCATCTATCCATCCATCCATCCATTCATACATCTATCCATCCATTCATCCATCAATTCCTGGGTCATTTAGTAACCAAATTATTTTAGATAATATTCATCCTACCATTTTGCCACCAATGAAATAAGGCCTATCCTAAATAGTAAAATATAATTTTTTTTTTGCCAAAAAGATAATTTCTGTGTATTCATGCCTAATCTTACGAGCTCATGTAAACATGTAAAATATAATTTTAAACAACAAACTTTTTTTTTGTACCATCATGACTTTGTCCTTGCTTTCTAGATGCTGGTCATTAGAATCTTGACTCTGATTTGTGCTCTTGATGTCTATGATCATGGTATATTCATTTAAAGTGAAAACATTAATAATGACGATGATAATAGTGCTAGTGGTAGGGGTGGTAATGATAATGTTGCTAGTGAGAATGGTGGTGACAGTGAGGATATTTTTTTTTTTTTACAAAATCAATAGTTAGATAACTTCGATTGATACCTAGCATTGCTGAATGGCCATTAGTGATCACTATTTTGTTTTATGGGTTTATCTAGTTACCTTTAAATTAACATATATTTATGAAATTTATATAGTTTTTAGACGATATTCATTCTAAGTTTACTTCTGCTTTCAATGGCTAATTACTCTGAAGAAGGTTTTCCAAAGAAATACTTGTCTGCAGATCATCCATGCATTGGAGTACCATAGATATGGCTAAGTACTGGTAAGAGATTTTTGGGTATCTCTGGGTAGGTTGAACAGGTGTTTCCTATTATTCACAATCTCTTGTTAAGTGATAGAGATTAGAAGAGCAACCAATCCAGGTTCCCCAAGTAGGGTTGTTGAATTGAATTTTAAAAAATAATGTATTGATAGACATCACATTTTTAGCTTGCAAGATGTCAAGACAGAGAAATAATTCTAACTGAACTCATGGGTACAGGTTTAGTAAGAAGAGAAACAGGAGGTGGTATGATTGATCTCTTTAAAGGGTAAAGTTGAAAAGTAATTACTAGATTAAAACGGAGAGAAATTGGAGTCAATCCGCCATTTTTAGCTATGTTCTTATACCTTGGAGATATCAAGAGTTCAACAAGTCAATAAAAAAATTCAATATTTCAGGCATATATACATGTATACACATATATCACATACTTCTCTACATATGTTTATAATTATTAATTAAATATATTAGCTATGTGTCAAGCCCTGGGATAAGCTCTTGGGTGCAAAGAAATGAAAAATAACAAACAAAACAAAGCAATCCCTTTCCTTAAAGAGTATACATGAGAGTGGGGAAGATAACATTATATTTCATGGCATATGCATGATAGAGAGAGTAGATGAAAGATAATGTAATGGAAATTACACTTTCACTAGTTTTAGAGCACAAATGTTTGATATATCAATACTAGAAAAAGAATATATCACATAAAATTACTTGCCATAGAATTTTCCTAATCTCAGATAGTTTGCCTCTTCGTGAAAAGAATATAGATATTTTAGGTATTCCAGAGATATTCTTATTGGCCATTTATACATCCTGTCTAATATCTACCACCATCACTAAGCTTTCACTCATGCTTTGGTATTCCTGTATTTCAAATCTATCATCCAAACTAGATCCAGGTAACTTTTAGCTACCAAGCCCCAAGACAGTATCCTTCTTTCTACATTGAGTTTAATATTTGCATCATAGACTTTCCAACACAATTTCTACTCTCATGCCAGGACTCCAACACACATATTAATGTTCCATCAACAACCACAACATCAAATTCCTCAATCTACTCAGTTCCCAAAATCCATTATTTGAATGTACCATAGCTATGGGTAGCTAAGTGGTGCCATGGATAGAGTACTGTGCCTGGAGTCAGAAGATTCATCTTCCTGAATTAAAATCTGATCTCATACACTTACTAGCTGTGTGATTCTGGGCAAGTCACTTAACCTTGTTGGCCTCAATTTTCTCATCTATAAAACAAGCTGGAGAAGGAACCTACTCCACTTTCTTTGCCCAGAAATCCCCAAAAGATGTCACATTGAGTTGGATTCATCTGAAAAAAAAATGACTAAAACAATCACCTTAGTTATAGACAGAGATATTAGTGCCCTTGATTTTGCTATTACCTAGCAATGTTCCATTTCCATGTTTGGAAACTTTGAAATCACTTTGTCTTATTATCTTTTTTGTCTTATCTTTCTCTATTCAGTGTGATATCTAACTCTGTTCATCATTACCATGACATCCAATCCCCCTACTCTTTATTTTTACATATTCTTTTAGTTTTTAATTTTTCTCAATTACATTTAAACACATACTTTAAATATATTTTAATTGAGTTCTATATCCTTTCCCTTCCCAAACCCCTCCTTGAGAAAGCAAGTAATTTTATAGATCTTATTTGTGTAATCATATAAAATATTTCCATATTAGCTATGTTGCAGAAAAACACAGACCAAAAACAAACAAACAAACAAACATAAAAAAATTTAAAAGTATGCTTCAATTTGCATTTAGGACTCTATTGATTCTTTCTCTGGAGATAGATAACATTTTTCAATTCCTTTGGAATTGTCTTAGATCACTGTATTGCTGAAAGTATGTATCATTCAAAGATGGCTATTGTACAATATTGCTGTCACAATATGTACAATGTTCTCCTGGTTCTGCTTATTTCAGCTAGCACCAACCATTCTACAATTGGTGAATATTCCCTCATTTTCTAATTCTTTGACACCACAAAGGGGGTTTTTATAAATACTTTTGTATATGTAGGTCCTTTTCCTTTTTCTTTGATCTCTTTGGAGTGCAGATCTAGTAGTGGTATTGTGGGATCAAACGGTATGCACATTTTATTGCCCTTCAGGCATGGTTCCCAATCATTCACTTTCATCACTTCACAACTCTACCAACAATGCATTAGTGTACACACATTTTCACATCACCTCAAAAATTTGTCATTTTCCTTTTCTGTCATGTAAACCAATCTGATAGCTTTGAGATAGTACCTCAGACTCCTTTTAATTTGCATTTCTCTAATCAATAATGATTTAGAACACATAGATAAGCTGTATTCTTCTAAAAACTGCCTCTTCACTCATTTTGCAAATATATAGAGAACAGATTCAAATTTATAAGAATGCAAGTCATTTCTCAATTGATAAATGTTCAAAGGATGTGGGGAGGCAGTTTTCAGATAAAGAAATAAAAACAATACTCTAAAATACTCTGAATTAGTATTAATTTGAGAAATACAAATTAAAACACATCTCAGTTACCACTTCACATTAGCTAATATGACAGAAAAGGCAAATGATGAATGCTGGAGAGATGTGGTAAAATAGGGACACTAATGCATTGTTGGTGTAGTTGTGAACTTAACCAACTATTCTGGAGAGCAATTTGGAACTATGCTCAAAGGGCAGTCAAACTGTGCATACCCTTTGATCCAGCAATAATAATACTACATCTATATCCCAAAGAGTTCATTAAAATTGGAAAAGGACTTCCATGTACAAAAATATTTGAAACAAGTCTTTTTTTCATGGTGGCAAAGAATTAGAAATTGAGAAGATGCCTGTATATTGGGAAATGGCTGAACAAGTTGTGGTATATGAATGCAATGGAATACTATTGTGTTATCAGAAATGATGAGCAGGAATATTTCAGAAAACCTGTTAGTGCTTATATGCATTGATACACAGTGAAGTGAGCAGAACCAGGAGAACATTTTACACAGTATCGACAACATTATACAATGATCAACTATGATTGGCTTAGTTCTTCTCAGCAATACAATTATCCAAGACAAATTCAAAATACTCATGATGGAAAATGCTATCTATCTACATCCAGAGAAAGCTTCCTCTTTAAAGACAGCTCAAATTCTACCTTCTGTATGAAGTTTTTCATGATTCCCACTAACCCAGTGCTTTCCCTCTTTGAATGCCTTGAATTTATACTGTATATATTTTGTGTATATTCATAGTAATTTGCATGTAGTCCCCAAGTAAAATGTGAATTCCTTAATTTTTTTGTTGTCTTTGTATTCCTAATGCTTAGCAGAGTGCTTGGTACTAGCAAGACCGTAAATAAATGATTGTTGACTTACTGAGTTATGGTGAAATTAATAGACTGCTCCATTTTATTAGTGCTCTAGTGAAAACATGGCATTCATATATGGGCTGCCTAGGGAAACATACAAGAAGCTTCTTTCTCTCTGACTACTATACTTGGACTAATTGGTCTGGCTAATAAACTGGCTTTTGGAACAACTATATTATAAGACTGCTAATGATGTTAATTGGGGTTTACATAGCTCTTTAATTTTTGAAATGCACTTTATATACATTTCGTCACTTGATAATACTACTCATGTGTGAGTTTATCATTAATTAAATTTCTATGTCTTTGTCATGTCAATTGTCGATACGTCTCCTTAAAAACAGTTGTTTAAAGAATTGTACACATTTCTTGTACAGCTGATTTAAATTTTTCCATTTGATTTGTTTGTTTATGTTTAGTTTACAAGATTCAGTTCCACAGTCCCTTGAGTTTCTAATTTTCTCCCCTCCCTTTTTCGTCCCCCTCCCCACCATGGCAGCATGCAATCAAGTATAGGATCTGCAAACACTTTCATATTAGACTTTAGTCTTGTTGTAAAGAAGGATTGTAACCAATGGAATGAACAATGGGAAAGAGGAAACAAAAGCAAACATAGAAAAGAAAGAGGGCAAGTAGTTTGCTTCAGTCTGCATTTAAACTTTGTTCTTTATAGATCTTTCTCTGAATGTAGACATCTCCTTCCATCCTGAGTCTTTTAGAGTCGTCTTGTATAGCTGATTTTTAAAGTGTGTTTCTTTTTGTTCTAAACTGGACTTTCAGATCTTCTCTCATCTAATCTATCCTCTCCTGTCTCTGTAATTTTTGAAATTCTAGTCCTCATGGCCAGATGATGTTGTATCCTTTCCCTCTGTACTTTGAAGTCCTTTCTTCCTTTTGGGGTTTGGCGAGATGGCGTTTTTTTCATTGAATCTTTCCTGATTCTCACAGAAAGTGATGCCTCCCTAAATTTCCCATGAGCCCTCTCCCATGCATTTATTATGTTCTAATTTGTATTAAGATTATTTTTCGTGTGTCTCATCACCCAATAGCTTATAAGCACCTTGAGGGCCAGTTGGTGTGTTATGTGTTTTTAAATCTTTGTTCATTTGCATCTAGCATAGTGTTATACATGTAGTAGATCCTTAAAAATAATGTTTGTTGAATTGGCTTGAATTCGTCTTTTGTCATCCAAAGTAATACTGATGAACCCTAGTTTAATGTCTCTAAGAATGCTACTTTGCATAATAAATATTTGTGGAATGAATGAGTCTTTAGAGATCTCATTTGTAATGGATTTTAGATGTAAGGAATTTATATGACTCTACACAACTGAAACAAACCTGTCTGGACCCAGGAATAATATGCCTGGCTTAATACACAGGCCTGGCATTATAAGGAGATTAAATCATTGTTAGAGAAAGATAATGGAGACAGCAGGTTTCTCTGATATATTTGCCAAACACACTGGCTATTGCCCAACTCACTGCTGAAGTAATGCAGCCAAACTAACGCGTGGAAATTTCTGACGATCATAAGTCAAATACTTAGCTAATTGTCAATATTTGAGAAGTCAGAATCTGTGACCCTGAAAACACTGACTGTTAATCAAAGGATGATGTTGACCATGATATTAATTAAGTAGTAGAAGGTAATGAGAGTCACAAATCTTGGAATCCAACTTGCTAGTTGTGTGACCCTGGGCAAGTCATGTAACTTCTATGTATCTTAAATTACTAATTTGTAAAGGGAGAAAAAAATAAACATTTATATAACACTTACTGTGTGCCAGGAATTGTGCTAAGCACTTTTACAAATATTATCTCATTTTATGTAGACAATCTTGTCAGGTAGGTGCCATTATTATCCTTATTTCACAGTTGGGGAAATTCACGCAAACTGAGGTTAATTGACTTGCCCAGGGTCACACAGCTACCAGGAATTTGAGGCTGGATTTTAACTCAGGCATTCCTGACACCAGGCCTAGTGCTCTATTTACTGTGCCACAAGCTGCCTCTTGCCAAAGGGAAAAATAATATATGTACACATATATGTATGCATATTTGCCTCATGTGTATATATGCCTATGTGTAGTATTTACTTTTGCATGCATGCATGCACCACACTGATATACCGTTTGTGTGTATGTGTGTATGTGTGTATATATATATATATATATATATATGTATATGTATATGTATATGAATAGTATACATACTCACAATGCATATAAGTATATGTATTTAACAGGTATTATATACATGCAAGTCTAATTCTGTGTGTACTTACATAGTTTCCATTAACAATGCCTATGTACATGTGCACAAACACATATTTTCATACCCACATGTTTGTACATATATGTACACACGCAGTCAATATACATGTAACATAAATTCATTTATAGTACACATATACACAGGCATACATACTGGATGCAACTATGTGCTACAGAGGAAAGTATACTGCAATACTTGGGGTTAGGATGACCTGAGTTATACCCCTGCCATCTCCTTGCTATATGACTCAGGGCAAATGACTTTACCTCTCTCAAACTCAGTTTTCTCATCTTTAAAGTGGAGCTCATAATAGCATCTATTTCCTATGGTTGCTATGAAGATTAAATAAGATAACATATATAAAATGTTTGCAGACCTTAGAGTGCTACAGTATTGCAAGCTGCTTACTGCTACTACTATGATTACTATGTTTACTATGCCTATTACTACTGTTACAACAACTATTACTACTCCTACTGCTGCTGCTGCTGCTGCTGCTGCTCCTACTACTGCTGCTGCTGCTGCCACCACTAATACTACCACCTTATGTGATTTCATCCATGTTTACTTATTCCCCAAGTTATAGCCTTAGACTAGTTCTTTGAGTTTCCCAGTGTCAATTGGCCAATACGTATCCAAGACAGGAACTAGACCTAAGTCATTCTGCTTCTAAGGTCATCTCTCTTTCACCTACAGTGCTTTAAATATTGATAAGTATTATTAATATACTTCCTGTTAATAGTCCTATAACTTTAGATAACTCAACCTAAGACTAGTTTTTCTCACCTGTTAAATAGGCATAATTATATTTCTGCTTCCTTCTTAATAGTGCATTAGCAGGGTAATTCACTTAACCCTTCCAAAACTGAGTTTCCTCATCTGTAAATTAGAAATAATAATGCTTATGCTTTCTATATCGCAACTGTGCTAGAGGCCTGTAAAATATATGGTGCAAAAGAAATGTGAATAATTATTTATCTTCATAAAATAATTGACTAATGGCACTAAAAGGGAACTCAAGCTTTCTATAGTCTAATCTCTTCATTTTATATTTGAGGACACTGATCTTAGAGACTAAGTAACTTACCCAGAGTACTATGATGCATGAACATGAAAAGTACAATTCAGTTTTATATTCATTACCACACATATGAGACCCCCTCCACTAGAATCATGTTGCTTCTCAATCCAGCCAAGTGTCAATACATTGCATCATTTATCACAAAAGTAGGACCATGGAGGAGGTTGATGTAAGAATTATTAAAGAAGAGTAGTTTACAGACCCTTGATCCTTGAATTATTTTATGTATATGCCTTGCAGCAAGTTGCTAGGCTCTTGGCATGGCAATATAGTGACAAATAGCAGATTAAGAAACAGAAGACTATTTGGATCCTAGAGAGCTACATTCATTGAGATGTATTGCAGTGCTTAAGACAGTCCAAACAAAGAAAAAGTAAAACTTAATTAAGTGGTCAGAATGTGTACCAAGGGCAGCTAGGTGACTCAGTAGATAAGGTCCTAGGCTTAGAGTCAGGAAGACCTGAGTTCAAATTTGACTTCATACACCAGCTGTGTGACCCAGGGCAAATGACTTAATCTCTGGTAGTCTTTAATCCACTGGAGAAGGTATTGGCAAACAACTCCAGCATCTTTGCCTAGAAAACCCTATGTACATCATGGTTCACAGGGTGATGAGGAATTAGACATGACCAAATAACTCAACAGTAGCATGCATCCCAAGATCAGTTTCTCTCTATAGCAACAAATGGTTCCATCATGTCTCACATTGTATAAAGGAAAGATTTCCATCATTTTTGATGTGTAACGTTTAGGAATTCTAAATCAGAGGTACTATCATCATAATTTTTATGTACATTAGTAAGTATTGTGCAAGGGATTTGTAATCTTGATCAAATACATAATCCTTTTAATCCTTCAAAGTGAAAAACGTAGATATAGGGGCGGCTAGGTGGTGCAGCTAAAAGAGCACCAGCCCTGGAGTTAGGAGGACTTGAGTTCAAATCCAGCCTCAGCACTTAACACTTACTAGCTGTGTGACCCTGGGCAAGTCACTTAACCACAATTGCCCTGCCCTCCCCCTACAAAAAAAGCAAAAAATAAAATAATAATAATAAAATTACTTTAAAAAAAAGAAAAACATAGATATAACAAATATCCATACACTTCTACCTTTTTTGATCAGGTCAGAGAATCAGAGTTAGAGTTTGAAGGAAACTAAGAGGTTATATATTGTATCCCTTCATTTTATAAATGAGGGAACTAAGCTTCCAAGTAGTCAAATGATATCCCCATGTTTACCCAGGTAGTAAGAAGCAGAACTCTTATATGGAGCTATTCATGTGACTCTGATCTAATTCTGTCCACTCAATCACATAGCCCATCCACTCCCCATCTCTGTCTCTCTATGTCTCTTTCTGTCTCTATCTTTCTCTCACTCTGTCTCTCTCTCTGTCTCTCTCTCTCTCTTTGGGTCTACACACACACAAATATGTTTATGTAAATATATATGTATACATTTGTATATATATATACATATATTTCTGTATGTGTATATATACATGCATATATACGTGCCCACAGATACACTTGTGTATACATACACATATGTATGTGTATATACACACACAACATTGGAGAGAATTTTTGACACGGACTTGTATTGTTTTCCAACTCAAATAATCAGCTATTTCCCTCTTAAGCCTTAAAAATCAGTCCATAAATCAACAAATGTTTATACCACATGTCAGACCCTCTGCTTAGTGCTGAGGGTACAAAGACAAGATGAATCAATCTCTGCTTACACGGAACTTTCTGATGTGGTGTGTGCATGTGTGTGTGTGTACATATGTGGAACTCTCATGTGTGTGTAGCTACATATTTGTGTGCACGTATATAAATAATTTATATGTATTTTGCATTATATATGAAGCTTTCCTTTTCAAACACACGGATCAATACAAACATATGTTTATATAATCAGGAAAGCTCCATATATAATACAGAATACACGGTAGTTTTGTGAAGTGGGACACTAGCAGCTGGGAGAATGAGGAAATGCACGGTGGACATTGGGTATTTCAGTCAAGGAGAGTGCCCAGTGCATACATGTGGAATGCCCTGTGTCTGAAACAAGCCACTATGCCTTGAATGTAGAGATTATAGACAGTTATACGTAATAAGATTGGAAAATAGGAAGGACCCAAGTTGTGCAGAACCTTAAATACCAGAAAGATAGAAGTGGATTTTTGATCTTAGAGGTCAATGGAAGCCGCCTCAGTTTGCTGAGTGACATGGTTGGACAAGTCAATTTGATGGCTGAGGGAAGGCTGGATTGGAGACGCAAGAAGATGTGTAGAGACCAAATGGGAAGCTCTTACAATAGTCTGGGAAGGAGGCTATGAGAGCCTCAACCAAGGCCTTGGTTGCATGAGTGAAGAGAGAGGGTTATACAGAAGTGATGTAGAGACAGAACCAAGATGGTTTGGTACTGAACAGACAGTTAAAGTGAGTGAGAGTGAGGAATTGAGGAGAATGTTGTAGTTGTGATCATGGATCCTCCTGGGTGACTAAGACCATGATGGGGCCATATACACCGATACAGAGATTCACTAAAGGGTTATGTTTTGGGAAAAGAATCTATTGAGACGCAAGTGGAACATTAGTTTTAAATGCCCAATAGGACATTTGTCATGTGGAACTAGTGCTCAGGAGAAAAGCTAATTCTGTGCTAGACTTTGGTGATACTAAGGAAATAAAAAATGGTTCCTGCCTATTAGGAGCATACATCCTCCAAGAGGAGACAACACAGACAGACAGATACACAGACACAAACACACGCAAGTCTCTGTTGCTTGTGACCCAGGGGCTACCTGCTCCTACAAAGGGCCCCAGCTCTTGGTTCAAGCAGCCTTTGTTGAATGAGTGAGGGAACCTGGCAACTAAAATAAGTTAGGCTTTTCTTCACAGTCTTTGTTCCATCATGCCTCCACCTCAGAATCCCAGAGAAATTCTCTAAGCTAAAACATATGTATGATTGATGTCTAGGGTTTTCCCAAAAGAGTCTTTCCAAAAAGTAATTTTTATAGAAAAGTTACTAAATGTATAAAGTAGTAAATATCAGTTATAGGACAGCTTTTTTATTTCCTTCACCAGGTAAAAAAAATGCATTTAACAAAACCTTAAAATCACACATTCGTACATCCTTAAAATATGAACTATGGGCTATTACCTTAATTATTCTCTTCCAGGAGTTAGGAAAGACTCTGGGGAAATTTGGGGAACTACTGAATAGAATTCACTTTTCTCTCATTTTCCACTGTTAAAGATGAAACTCAAGACCCCAGAATTCTGTCCAGTCAGAGCATGGGTTATTCTCCTGGCAGTGGTCACCTTCTCTGGTTAGAAGGATGTATTTGCAGAAAGCACATCCTGCTAGGTAACCAGTATCCCATTTCAGGGATAGAAACTTCTAAACCTCATGAAGTAACTACCTAGGATGGAAATGTTTGTCTTTCAGAACTGCTTTTGGGGAAGTGTTCATAGAAATAAAAATAGAGAGACAGGGACTTGAGAAATCACCTAAAGCACACCCAGACAAGTTCATATTTTTATCCATTTACTCAAAGAAACAACTGCTTCTGGGGATGAAGAAGGGACACTGCTCTTCTCCCTATCGTTGTAAGAAGTCTAAGGTAGGACAAATGTTTTTTGTAGTCCAACAAAAAGACCACCTTTAAAGAAATTTTTAAAAAATTATATTTACTCCCTTCTTATGACTCACAGAGTAGGTAGATCTTTCTGCATCTGTCTGTAGTTATTGTGGGCACAGAATTATCATTTGTATCTCCACAGTATGGGGAATAATCAATCAACAAGTAGCTTATCATTTTTGTCCTTTAACAAGAGGCCAAAAGCACATGTATCATTCCTCATAGAACCAGTGTGTACAAGCCTATCTGTCTATCATAAATGGAAAGTGTTTTAATCCACTTGCACTTTCCTCAATACAGTACATGTAAGCAAACGAATCTTAAACTTTTTGGGTCATAGAAGGCATGACAAACTTGTAAAGATAAGGAAAGGCTTTATAGGGAGGGAAGCTGAGCTGTGAAAGGAACTTCAAAAACTAACCTGGATACTAATAGACAGAAGACAAGAGGCAATAGAACCCAGGCATGAGGTATAACCTTAATAAAAGCACAGACATGGGAAATAGAATGTGCCATGTAGAGAACAATAAGAAAACCAGTTGGGTAATGGTTACTCGACAAGCATATACAAAGTATTTCCTACTTGCTAGACATTATGCTCAACTTAGCTGCTATCAAGAAACAGAAGTCATTGTTTTTAATTTCAAGGAATTTACCTTTCTATGTGAAAGACTGTATGTGAATAATTGTTATTTGGTCTGGGGGTCAGGGGAAGGGTAAGTCTTGTAGAAGGTCAGATTTGAACTTTGATTTGAAGGTTGCCAAGAAAATCAGAATTGGTAATGAGGAGAGAGCATTCTTATTGTGGAGGACTACAAGTACAAATGCATAGTCAGGAAATGGAATGCTACGTATGAGGACAATCAGTGAAGAAGACAAATAGAGGAGGTAGAGGGAATTAAAATGTGAGAAGATTGGAAAGGTAGAAAGGATCAAGATTGTGAGTGGGTTTAAATGCCAAATAGAGAATTTGATATTTGGTCCCGTTATTAATAGGGAGTCTCTGGGGTTTGAGTAGAGGAATTACATAGTCACAGGAATGTCAGAGATTTTGACCAAAGAAAAGAAACACTTGTGGATAATGGTGGTAAGTAGGCTATGATCACCCTAGGGCCTTGATGCATTAGAATGGCAGCAGCTGATCTTGTAATTTAAGGGGAGTAAGGAATTTGGAATAGTGTCATAAATGATGAAGTCCTCTTATATAAGGTGAGGAAGACAATGAACTATGTTCTTATTTCTTTGAGAAATAAATCTATGAACATTCATTTATTAAACATCTAACAAAAGAAGAATAATTTGGAGGTCAGTCTTAAACAAAGCCACTGTGAGCTATATTGGGTAAAAATTTTGAATAGAATATAATTCAGTGGAGGATAGTTTCAACTTCTCTGTGGTTTTATCCTTCCCAATCAGGTTAGGAAGAATCTCCAAGAATTAGGCCATTAAAATGTCTCACTCACATAAAGAAACTCTGAATCCGGAAAGCATTTAAGAACTCATTTAGAATAATATAGACTGGACTAAAGTAAATTCAGCCCATGTTCATAAGTTCTAATTAACTCTCACTCCCACAGACAGAATCAATATCCTCAATATCAGGGTCGATCACAGAGTAATGCCTTAGTGTTTGTTGGTTTGTTTTTTTATTTAAAAAAATCTCTCTAGGCAGGCATCAGCTAGTATAAACACTTTTCTAAAAGAATTCTTAGCTTTCCCACTGTCATCCCTCAACTTACACTTAGATCTAATGAGTAGAAATGCAGCAGTAACTGAGCAGAGGCATTGCCAAAGACCCACAGTGGAGCTGTGAGGGTCAGTCGCACAAAGGAAGACATTTCACTTCATAACAACATATTCAGTGGTTCTCTCAGTGCTAGAGGGAAAGGACAGATATTGAAGGCATTGTGACCTGTTGGCTTATACGCTGATTCTCTAACCTAAAGCTCTTTTTCTGCTCTCTAGTCTTCAGGCCTGCCACCAGTCAACCATCCCACTATGGTTCTTTATCTATCTATCATTTCTTTAAGGAAGTATCTGGATCCAGGTAGAAGAGAGGGGGCCAGAGAGACATGCAAAAGCTTCCTTCTAAGCTCATTCATCAGGCCCAAATGTCAGTCAACCAATCAATACCACCTCCTCCATACTCATTATTGTACCAGTGTAGAATTATTCACAATGTAGGGAGCAGGGAGGATGAAAAGAAAGGAAGGCTTAGTTACTGGGGAAAAAAAAAAGTTAAAGAAGCTTGAATGAAATGACTGTATCAAAGACACTGTAACCTAATTAGAGAGTCAATATGGTATAGTGGAAAGAGAATCAGGCTGAGGGTCTGGAAAGGCTACTTTCAAATGTAATCTTGTATATTTGCTAGTCATGTGACTGTGTTCAAGATACTTAAAAAACTACTTAAACTTTCTAGGTGTCAGTTGCCAAAATAATCTTCCTAATGAATAGGATATGATCATGATATTTCTCTAATTGAGAAGCTTCTGTGACTGGGCTTTTGTCATATCTGTCAAAGTTTTACTCCCTTCACATCTTATTCTCTTCCTGTTAAATCCTTCTCTTTCTTCCATAAAATTTTAAATGCCACCTCTTCCATGTAGCTTTCTTTGACCTTCCTGGCTAAAAGTGAATTCTCTCAATGGCATTAAGGTATGCTGCACACACATCTCTTCTGAATTTCAGATGTGTGATTTGCATTGCACTTTTTTATATTTATATTTTTATCTATATATCTATCTTTACCCCTCTCTTAGACGTCAAGTTTCATATGGAGATGGAGAGGATAGTTTTATCTTCCCTCCTTTCATCCCTAATGCTTAACCCATTGCCCTGAGAGAATCATAGCTCTAGGGTTAGAAGAAACTTTGGGGGTCTTCTAGAAAAAATCCTTCATTTGATGTTGAAAAACTGAGGCATAGAGAAGTTAACTTCCTTTCTCAAAGTCACATTTGTTGTAAGAGTCAAAGGTAGGTTTTGAAACAAGTTATTTTGCCTTCGTAGTCAATTCTACACAAATGAGTGCATTGTAAATTTTTTTTTAATAAAATGAAAAACAACAGAATGAAGAGATTGTAATAGAAAAGAATGGAATGAAATTGAAGGAGCAGTGGGGCATGGTGGCCAGGATTTGTGTGACTATTTAATTTTCCTAGAACAGAGGCAGAAAGAAGGAAGTTATAAGTAATGGATGGTGATCATATTATTTGGAATATTTGGGGTACATATAGAAAATTCTGGAAGAGCAGTTGATTTCACGTATCTTACATTTTAATTGAGCCTCATTGTAATTGACCAAATGGCAATATCCATTCTCCAAAGAATTTAAAGTAAATTTTCATTTCATATGGGGACAAATTCTGCCTATAGAATAGTAGAAGTTATATCACATGGACTGTATGTCAGAAAAAATCTTGGCTCTCCAAAACTAGATGAACAAAGTGAATAATACCATGCCTGTTTGAGTGAATAACCTCCTATATCCAATTGAGAGACTCACTTTATCCACGCCTTTTGATTTGGTTCCTATGCCCTTTTGTTCCTCTGTTCTTGCCTGAAAGCAGGGCTTATGATCTGTTTCCTAGGAAAGCCTGGGCTTATCTGAGAAATAGCTTTATCATCGAACTCATAAAGATCTCTCCCATCAATAAATGAAACCCAGAATAAGCTACTTGTATGAAAATGATGGCTTCATGTCAAGTTTCAGTTTTCACTTGGAGAGGATACACAAGTCACCATTTTTCCCCTGGGGAGAAAATGTTACCATTTTCATAGCAAAGCATTTTTTCTTTGCTTTTTTTTTTTTTTTGGTCCATGGTAAGATGACAGTTTTCCTCAACAGTAAAATTGAATTAACTTCTGAAGGGAAAATGTAGTAAAAATGTCAGACCTAGAAAATATTTCACATTTTTGAACATCTGCAAATAGATTTCTTTTTGACTGAATTGACCAAGAAGAATTTTGTACAAGATGTTGCTTAAGGCACAATAGAAGTAGTGGAATAGGGCTGTGGGTGGTAAGAGGTTGTAGCTATGGATAGACATTTTTTTTAAAAAAAGAAACATACGTTGTCTTTATTAAACATGTCAGGAATCAGGTTACGGAGCTCCTGATAGATGACAGTAAATGTAATATTTCTGAGTTGTCAAAGACCTGGATGGATGAGGATGGCACTCTGCCAGGTAAGACTGGAACCTAAAGTTAAATGGGTATAGACTGAAAGAGCTCCCTCCATGTTAGGGAGGAGGCCTGTAGATAAAGTTCCATATCTTGTGCTTTTATCTTTTTAAGCTTTCACACCTGGGTTTTTATTCTATTTTCCCCTGTAGTGCTAGTCTATGAATAACTTTTTTTCTCAATGTGGTAAATGTCTTTTTCTATAGCCTAAACATTCTAGATACTTAAGATCTCTAACAGCATTCACATCCCTCTCACCCCTTCCTCAACTGACTGTCATCTAAACTGTTTCTCTGACAAATGGTTTGACTTGATGGGGAAAAATTTCTAAGCATTAAAATCATGAAAACAAGACAAGTTGCCACAAAACCCAGAATATGTGGTTCTTTGTAACATGTCACAAGAAGCTTCCCAACCACAAATTAGTCTTCCCTCTTCTTTTCATAAATAAATTCAAGTAGTCACTCTTCCCCTGCTCCACTAGTGATAGGAATCAAAATTGGAAAGGTATCTTAGAGTAAATGTTCCACAGATTCCAAACTGCTTTCTGGGCTCAATTTAATTTAATGACTCATTCAACATTAGTCTTATTGTGATCCTATTCCCCCACTCCATAATCAATACCCCCCCCAACAGAATTGCTTTCTGATGGTCATCCATTTTATATTATTTCTTATCATACATGTTGTCTTTCCACAAGAGAGTATAAGCTTCTTGAAAGCAGTCACTGTTTCTTTTCTTTCATTTTTTTCTCTCTGTAACAACAGGGTCTACTTCATAGTCATGTAGACTTACTTGAAGCATATTCATCTTAAAGAGATTAGAGAGATTGACAGAAAACAAAATAGGAAGACAGACTATCCAACAGACAGAAGGATTGATGGATGGCTGTACAGATGTATGGATGAACAGACAGAGATGAGATAAAAGAAAAGACAAATGGATAGATAGATAGATAGGTAGATAGTTAGATAGATAGATAGATTGATAGATAGATAGATAGCCTCAAGGAGAAGTTTCCAATGTTTAAAATGAGTAAATTGTGCATTTAGTAGAATTGCACCTAGTAACAACAATAATACTCAATGGATTTCATTTAAAAAGCTAATGTTTTAGCAAGTAAAATCTATGTTACTACATAATTGATAATCATGAAACATTTTCATATCAGGAAAATAAAAAAAAATTCACAACCTAAAGGAGAATAGAAGGCAACTGAGCTCGTGTAAGTAACCCATAATATTCAATTCAATATCAGGAAATTCTACACATATTTACAAAGGATCTCCTATACATCAACAAAATTGTACTAGTATATAATATCGTAGAGGTACTCAGAAGACAAAGCCAATGTTGTAAAGAATCTCTGCACTCAAACTGGTAATATTCTACTGCATAATGATACATAGACAGTTAAGTAAGTAATATCTATATCTATACATGTGTCTAAACATACACATATGTAGATATCAATAGATAGATCTGTGTAGATACAGAAAAAGACACAAATGTTATAAAGATAGAGATAAGATAGATACAGTATGGAATAGCTAATAATTGGGACTAGCAGTACCTAGAAAGTCCTTATGTAGGAGGTAAAATTTTAATTGTATTTTTTATGAAATTAAGATTTCAGAAAGAAGTGATTATGAGGAAAGATCCTATCAGATATTTCCAATGATGATTTATGTGCAAGAAATTGCAAAGAAAGTTATAATGAAGGGTAAAAATGACTGGAAAGGAGGCAGACTCATCATTTAGTGATTGAGAGGTCTTAGACAGCAAAGGGTCGATACTGGTATTGTCAGTTCTATGTTAGTAGATCACTAGTAAAACCTCTAGATCACTGTGACTTTCTTCTATGAATGTCTCATGGAAAGAGATAATAATTGCATAACATAATAAGGCATGGATGGATTTTGATCTATACTACTACATCAATATTTTACAGTATATTTAGTGGAAAATGTATTGGATTTGGAGGCAGCAAGATATTTTCACAGAAACATATGAAGTTCTGTGAGCCTGTATAAATTAATTGCTATCTTTCAGAGTTAGATTTCTTGTCTCTTAAATGAGGATGATAATAACACCTACCTTACAGGATTGTTGTGATGCTGAAGTGAGATACTGTATATAAAATCCCTTAGATATTAAAGGTCTATATAATATAAATATATTATCATAATTGTTATCATTATCATCATGGGACTATAACAATTGAAATATGAAAGCAAATGAGACAAGATGGTGAAGAAAAGGCAGTGACTCACCTGAACTCTCCCACAAACCCCTCTGAACAACTTTAAATGATGTCATAAAATAATTCCTGTAGCACAAGAACACATAAAAGGATGGAGTGAAATCATTTTCCAGCCAAAGACAGCTTACAAATGTCAGAAGGAAAAGTACGTCACCCCTGAGTGAGAGTGGAGCACAGTTCAGCACAGGTCTTGCCAGTAAAGACCCAGCCCCAGCAAACCAGGAGAAGGCCTTGGGAGACAATGGATCTTCATCAGCAGCAACTGCTTCTAGAGTTCTCAGCCCACAGAATGCAAGGTGGTCAAAAATTTGGATGGAAGGAGATTAAGGAGTCTCCTTGCTAGCCCTGAGACAGGACTCTGTTGTTCTGCAAATGCTTGGATCTGGGCCATAGTCCTGAGGGGAAGTTCCAGGGGGAGCAGGAGTACTATCACAGCAGACCTTGTGGCCCCAGTGGAGCAAGGGACTTCCTCACAGTTCTAGGGCAGAAAAGAATGCCGATGGTCTGTCACAGACTAGAGCAAAGGCCAGGAGAGTGGATCTCTCCTTAGATCGCACCACCTTGGAAGAACTGAAAACTTATAGGTCCTTAGAAGTATCTCTGAATATAGCTGCACAAAACCCCTGAAGCTTGGAAGAAAGAGTGTGCTCTTCACCTTGGAAGCAAAGCCATATTTTAACAAAGAATTAAAAGTGAAGAAATAAATTGGGGAAATGAGCAATCAAACAACATGAAAAAATTCTGACTACAGAAAGGAAGATCAAAGTATACATTCAGTAGATAACAAAGTCAAAGCTACTACATCCAAAGCTTCCAAGGAAAATATAAATTAGTCTCAGGCCATGAAACAGCTTTAAAAAAAACATTTTAAAAATCAAGTAAGAGAGGAGGAGGAAAAAAGTGGGAAGAGAAATGAGAGTGATGCAAGAAAATCATGAAAATGAGTCAACATCTTGGTAAAGGAGACACAAAAAATACTGAAGGGAGAAAAAGACTAAGTCAAAAAAGCAGAGAAGAACTCCTTAAAAAGCAGAATTTCCTAAAGTGAAAAAGAGGTACAAAAATTCACTGACCAAAAAAAAAAAAAGCCAAAAAAACCTTCCTTAAAAAATAGAATTGGCCAAATAGAAAAAGAGATGCAAAAACTTATTGAAGAAAATAATCCCTTTAAAATTAAATTGAATAAAGGTAAGGTAATGACTTCATGACAAAACAAAACCCAATAAAACAAAATCAAAAGAATGAAAAAAAAATAGAAGACAGTGCAAAATATATCATTGGAAAAACACCTGGCCTTGAAAATAAGGTCTAGGAGAGATAATTTTTTAATATTATGGGCTATCTGAAAGCCATGATCAAAGAAAGAGACAAGACATCATCTTTCAAAAAAATATGAAGGTGGGGTGGAGTCAAGATGGCAGCATAGAAGCAGCAAAACTCTGCAGCTCTCCCCATAATCACCTCAAATGTCTATAAAATATGACTCTAAACAAATTTTAAAGCTCCACAACTCACAAAATGACAGAGTAACACGTCTAACACTGAAGGCAGCCTGGCAGGTAGATGGGAAGGGGTTCATTGCAGCATGCTGGGAGCCCAGATTGGCACTTCATGTACCCCACAGCTGAAGCCCTAGGGCCCTAGCCCTACAACAAGCTATGGCTGGAGTGAAAATCACTGGCAGCTATGGCGTTTTCGAGAATTACCAACCCATAAGAAAAAAAGGACTATGTGAAAGGTCAGTGGAACTCAGACAAAGGATAAATTCAGGGGGGAAGGTCCAGCTGACTGCCCCAGGGCTACAAAGCAGCTAAAGTGGTGTGCATGTAGCCTCCTCCATGTGGTGCTTCAGAAGCTCCCGGCCTGCAGCTTGCAGGGGGGCCAAGCTATCATTCAGAGGCTAAGTGCTCTTGCCTTGAGCTGCCTGGATCAGGATCACAGTCTTGGGTGGTGGTCCTGAGGTGTGTTTTCAGTGAGCCAGAGCTGATAGGGGCTGCAGCAATGGTGGCCTCCTAATAGCTCCAACAGCTGTGAAAACCCCAGTGATTTGAGACAGAGCTCTCGCCTCTGAAAGCAGAGTTCTACTGAACCTAAAAGTCAAGTAATTGACTGGCAACATCAGTAGGCAAAGGAAGCAAAGCAAACCCAGCAATGCAACTTTAGATTCCTTTTTGGGGGACAAAAAGGATCAAAGCATGGAACAGGAGGAAGACAACACAGTCAGAATTCCCATACCAAAAGCTTCCAAGAAAAATGTAGACTTGTTATGAGCCATACAGGAGCTTAAGAAGGATTTTGAAAACCAAATAAGAGAAATGGAGGAAAAATTGAGAAGAGAAATGAGAAGGATGCAAGAAAATCCTGAAAAGAAAGTCAACAACCTGACTGAAGAAAGTAATACCTTGAAAAATAGATTAACTCAAATGGCAAAAGAGACCCAAAAAGCCCATGAGGAGAAGAATATCTTAAAAAGTTGAATTTGCCAGATGGAAAAAGATCTCAACAGCTTTCTGAAGAGAATAATTCCTTCAGAATTAGAGTGGAGCAAATGGAAGCCAATGACTTTATGAGAAATCAAGATACTATTAAACAGATCCAAACAAATGAAAAAAAAAATAGAAGGCAATGTGAAATATCTCCTTGAAAAAACCACTGACCTGGAAAACAAATACAGGAGAGATAATTTAAAAATTATTGGATTACCTGAAAGCCATGATCAAAAAAAGAACCTAGAAAGCATC
>CM053584.1:42931278-42981289 GCA_028627135.1 Pseudochirops cupreus | reverse complement strand
AAAAAAAAGAAAATGCTCATCAATCTTTTAGCTGAATGGCTCCATGAAAGGGAACTTTTGGATAGAAAATAGGGACAAGACCTATAATTTCATCATTCTATATAACTCACCACTTTAATAGTTCAGTTCAGGATCTTCTTTGTTAGCTATATTCTTTGAGGGTTTCCTAGAATACTGAGAGTTTAAATACCTTGCCCAGAGAAACAATGATCACGTTTCAAAGATAGGACTTAAACATCTCACTTCTTGGCTGTATGTCCAGCTGTCTCTCACAACACCTCTCAGCATTTACTTGGAGACTTAAACAAAATCAAGCCTTAATTGATTGATTTACCATTTTCCAATAGTTCTTCCTAGTTCTTCCCTCTGGGTCATGAGAGAAAAAGTCTAATTCCTTTTCCATATAATTGCCTGTCTTATAATTAAAGAAATTTACTATGTTTTCCCATTCAATTTTCCCCTGGTTGCCATATTTTAGGAAGGATGCCAGTAAGTCAAAGAACATACATTAGAAAGAATCTAGGATGTTGAAGGGCTACATATGTCCTATAAGGGTGATATGCCTACAAAGACCAATTCAAAAAGTTGTATTGTATGTCCTCTAGGTCTTTGTAACTAAATCTATGATTCTATAGCATGGTTTATGAAACTGAGTATGTTTATCATCAAGAAGGGAAACAGGGCATTCAAGACAACTGTCATCAATTATCTGTAGGAATATCATGTGTAAAGTGGATCAAATGTGTTCTGTTTAGCCAGAAAAGACAGAATTATGAGCAAGAGTTAGAAGGCCTATCGGGTCCAATTTAAACTTAATGAAAGAGGAAAAAAAAGAAACAAAATTCCTAACATTTAGACCTATCCAAATATGGTTAGTTAGTTACCTCCCTAACTAGAGATTTTCAAGGAAAAGTTGAATGGCCATTTGCTGTTGTTGTTTTTAATCTAAAGGAGATTCTTGTTCAGAGTTGGGTGGAATTAAATAATATTTAAGTACCCTAAGAATTCTGAGATTCTGTGAATTCTTAATTTTATAAGTGGAGATATTGTCAAGAGAAACCAAGTAGGTAGCTTATGACCACTGAGATTATGTCATATGAAGACCAGTGAAAAGAATGGTAATTTTTAATGACTTAGAAATCCAAGTCAGCATTACCTCTAGTCCAACCTGAAAATTAAAGATTTATGAATGATAGGTATATAGCATAAAATCATAAATAGGGAAATAATTTTCCATTTCAAAAAAATAGCCAACAACAGGTTTATAAAACAAAACAAAATGATAGTTTCATAGAAACAGTTAAAAAATATCAAATATGTATGTTGAAAACTACACGCCCAACTCTTCTGCCTTGATGCTCAGCAATTGTCTGCTTAATTTGTATATTCATTCACTTTAAATTTATTTGTGTACTTCTTGTTGACACGCTACAATGGAAACTCCTTGTGAAAAGGAATTGTGCCATTTTTTCTCTTTATTTCCTCGGTACCTAGGATATACCTGGCATATGGTGGGCTCTTAATAAATGCTGGCTGATTAATTTTTTCTATAAAGCTCAAGGCCCAGTTCTTTACTCACAGATTTTCTGTTTTTCATTTATTTTTTGCTTTTTGGAAGGTAATTGGGGTTAAGTATTGCCCAAGGTCACATGGCTAGTAAGTGTTAAGTGTCTGAGGCGGGCTTTGAACACAGGTCTTCCTGACTCCAGGGCTAGTGCTCTATTCATTGTGCCATCTAGCCACCTCCTCTACTCCTAGATTTTCTATAGTAAATTTACTTCAACAAAATGTGTCTATAGATTATCTCTTCATATATGAATGAATGACCACAGAGCCCGAATGCTCTGCAACTGTTCAAACTGTGGATATTCAAGATTTTAGTTACCTTACTCTGTAGTATGTAGGGTTTAATGTAACCAGTTTGACAAGTCATGTTCTATCTGATAGCTATCTAATCAGAAATCTGCATATAAGTACAGTTTTAATTTGCTTTTGTTATTTCAAACCATTCTCTGGGATCCTGTGCCCTTCTGCACAGGATTATCCCCGAAGGTTTAATCCAGATCTTAACAAGGCCCTGAAATTCTTACTTTTCAAAAAATACTCTCTATTCACCAAATACTCCTACCTTTAGTTATATAAAATTAGCTTTCATTTTCTAAGAAAAATAATGGTTCACCTCAGATGTGGATAAACTAGACAGGAAGCATAACTCAACATAATGCATGTCTCCTGTGTTACATAAAACATTGATTCTGTGTTTTGTAGAGCTCACTCAGCTACAATCAGAGAAAATATGTCCATCTGAAAAGTCTTTGGGTCATCATTTTATTTCAAGGGGGCAGTCTGACTCATAAATTGAACTGAATGAGATCTCTATACCACTTAGCAGTATGCCACATATGAATAATAAGTGATATTTATGTAATATTTTTACATAATTTTCTCATATGATCCTCCCACCAATCAATCTATAAGGATTTATTAAGTGCCTACTGTGCGCAGTGTAATCTATGAGCTGGTTCTCACAGGACTACTATTATCCTTTTTTTACAAATCATAAAACTGAAGCTAATGGAAATTTAGTAGCTTGCTTATGGTCACACAGCTAGGAAGATTCAAGGGCACATTCTGAACCTAGATCGAATCAAATCCAATTGAACATGTATATTAAGTGCCTATTCTGTTAAAGGTAGTATGTTAGATGCTGTGTACACAAAATCAAAGTGAGAAATTGGTCCTGTCCTCAAGAAATTAAATTTTGTTGGGAAAGGAGCTACAATATGTAAAAAGGTAAGTATAAAAATGACCATTTGAAGAGGAGTGTCAAGTATTAAATAAAAGTTTATTCTCAGACAGATGGCACATAAGCTAAATCTGATTCCATACCCCTATTCTTACTCCCAATCATTTGGCATCTTAGAAAGAGTCATAGAATAAATGTACAGGACAACAACTGACTTAGCAGAGAGCAAAGGTAAAACACATCTAGCTTTATTCAGTCCATTAACCCCACAAAGTACTTTAAACTGATCTCATTGTTCATAATACAAAGTAAAACCTGCTGAGTGATATAATATGCACCACAATGAATTTGGAGTTAAAAGTGCTAGATTCAAATCCATCCTGGGCAACTTCTTATCCATGGAAATTCATTTAATCTCTGTGGGCCTTATATTTTTGTGTGTGTGTGTGTAAAATGAGGCAGTTGGATTAGATTACCTTTGAGGTCCCTTCTAGGTCAAAATATTTAATTGTATGGAAACAGGAGGTAGTTTACTTTAGTACATTTCAAGTATAATTTTCATAGAATGTCAAGTAAGATAACATTTGAAGGGGAGGGGAAAAATTCATGAAATAATTGAAAGTTTAGCAAAGGCTACTGAACCAACCAATTATAACACCAACTTCTAGAACCTCAAATGTTTTGAAAATTAGTGAATCATCAACTAATTAGGGCAGGAGCTGTGTGTGTGTGTGTGTCTGCGTGTGTGTGTGTGTGTGTGTGTGTGTGTGTGTGTGTGTTTGCATACTGAATGCCAGTCCAATAGCAATTCATATACAAACCTCTACTTTTTATATTTTAATAGCTTCTAAAAGTTCCCTTATTTTCTTTTATCTGAAAAATAATGTTCCTTTTATTTGAAAAATAATGTTCCTTTTTCCTAAAAAGGAAAAAAAATGAAGAGATGAAAACTAGTCACTCTGATGAGCAAATTAAATATATGTGAATAACAGCTCCTGTGCTGATTTTCCCCCAAATTCTTTCTTAATTTCTCTGTATTGCTTGACTTTTGAATTGGGAAACCAGTATTACTCTGAAAAGCTCACTCTTTCAGTAGTATTCTGAAACTAACCAATTTCTGGGAGTTCAGAGAAATAATGACTTATCTTTTCTCTCTCATTTATTTCAATACACATGGTTGAAGCATATTAGATCATTGGGATTTACTTGAGGAGCTGGTTTGGCAGGGTTTCCCTATTAATTGGAATGAAAGATATAAATCAAATTTGGGGCCCTTTCAGAGAATATGTTAGAATGTAGAATCAGTATGTATTAGTGGTTCAGACATGGATAAAAGGTTTATATTAGAACATAAGTGTTTATTAGGCATGATTTATAGAGTTTTATACTTTTCTTTGATTACTTCATTTTTCTTTCATGGTTTTGAATATTGCCTCATGGTTGATTGTGGGCATGAGATCTTTTTTTTTTTTAACTTTATAGCAGTGAAAATGATAAAATAAATGACAGTGAATCTAAAGAGGGTTTTAATTCCATATATACCTTAACTTAATTTTTAAAAGAAAATCATATCACTGAAGGGGATATATTATCATTTTTGTCATACCCCTGAATATATACAAATCTAATTTGCTTTTTTGAAATAAAGTTCACAACCATACTTATTCTGTGGTTGCTAAGTGGGAACAAATAACTTCTTAGGAATAATTTATATGAACATATTTCTTATTAAACATACTATTAACTGGTCCTTAATATAAGTAAAACAACTGTTTTTTTTTAATTTCTAAAGCTGTCAAAAAGCTGAATGAACTTTTCCTTCTTTTCTCCTCTCAACGAATGGTGATAATAACATTGCCATTGAAATGAGCTTTGCCATCAGAAATGGATAGAAGGAGGAGATGGACCCATGGCTGGACTTATATCCAAGTACCACTCAGCCTTAAAGCCTCCATTCTTCCTCCTCTTTCATTGGTCATCTAAAACTATGTGCATTTTTTATGGAGAAAGAAGTCTTCTTGAAAGAAGACTTGCTTGAAGTCTTTCCTTGACTTCAAGTCTATCCCTCTCTCACTAAGTATTCCCTGACTTTATGACAACATAATACAAAGCAGACTGTTATGTGTCAAAGGAAAGCTAAAAATATTGCTCCCAGAAATTTGAGGACCTTGTTCAGCCAAGACCCTTCAGGGGGAGTCTTGATATGCCCTTAATATGGTGGGTATATAAAAATGCATTTTCTTAGATGAATGACTAAGAAAGTTAAAGTTAAACCTTAAAAACACAAAGAAAGTTCATAATCAAGTCTAGAGCTAACAGTGGTAAATAATGTCATATAATAACAGCATTCTGTGGGAAGGCTTTGTAATCTTCCATGATATTCGTAATAATGTTGGCTACTGCTGACACTTCACATTAAAGTTTGCAAAGATGCTTGTATCAATTATCTCATCTCATTCTCATAACCAGCTTGTGAGGGAGGTACTATTGAGTTCCATTTTACAGATAAGAAAAATAATGTTGAATGAAGTTAAATGATTAACCCAGAGTTACTCAGTTAATAAGTGTCAGAGGCAAGATTTGAGCTGAGGTCTTCTTGAGTTCGTTTGTATAGTTCTATGCACTATATTACCTAACTACTCTTAGGAGGTTATGGGTGGAGTGACAGAAACTTTCTAAATCCCTTTTAATAAACTCACCAAAGACATTATCTAAACCCCATGGTTCTCAACCTTCCTAATGCCGCTATCCTTTAATATTCATATGTGGGCGTATCTGCGTGTGGGCAGACCCGCCTGGAGACTGATAGAGGAGCAGTGTCCCAGTTCCTAAGATCATCAGAAATATATGTTTTCCAGTGGTCTTAGGAGACCCCTGTGAAAGGGTCGCTCGACCCCGAAAGGGGTCACAACCCACAGGTTGAGAACCGCTGATCTAAACCCTTATTGACTCCTCTTGCATTTTTAGTTTCCCCACTTTTGAGTGTGATAAATTTACAATGTAGCATTTCCTCTCATTATTCCAGGATGTCTATGGTATTAGTTTAAGTCAATGATTATATTTCCTTTATAAAACTTGAATCAGTTGCTGCAAAATGTGTTAACTTTTTGAACATCACAAAGAAACAGTGAATTCCTTTCCTAGCCCAAAGTGTTTTTTTTTTACTTAACAATATTTTATTTTTTTTCTAATTACATGTAAAGATAGTTTTCAACACTTACTTTCATAACATTTTGAATTCCAAATTTTTCTTCTCTCTTCTCCCCTCCCCAACAGAGCAAGCAATCTAAATTATACATGTACAATGATATTAATCTTATTTCTACTTTAATCATGTCATTAAAGAAGAAATCAGAACAAAAGGGGAAAACCACAAGAAAGAAAAAAAACATGAAAATATTATGCTTCAATCTGCATTCAGAATCCATAATTCTTTCTTAGGATGTGGATAACATTTTTCATCATGAGTCTTTTGAATTGTCTCAGATCATTGTGTTGCTGAGAAGAGGTAATTCTGTTATAGTTAATCATCACACAATATTGCTGTTACTGTCTCCAGGGTTCTCCTGGTTCTGCTCATTTCATTCAACAACAGTTCGTCTCCATTACTTTCACAGTCCTAAATGCATTTCTCAGTCCTGTTGGTGGACAAGGTTTAGGTAGGGATTGAGATGTGTACTACTCACATGTGAGATAGAATGAGGTTAGAAAATAGAGAAAGATGATCATGTAATAAGAGATAAAGGTGACAGTAAAAAGCTTGAATATTACTAGCCATAAAGTATTAGAAGGACCAAGGCATTGATATAAGAATTCTGAGCGAAGTCAAGAACCTCTTCTGAGAATATGCCATGACTTTATATGTGGATGCATGGAGCTAGTCCCCTGTTGGATGCATGGGGAATATGTTAAAAAAAAAGTTCCAGTGATTCTGTTAAGGACATCATTATACATGTTTCTCACCTACACTCCCATTGCCACCATTCAATGACATGTTTGTTTGGTTTGACCTGACAAGTAGCTGACTCTAGATTCTAGTACTGATCTATATAGTTGTATTGGCATCAGAAAATTATTGATAATGGTAGTGAAACGTGGATCAAAGAATCACATTACAGTATCTTACATTTATCATTGAAAGAAGTTAAAGTTTATGATTCTATGATCTTTAGTGCAGCCTTATTTTGCAGATGTGGAACTAAGGTCCAGAGAGGTTATTCAATTTACCCGAAGTCTGAAAGGAAGTGGAGAGCATAGTTGTACATGAACATTTAGAGAATCCAAGTGCTCATAGTTCTAAATCTGACTATCTTTCAACTGAAATGTAAGTTCTGATTGACTCAACTATGAGCCCTTATTCAGTATATCTTCATGGGAGTAGAGAATGAAGAAAGGAGAAGCCAACAGAACTAAAGTCCATATGCATGTTGTTGAATGGTGGCAATGAAAGTGCAGGTGAGAAACATGTATAATGATGTCCTTAACAGAATCACTAGAACTATTTTTGGACAGTATAATGCCTATAGTTGGGAGCTTCATAGAATGAGTATGGTAGCTCTGTTACTGAGTCAGTTTTAGAAATGTTTGACTCTTCATGACCCCATTTGGGGATTTCTTAGTAAAGATAGTAGAGTGGTTTGCCACTTCCTTCTCTAGCTCGTTTTAAAGATGGAAAACTGAGGCCAAGAGGGTTAAAAGATTTGCCCAGGATTACACAGCTAGTAAGTGTCTGAGGCTGGATTTGAAATCAGGTCTTCCTGATTCCAAGACTAGCACTCTATCAACCACTTTACTTAGCTGTCCATGGTAGCCCAAGCTGCTGCTTTTGAGATTTATGAAGTAGCTGCTTAGCCCAGGGCAAAGACATAGAACTTACCACTGAGTACTGAGATTGGTAGTAAAGTTATGAGGCCATGAATCTGATGGTCCCCTGGCATGTACAAGCCTTCAAGCTGGTGTGCTACAGATTATAGGCTAGTTTCATCAATAAATAATGTGTCAGAGTGCCCATTTATCCCTACTTCCGTTCTCTTCTATTTTTTTTCCTATCACAAATTCACCATTGTGATCAAAGAATCATCTGATCATAGTTTTATGTTTGAACATTCATTCCTTACATTTTAGAAATGAGGAAATAGGGATCCACTGAGGGAGAATGATTACAATCCTGTGATACCTCAGGTGATTTTACAGTTGTTGGTATGCAGTCTACAAGCTGTTTTTTTGTTTTTTTTTAAGTCATGCCTTTGTGGTTTATCTCCTATTTCTGTTCCTATTTCTAAGGCAAGAATGGTATTGCAAACACCAGGTTCTGCATCTCAAGGCACAAGGTCTTATTTCCAAGTTCAGACTAACTATTAATATTTAGTGTCTTATTGTACAAACCACTTATTTTCTCCTGGAATTAGCTCCCACATCTATAGAAAAAGGAATAATACTTGTGCTACCTGACCCAAAGTGTAGCTATGAGATCAACAATACAACATCGAGCCACATATTTTGTAAAACAGACCTCCAGCCAGAGGTTTAAAATTAGATTTGGGTTGATGCATTTCATAGATCTTATTTCTAAGGAAATGTAGGGACAGCATGGCATGTTATCATGAGGAATGGGCATGGAGTCTGTAACTTCACATTTTGGTGACCGTGAGCAAGTTCTCTGAGGAACTACTAAGTGGAGATCTATAGTTGTAATCCGCTCTCATAGAGTTTACTACACTGTTGGGCCCCCAACTCCCATTGTTCCTTCCTGCTGCCCTCTGGGTGGTCTGTTGCAATCCAAGGCCTAGGAGCCAGAGCCCTGATAAGGCTGTCTGCCTTACTGGAATGTGGATTAACAGCATTGAGCAGGTATCATCCAATAGGATAGCCCACCCTTTCTTCCTGCCCCTGTTGCTGAGGCACGTGACTCAGTCTGCCCAGGTGGGAGATAAAGGGGAGTGAGGGGAGGAAGGGGGTAGGAGTAAGAGGTAAGTATGAGGTGAGAGAAGAAGAGAGGTGAGAGAGAGAGAGAAGGGAAGAGAAGATGTAACAATAAAGCTGCATTTCTAAACCCATCTGTGTGTGCCAGGAGCTCTGTTCGAGAAGAATAAGCAATCCAGAGGTGTCTGATGACCCCGGGGAGGGTAAGTGAGGAAGGTGGTCCAGAAGGGAACCCTAGGTGAGAGGGTCCTAACACTATACCAATAAAATCAGAAATAATTCTAGTAATCAAGGTTTCCTAGGTATTTGTGCCTATTTCACAGAACAAAAGAATTTAATAGCATTATTAGATGATTTAGACACTGAATTAAGTTGGACTCCTAGAAATGGGTTCTTTTTCATTCATGGAAACTTCTGTTTCTTCAAGTGTATGAGGATCAGCAAATTAAACTTACTAACTACAATTTGAAAAAAAAATATATGTGAGACAACTCAATCCTTGGTAACACATAAGCTTGGCAAGAAGACAGATCTCCCATTTTTTGCATTTTGTGTGCAGCTCTTGTTTTCCTTGCAGAGATAGAACAGAAAGACAGTGAATAGTTGGCAGGGAGAGTTAGTTGTCTATTGGGTGTCTTTAAGTTACCTATAGTGCAGGCAGTCTGGATAGTTTTCCCAGACCTGCATGTGTAGTTTACAGATGGTGCATCAAGTTCTTCCCAGAGTTCTCAAGAGCATTTGAAATTCAGAAGCTTGGCAAAGGTGTTCTCATATGATGCAATCTTATTTAATCTTGCCAAAAGGTGCAATTCTTTGAAAGAGGGAAAATACCTGACCAAGCTACATCAACAGATGGATAGTAATGGGAACTCATTTTAAATACCTAAGGGGATTCATTCTCCTTATGTACATTTACCTCCCACTATGATTAATGTAGACTTAAATGACTTCCAATGTGCTCTTGACCCAAGATGGCTAATATCTGCAGTGGGTAAGAAGTAGTAGCAAATTCACAGATTCCATTTATATTAAAAAGGGTCATCATTTGTTATATTGAGTAAATTCTCCTTCCACTCTTTCCTTGATTAGATGCGAAAACTGAGGCACCCTTGTGGTATATGGAATAGAGTTTTCAATTTAATGTGAGAAAAAGACACAAGTTCAAATTCAGCCTCAAATATTTACTAAGCTATGTGATTATGGTCAAGTCACTTAATCTCATTGTCCTCAGGTTCCTCATCTGTAAAATGGGAACAATAATAACATTTACTTCTCCAGGTCTATTGTAGGGATAAAATTAAATAAAATCTATAAAAGGCTTTACAAAGCTTAAAATCCTATATAAATGTTGGATATATAGTACATTTAGATATTTTGTTTTGATAGATTTGTATAACTGAAGGATTTCCACTAAAAAAATTTGCCTTCTTATTTATTGTAATTCTTTTTCATGTTTTCCCATAAATCTTCAAAAAAATTGAACAAGCCAAACTCTTATATACCTTTCTCTTATTTTGTTTTCAATTTCTTTCATCCTCTCTCTTTCTCTCTCTCTCTTTCTCCCTCTCTCTCTCTCTCTTTTTCATTCTTTGAATTGGAAAACATCAGTGTGTCATCATGCTGACCATAGTTGAGTCAATATTTTATAAAGAGTGACTTTATAAAGATTGAATCTTCAGTGAATCCTTTTCAATCCTTTCCCAAACCAAAATTCTAATGATTGAATCTTTAACGTATTCCTTACTGGCAGGCACTAATTAGTGTAATAGAGGGAGAATAAATTAGTTTGAACAAATAATCAGACTAGACCATGAAAATGTAAATAGAACTTTAATCAATAATTTGACCCTTTCCTAATATCTACCATGCTTAATATTTAATGGTGTCATCCACCCATTCATGCATCCATATAGTATCTAGGGAATTTGTACTTCTCCATGTATATATTTAATTGTGTTTTCTATGGCTATATGTTTTTACTTGAGGGAGGCAACTAATATTGAATATACTGGAGAAATTTTGGGAAAAGGGATAACATGTTCAAATATACTAATTTGTTGTAATTTTTCTATAATTAACGTATTGTTTAAGTTTGGAATATTGTTATCTTTTTTCTACTGATGCTTAGACATTCTTAATAAAAATTATTATTAAATCAAGTTCAATAGAATTTAATACCAATTTTAAACATTTTTGAGGCTTAACTTAATTTCAGATTTTTTTTTATTGAAATATAGAAAGATTTACATAATCTTATCCTAGTAAGGTACTACCATGAAATTATTTGGCACATTAAGTTGAAATTAGATTATTTTTGTGCCACAAAGTCACATAGACACCCTTGCATAGAGAAGCACTTTAAAATAAAATGATATTTATGATGAAGAGATTTGGATATTTTCACTGCATTCTGATTACAGTATTTGTAATTCATGAAAATAAAGTTTTTGGATAGAAAGGACCCTGATGAGAAGTCATCTGTCTCAACAGAGACCTTGAAAGTTGTAATAATTTGTCCAAGGTCTTACAGGTATTTGTTGAATCAGATTTTTAACTCTGATCTTCCAACTCCAAAGTAAATGGTCTTTCCAGTGGACTGTGAGGGACTAGAGGGTGTATGGAGTGTTAAGGGAAGACTAGTGCCTCTGGTACAAGGGCTTGCCAAACCCCTTTCTGGGTTTTCGATCTTTTGTGTACCCATGCCAACAAACTCTTACCTGTGGCTCCAAGAAGTTGTAGTATGTACAGCAACCACAGCTAGGTAAAACCATTTTAGCAGATGTGCTGAATCAGGTTGAGGGTAACTGATGCGTTTCAAACCCATTGGTGAGTTAGGGAGAGTCTACCGAAAGCATGTGAAGCCTTCCCCTGGTGGAAGGGGCAGATTAGAACAGTGTGTTCCCACAGGTTATGAAAGGCAGCTGAAGCAGGCACTGTGCAATTCTTAGAACTTGGTGAAACATCAAAGATGCCAAGGCCATACATTGTGTCCAAAGCCATCACCAGTCGCCTTGACTTTTGCCACTGGACTCAAACGACTCTGAAAGAGAAAGCAAGTTGGATGACTTCATGCAGCTCAGTCTCACTTAAATCCAGTTTAGTCAAAAGATATTACCCGTACCATTTTACCATTTTTATCTTTAAGTCTGTTAGTGACAGGCAAGTGATGAAGTAGCAGGCATGAACATACTGGGAGCTGTAGTCATAATCCTGAACACAGGTTGTTCTGATATCTTTTCATTGGGCTGAAGCTCCATTCCAAATGTTCATATGGGTTGTTTGTGTCCAACATATGCTATAGCTTTCTGAGCTCATATTGATCTGATCAGTCACAATCAGAAACACTGTACATTGGCCCTAACAAAGAAATTTCATTTTGGTCCTCTTTGATTATGAAAGACAACAGTCAATGAATAACTATGCTGTGGGGTTAAACATTGCGTTACTTTGTTTTGCCTAGATCTTTCTACAAGGAATGAATCATGACTCCCGTGTCCTGATGGTCCTTAATGAAATGTATGCTAAATAAAAGGACTACAATGAATCATACCAATCAAAAAACAGCCTCTCATATCTAAGTGCAGAAAAAAATAGAGCAGCTTGTCTTCAGATCACAATTTATCCAATAACTAATTATACCTTTTAATTTCAGATTTAATTCTTTCTTCCCCTTCTATCAGAGATGTTAATAAATGGGGGAAATTTCCCAGGAATGTCATAAACACAATAAGATTATTTTATTTTGTCAGCTGGATTTGTTTAAATGATTTACTTTTTCCAAAAACATACTCAGGGCTAATGTAGGGATATGATTAAGGTTTGTATGTATGTATGTATGTGTGTGTGTGTGTGTGTGTGTGTGTGTGTGTGTGTGTGTGAGAGAGAGAGAGAGAGAGAGAGAGAGAGAGAGAGAGAGAGAGAGAGAGAGAGAGAGAGAGAGAGAGAGAGAGAGAGAGAGAGAGAGAGAGAGAGAGAGAGAGAGAGAGAGAGAAAGAGTTTGTCCCAGCATAGGTAACCATAGAGAAAAAAGGAAATAAGGAACCTGGGGCTACTTCTGATTGAGATCTGCCTATGGAACTACAGGTGTTTGCAAATTATCAATAGTATTATTTTATTTTCTAGTAAGTATTCACTTGAAAAGTGAGTTGGTTAGTCTGCAGAGAATTGAAGTATTTAATAAGAATGAGAACTAGACCACTTGAATTTTTAAAGCTGGTTGCTTCAGGCATTGGTAAATGGCAGCAAAAAAAACAAAATTGAGGTCATTATCCAGATAAATCAGGTATAAAATCTACTTTTGCCTGAATTGCTTGGAAAATGACCATAATTCTCAATTTTATTTTGGCCTATAGAGCCTTACCTACAGTCCTGGTTTTGAAGTAGAAAAGACACACAATGAATTTAGAGTCAGGGATATCTGCATTCAGATTCTCTTTCGGATACTTACTTGTTTTGTGTTCCTGGACTAGTCATTTAAGCTTTCAGAGATTAATTTTCCTCCTTTGTAAAAGAAAGGGTGTGAATTCAGTGTGCTTTAATATCTCTTCAAGTTATAAATCTGTGATCCTAATTATCAGGCAGGCAGTCAAACAACAAGAATTTTCTTTCCCAAACACTATGTGTCAGGCAGTATGCCATGTGCTGTGGGTACAAAGTCAAAAGTGAAAGTACTTGCCCTCAAGGAACCTACGTTCTACTGAGAGACATAACATGTACATACATAAATCTAAACAGAAAATATACAAAATGAATACAAGATTAGACTGCTGAATTCCATGTATTTGATGCATATTAACTTTTAATAAATCCATTTGTTTTCAATCTATTCCACCCTCCTTACATTTATATGAAAATGAAATTATATATATAAAGTGCCTTGCAAAAAGGTCACATAAATGTCAAAGTTAATCTCTTCATTTCAATAGAGCTCAGATAAGAAATGGTATTGATGCAAGTTGCTAGTCTACCTTTATTCTCTTGTAATTACTATTTTATAGGCACATGAAATAACTAGATTCTCTATCTGAAAACTATCCTCATCAGCATTATCATTATTGTTTTTGGTTATCCAATAAATTCTATGAACATTTGTTAAGCACCTACTATGTTCTAGGCACTGTGCTAAGAGCTGAGGATCAAATTAACAAAAAAGAAAGACAATTCCTGCCCTCAAGGAGTTTACAATTTAAAGGGGGAGTCAACAGATAAAAGGAGGCAAGGAAGGGGAGGAGAGAGAAGACACTAGGTTATACTAGGTGCAGCGGCATCTTATTCTGTGGAGTTGAAACCAGGCAAAGTAGCAGATGGAAAGTGGATCATCATCATGATCATCCCCCATCTATTTTTGCCCATTAAGAAATTGAGGCTAAAAGAACTTGTGAACTGTTCAGTTTGGCATAGTTAATTACTATCTGAATAAGATTTGAACCCAGATATCTTGCTTGACTTTTAGCCTACTACTTGTTCCTTTCCACCAAAATGTAGAGAAGTAACATACTTAAAGCCAGATTTTAATAGGATTCAATTTCAAATTTGAGATGAAAACATTTCAGAGATTGACTGGCCAGTTTCTCTTTAAAGTCTATTTTTTCCAATAATGGGACAAGACTCTACAGTATTCTATAGAGACTTCTAGAGAGAAGAGTCTTCAGTGGCCACTTCCAGATACTCAGGCTTCATTTAATCTTACTCCATGCCTCATGATCTCAATGTGTTGATGCATTTTAGTAAGTACTTTATTAATATTTGGAGAGAACAAAATTAATTCTAAGGATTCCAATTATTCTTAATTGTCTTTCATACACAGAAGCATTAGACTGAGAATCTCAGAATTGAAATGGAACCTTGGAAATAATCAAATCTAGATACTAAACAAGAATCCCTCTTTACAACATAGTCAACACTTGCTCATATACTCTTTACTTGATAAATTCTAGTGATGGAGAACCCACTTTCTTTTGTAGTACTCCATTTACCTTTTGGGTAACTTCTTTTAGGTATTCTTCTTGGCATCTTTCTAAACCTGCATCTTTTAAGTTTTCAAGCATTGATCTTATTGCTATCCTCTAGGGCAGTTTTTTTTTTCCTCAAGATACTAGAAAGAGCTTTTATGGAAGTGAATCCTACCCATTGATATTTACCATATTAGAAATTTAACATATCTCAGCATTATTATGAAAAAGAATTTTGACCTTTCGGACTTAAGGGAAGGTTCTTGGATACTCCATCGGTCCTCAGACTACATTTGGCAACACACTGTTGCTCTAGGCCCAAGTCGAAAAAATGAATTCCTCTTCCGTATCAATCACAGCCTGATGTGCTTATTGTAGTGTTCTTATCACGAGGAACATTGTCATTTGCCATTCTCTCCCTATTAATTAACTAGGCCATCAATGACTTTACACTTCTTGATTCTCTGTGCAAAAGTTTGATTAACCACTGGGCTTTTTCACACGAACTAACATAGGAAAGGCATAGTAGTAAAAATAATTAAAAATGACATTAGCTGGAACTAGCTAAACAGAAAGGACAAAAACATTCTAATGTTAATACCAGATTTCCTTTTCCAGAGTTGTAGAACAGATCCCCATTTCCATAATCAATTTGGCTTATTAAAATCTCATTAAGTTGATCAATATCATTACCTCTTTGTTCTCAGCTCTTCTTAATTGTGCTATTCTGCTTTACACCTTGAAGGCAGTACCCTGTGTACTGGTTAATCAGAATGCTCAATACAAAGACAAACTTGAAGGAGGCAAGAGCTGAGGCAGCCCCTATGGGCTAATCGAGAGTTAATAATAATTGCTTTAATGAAAAGTTCAGGTGTTGCTTCCAAAGCAGTAATAAACACTGGAGTGGTGAAAGAAAACAATGAGAATGTGAGCTCCCAGAGGAAAGAGCTAAGACAAGGTGGTTATTGAGGAGGGAAACAAAAATCTGCTGGTGATGTACCCAGTTTAGTTGCCGATCTGGCTGTGGCAGCATCTGTTGAAGGAAAGTTTGCCCGCAATAAGCACCCAGGCTTTTTTTATCTATCACAACTCATTGACCCTCTGTGATTTCCAAGTTTGTGCTGGGCTTCTCAAAGGCATTTTCCTCCCCAATTCTAGAAAAGGAAAAAATTCTATGGTAGACATATATAACCAAGCATTCACTCTAAATTACCTGGGAATAGAAACAACTTTTATTTCCAATGTTGGCTATTTAAAGAAGATAATTGTCTGACTTCAGAATTTTTTGGTGAATCTGACAATTTCAAAGACAAAAAAAAATACATTCTTGATATAAAGTGGAACTTCTAAATTGCTGTCAGTGAGACCTATGTTTTATCTTTTCTTTTTTTTTCTATGAGAGGAAATATGTTAGCATTGTTCCATCTGTCTCCTTTGCCTTGTCACCCTTTTGACCAACAACATAATTTTGCACCGTAAGATTACTTTATATTAACTATATGTTGCATAATTCTAGTTATACACACAGTGTTTCTCCTATTAAAATATTAGCTCCTTGAGGGAAGATCTTGATTCCCAGCATTTAGAAACATAATGTATTTCTAATAAATGTTTGTGGGAAGCATGAATACCAAATATAAGAGCATCTTCCCTTCTGCTTTGCAGAGTTCAGTTTTTCATGAGTGTGGTACACAAATAATTTCAAAATTTCAATGTAATGATTAATTTTGGTCACTTTTTCCTCTTCTTTTTCTTAAATTTTTTTAATCAAATTACTCTCTAGGACAAGTAAAGGACACTGGGATTAATTTAAGTGATATAAAAGCTACAGATATCCATTGAAATCTTTTTTAAAAAAATAAGTTCTGTGAAAAGAGAATCAGAGATTTTTAGAATCAAATGATATTGGAACTAGAATTCCCTTTACAATATGACTTAATCAATCCTTCAGTCAATAAGCATTAATGAAACGATTACCATGTGCCAGGAATTGTACTAAGTAGGGTTGTCAGTGGAAGGGTAAGAAAGCTCCTCCTTCCAAAAAATGTATCTGAGAAGTCATCCAACTTTTGAATAAATTCCTCCACACAATTATCATTGATGTGATTCATTCAACATTTGGAAAGCTTGTCATTGGTAGGAAGCTGTTTTTGAAAGTAAGATTTATCTTGTGGTCTTCTGGGACTCATTAGAACAATGCTATAACCAAATTGATTGAACAGCAATTCAACACATATGTGTTTGGAAAATGTGCCTAGTGTGTGAAGCACTATAGGAGATATAAAATTACTGAAAGGGGGAAAATTAAATACCGTAATGGATGAAGAACTCAACAATATGGGAATTCCCTTTGACACTTCAAAAACACTCTATTTCTGCTCTTCCTATGTGACCAATTCTTGTTCTTATCTCATGTTCTTTCATAAATTTATCTCAAAGATCAATTCAACATATTTTGCATCTTCTTTATGTTATATTAATATTCCTTCAAACTCTAACCAACTGTTTATATAATCTATCTATGTCTATGTCTATGTCTATAGTTACATTTATGTCTGTGTCTATGCCTAGATCTAGATATATAGATCAATAATGATGTTCCATCAAACAACTTAATCTCCCAGTTGCTCAGTTTACATATTTCCCCTGATCTAGTCTTCCACCCCATCTCAGCTAGCAATACACAAAATAGCTATAACCTTGGTCTTTCAACACACACAAATCTACCGCTTCTATGTTCATAAACTCTGAAATTGCCTTATCTGATCACAGTCTGTTGCCATTTCATGGGCCCCTCTGCCATACAGTCCCAGTCTCTGTTGTTTTCTTTTTCATGTTCTCTATGATCTTCAGTCCCTCAGTCTTTCTGTTCTTTATCATGCTATCACCTCTGCAACCGGCTCTACTCCTCTCCCTTCCTCATCTTTACCCCTTAGGGAGTCAGTCCAGCTTCACAGTGTCTTTTTTTTTTTTTTTACAGCCCTTTGCCCTCTTGCACTATTACCAATTTTTGTTTTTCTGAGCTGCAGTGGGAGAAAGTCACAAATTAGTGCTGAATCAGTTACAAATTTATGGGAAATAATTTTAACTGACATCATGGCCTCCTTTTACAATTTCAAAATTGATATTCTATCTCATAGTTTCAGCATTGACATTACAGTACTTTTTCTAAACCTTACCATTCTTCCTCAAAGTTCCAATAGATCCCCCTCTTTCCATCCTTTCTGCCAAGAGCCTTTCCTTACATTTCACTGGGGAGAAATGAAGTCATTAGCTGCAAGCTTTCTTCTCTCCTCTTGTTCATCCTACTCAGATACATTCTGCAACTATGTCCTCCTGTATCAATAACTCACATAAAATGGGGAACCTTTTCCTCACCTAAACAACGCCCCCTACATGCACAGGTCATCCATAGCATTTTTCCTCTCATTTGCTGTAGATTGGTTCTCTATCATTTGTACTCTTTCACTTATCTTCAATCTCTCCCTATTTACTGGCTGTTGTCCTATTACCTTCAAACACATCTATGTCTCATTCATTCTCAAACAAAGAAAAAATCACTTAATTCATCCAGTCTCCTTAGCTAGCATCCCATATAGGGCAACTAGCTGGCAGAGTAGATAGAGGGTCAGACCTGAACTCAGGAAGATTTGTTAAGATCAAATTTGTCCTCAGAAACTTAGTAGATATGTGACTCTAAGGAAGTCATCTAACCCTGTTTGCCTCAGTTCCTCACTTGTAACATGAGCTTGAGAAGGAAATGGCAAAGGACTCCAGTATCTTTGCCAAGAAAGCAGGGTCACAAGGAGTTGAACATAACTGAACAACATCATGATCCCATAGTTCTCTTTTTGTGGCTAAAGTCCTTGATAGGTCATCTACATGCATTGGCTCGTTTTCCTTTTCTATCTCACCCTCTTTTTAACTCTAAACACTTTGGCTTTCAATCTCATCATTAAGCCTAACTTGCTCTTTTTGAGTTGTCAAAGATTTCCTAGTTTCCAAATAGACCTGCCTTTTCTGAATTCTCATTGTTCCTAATCTCAGCAGTCTTTAATGCTGTGTAACAGCATTCAATTTAGCAGATACTTAGCACTTAGTAACTTAGGGCTAAGTATGGAAGGTGTGAGTTCTGCCTCCTGTTGAGAGGGTGTGAACTCCCCTGTTGCTGACATGGCAGAAGGGGGTTGACTGAAACAGGAGGTCAGTCTGTGTATATAAGAAGAATTCTAGATACAGAGAGACAGAATTGGGAATCTTCCTCCTGGTAGCTACTGTTGGAAGAAGCAGGATTGTCCCAACATCTGGGAGCTGGGCTGTTGGACTGAAGAAGTGAGTTGGAGTTTTCTTGAAAAGAGAGAGAGAGTTTCTCACCCAGCATCTGGAAGCTGACTGAGAACTGAGCTGGAATTTTTCTTGAGATCTGGTGAATCTGGTGAAGGCGGAAGTGGCTGTTGCTGCCACCTGGAAGGCCAGTGTTCCTGCTGCTGCCTGGAATGCTCTATTTTCTACTGGGTCCTAGGGCCAGCTGAACTGGCCCTAGGAAGAAAAAGCATGAAGAAGCATGACCAGGATAGGACTTTGTTTGTTTGTGGCCTGGCTGATCCTTGAGTTCCTGGCAACAGAAGTGGTGAAGGGTTTGAGATGTGCTGGAACCTGTGAGCTTCTGTGTGTGCCAGGGATTGCCCTGAGGACTGGACAAGAACCTAGGAGCTGTCTACCTCTGAGGACTGGATGAGAATCTTGGAGATGTCTGCCCCTGAATCCAGGTAACTGTTTGGTGGATTCTGGAAGGAGCTGGGACCATGGAAGGGGATTCAGGAAATCAGAGAGACCACCCTGAGTCCAGATGAAGAAAAGGCCTCCCCTTGGATGAAATTGAGATTTGTTGGACGCTGAGGGGTGGAGGGTTTGTGTAATTTTCTAATGACTGTACTTAGTGATTAGTGATATTTAGTAATTGTGAATCTAGATTAGTGACTGATTAAGTTAAGATTGCCCCATGAGTGGAAGATTAATTATTGTATTGTGGATTGATTGAGTGATTAAGTAAGGAGGGTTTCCCCCTTAGGGAAACCAGATGATTATTCTTTTGTTCTTTGTTCTAAATATTGTGGCCACTGTAGTGAAAACTGTGTGGACATTCTAATGTTAAGCTGTTGTGAAGACTGTATTGTGATTTTCTGTGACAAGAAGTAATGTGAATATTATATTGTGATATATTGTGAATGTTTGCCTTGATTTGTAATGCAGTAAATGGAGTGTTCACTATACTGTGTAATCCGAACCTTAAAAGTTCTTCACAGTAGCATTCTTTTGGGAATCTGCTTGTACATGGTGTTACATGCTGTTGTTTACCTTGTCTTTTTGGTATTCCCTTCTCATTAGCTTTTCTTAAGGTTAGCAGATCCAAGTTCCCTTTTCTCTTTAAATACTCTTCAGCCTTCTTTGCAGGTCATTTCCTGTAATTGTGGATTTCCTGAAGGTTCTGTTCTGTGTTTTCTTTTTCTCCTGATGGAGATGAATTCCCAATCTCTAAAAGAAAAAGACTATGCATTTGAGATCTGGACCCCAAAAAGTAAAAGCCCTGAACTTTTCCATGTGGCCCAGGTAATGGGCCCTTCCCAGTTAATTAACTACACTTTCATTGTCTGCACCTGGTCCCACCCTAGACCTCTACTCCTCAATTCCTTCTAGAGCCCTTCCACTGGTGCACCCAGTCCTTCTGGGTCCTTCTCTGTTACCTCACAGACACTCCAGACTACTAGTGCACTCCCATCCAGATCTTCCCACTCCTTGACCACTATATATAAAATCTGTTTTGCCTCCATTAAAGTGCTCAGATTCCTTAGGAAACTGGCCACTATTGTGGATTTTTCTAACAAACCTTGTCTTTGGCCGAAAGAAGGGTTGGGTCAAATTCATTTGAGGCAGGACCTGGTCATTGCTATTTCAAGGTCCCCGAACCCCTAAAAGTCAACATTAATATGCTCTTTCATTTGGTCATATCACCAGCCCTCATATATTCAATTATCATCTATGCTAAAGATTCTCAAATTTCCTTAACCAGCCCTAATCTCTCCTGATTTCTAGTCTCAAAACTCTAAACGCCTATTGAAATGTAGAACTGAATGTCCCATAGAAATCTGTAACTCAATATGTCTATAATGAACTCATCTTTTCTCTGAAGCCCCTCCTTCTTCCTAATTTCTTCTTACTTTTAAAGTTACCACCATATTCCCAGTTACCCATGCTTGCAATCTTCATATCTTCTTCAACTCCTTCCTCTATCTCATCCCTGACATCCAATTCATTATCAAGTCCTGTCAATTTCCCTTTTTTAATGCCTCTGATATATCCTCCCTTCTCTTCTTTGACACTGACACCACTGTGGTACAGGTCCTTGATACATCATGCTTGCACTTTGCAATAGTTGAATGTTTTCCTTGACACAAGTCTCTCCCCGCTGTAGTCCATCCTCCACCCAGTTGTCAAGTAATCTGCCTAACTGACAAGTCTATGTCATTTCTCTATTCAATATATTCCAGTGGTTCCCCAAGATCTCCAAGGGCCAATATTAAATCCTCAGTTTGCTGTTCAAAGTTCATTAACAACCTAGACTCCTCCTACCTTTTTCAGTATTCTTTCACCTAATTCCCATGTACTCTGTGATCCAGCGATACTGGTATCATTGCTGTTTCTTTACACAAGACACTATATCTCCCAACTGCAGACATATTCACTGACTGTCCTTCATGCCTGTAATTTCTCCCTATCTATCTTTGCTTCCTGTCTTCCATGGATTTCTCAAATTCTAGCTAAAATTCCACCATCTATCAGAAGCTTTTCTCAATTTCTCTTAATTCTTGTACTATCCCTCTCTTGATTATCTGCAACTTCTCTTGTCTATGCCTATTTGTACATAATTGTTTGCATGTTGTTTCTCCCCAGTAGATTGTGTGATAGGACAAAATTTCCTGGGACCTGATTGACCTTAAATTCTCAGAGTTTCCCTCACTACACCCTAGCCAACATGAGGTGGGTACAGCACAAGACTGCTCTGGGAACGTCTTGGCCTCAACTTCTCTGATGCGGCTTCCTGGTTATCTAAGATCATAAAAATTTCTGACTGATTTGTTGGGTACAAAGAATAATGAGTCACCATATCTTGACAACTTGCTCACCAGATGTGTTTCCAGATGGAGATAAGGGAGGCTGTACCTGAGAAGGTGAATGCCACTGCGTCCTTGTTGTATATTCTTGGTGTCTTAAGGTAAAGTAACTCTTCCTTTGTTAAATATTGAATGAGCTGTGAGTTCCTTATTTTGTTCCAACATCAAAACTGAATATAGAGAGTACTGATATCAGATGTATAATCTGACAGATTAAAAGCTCCTTGACAACAGGTGCTGTCTTCTGCCTTTTTCTTTGTATCCCAAGAATTTTGTACAGTTCCTGTCATACAGTAGGCGCTTTAAAAAATCCTTACTATCATTTGCATGTGTTGCTCCATTTCTTTTCCACAAATATCTATTTGCAATGTGCTGTTGCAGCATGTGTCCACCCATGATATGTTTCTCCCTGGCCATTCTGGTGATCTTGAATTTAAATTTTTGGAGGACTCTAGTATTCCTAGACTCTTGGTTATTCAATGTCATATTACAGGTGTTTCCTGAAAGATGGACGTTTGATCTATTGAGAAGTTCGATCTCATTAGAAGGCCTTCATCATTTCTCAAAGGGGATTCAATTCTATTCACTTCCTCTTATTGAATTGGAGGTCAAGGTCATTCCTTTTGCAATGACTGTCCACCATACATGTACTGATGGATGAAAGCTATATTAGAGTTCCTAATATACAGGTAGTTCCAGAGACTCCTGAATAATTAATGAGTATTTTCCAGAGATTACAAGCTTGCATGGGAAAAATACATAATTATTTTCACTGATCTTTTGTTTCCTTTGTTATTCTCGTTATTTTATTTTATGCATTTAAAATATTATTAAAAGAAGGGGTTCATAGGCTTTATCAGATTGTCAAAGGAGTTTAGGACACCAAAAGAGGAGAGTGATGAGTTGACCATGTAACTGTAAAAAGGATTAATATAAAAATAGCTGTCATCCTTGCACAGTTTTTTGAAAATTTCTGAAGAAATCATTCTGTTCCTTACACTGGCAGCCCCTAAGAGGCAGAGATTATTGGGAAGGAAAAAAAAAAGGTGGGGGGAGTATTTGAAGGAAAGACAGAGGATGTGTCAAATATTTCTCTTCCAGTCCCCATTTTCATTAGCATTGAACCAATTATCCTGTTAACACTAACATTCTGAACTATATGCTTATCTCTTTGTAGGGGGATTGGGGAATATTTGGGTAAAATTTTGTTTTGTTGTATTCATTTTTTTCTCATAAGTTTTATTCCTATAAATATATCCACTTTTAATCTCTACTCTTTACCCTAGCCTTAGACCTCCTACAGTGGACCTGTGGACCACCCCTTTCTCCACTGACTTGAATATCTTTGCAGGTTATAATTTAAGATCTCATGATGTGACACCAATGATGCTGGTGAATATTTATGACAGGGTGATCCTGGGTGGCATGGCCACATAGAACACAAAGCACCTGCCACCTCCCAGGCAGTAACCAGAGGACTCCAATTTGCATTTTAACCTCACCTAATATAAAATATTAATAAAGCTAGGCAGGAGGGGCAAACATTTTGATAGCAGTATGACTTCTTTAATTATAAAAGTGAAGAATAGACAGTTCAGAGTAGAGATTTGGGATCTAAGGAAAAAAAAGAGGTCCTTGATTATTTTTTCTTTTTTTTTCTAGTTTCCTACAGGAACTACTTCCCTCATGTGGGTCCTGGCAGGCATGAATGAAAGCATTGTTCATCATGGAATGAGGGTTCTGAACATAAGCCTGTGTGAGCAGAAGAGAAACGTACCCCTTGTTACTCCGTTGTGTTGTCAGGAAACCTCCATTCCCACATGTTGATGGCATGACTGCATATGGAACCAAATGGGAACATTAATTAACACTTTGGAATTGAATATAAATCACTATATAACCACTGCCAGAAGTGTGGCTATTTCTGAGCCAAATGGCACTTAGTTCATTTCTTTGTTTTCTTTGTTTTGCAATAGAAAATTACTTTTGTTATTGTTTAGCTTGAGGAGTAGTACCAGATAGTGGATGGAGAGCTGATTTTTAATGTCCCAAAGTCCTGACTTTAAGGCACCACACTGGCCCCAAATACATATATAACTCTGGGCAAGTCACATCTTTTCAGTAACTTCAGTTGCCCATGAAACTCTCTAAGATTTTCAGCCACAGAGAAAATTACTTTGCTGGCACAGTAAGCATTTAATAATATTTTTTGACTGACTATCTCTACTGGTAGGGGGAATTTCTTCACCAAGGAACTGCCTACACCAAAAAAAGAAAATCATGAGATAATTGGTGTGGCTGGGGGGTTAGGCGGGGAAGGAAGACTTTACTTTAGCAACAGAGTGGAATACTGGATAATGAAGCGCCTAGGAATCAAGATGACTTGGGTTCAATTCTACCTCTGAGCCATATAAGCTATAGGACCATGGTATTTTGTTTTACCACTCAGGGTCTGATTTAGCTTTCTAAGAATATTTATTGCATCAGAGGAAGAGTTTTTGTGCAGGTATTTCCTCACACTAAAGAAACCACAAGTCTGGACAAAACTCAAAACAATATTTAGCTTTTAAATACACTGAAATAAACTTACATGACAAAAGTTTATTGTATTGGCATATTTTTTCACACCTATAAAAATGCTGACTGCAGCATGTGAAGTGGTGTTCCATCATATCATTAAGCTCTCTGACCTGACAATGTAAATTAAAACAAGTGATGAAGAGAGTATCACATCAAAGAGCTGAGCAGTTTTGTTGCCAGGAAGCTGCTCCATAATGATTGATATTGATCCCTGTTTGACAGAATTTGAGGCCCTTTTATTCTTATTATTATGATTATTATTATTGGGGAAGGAGACCTATCAAAACATCAGTGACACTCAGGGAGCTATTCACAAAGGATAAAAGCCATTCTGCATACACTAAAGGAGCAAAAACAGATGACAAGTTCGGGATCCATGAAATGGCTACCTTTATTGGTAATCAGTAAACAATTTGTAATGTTTTCTTGGCACGACAAGGTAATACGAATAAAGAAAACAACTAAAATGAAAATGTCCATCTGTATGTTTAGCATGTCATTTTATCAACTGGAAGAAGTATATTAATTACATATGAATTAAGCTCTTGATTATGCTTGAGGGAATATCTAGAAACCACAGAAATCATCATCCTTTTGACAGAAAATCTCTACTATTCTCTACAATGCTATGTTCCTCTGAAGAGAAAATTGGCTTCTGCTTAAGCAACAATTAATTTTTTGGATCATGAGCAGAGGTGAAAATAATGTCATCAGAAAGATTTGTCTTCAGATTTCACCAGCATGATAAGAAAACTGTAGCAGCTTTTGGTTTTACCAACAACTGACACGTCTGTCTTTTATTACATTATATTTTATTCCTGTAGAGGAAAAAAGATAGAAGGGAAATCTTCCATTACAGAGATCCTGAAAATTGCGTAAGTTCAAATAAGTGTTTCATTATGTTATGGAATGTTTGTATATAAAATTATTAGGGTGAAGGTAGAAAGAGAGCATTATTATAATTCAAGTATTACCTTTGGTCCTTCTAGTATTTTCTCTTTTTATAATTTGGTTCAGGAATGAGAGACCTGAGGTCTCAACGCCATATGTGGCCCTCTACATCCTCAAGTGTAGCTCTTTGACTGAATCCAAACTGTATAGATTCCTCTGGTTCCCCACCCCTGGTTCTTCATTCTTTCCCTCCCTTGTCTCCTTCCTTTTGTCTTTCCTTTCTTCCGTTCTCTCTTCCTCCCTTACTTCTTTCCCTCTCTCCTCTCCTCTCCTCCCCTTCCTTCCTTCCTTCCTTCCTTCCTTTTTTCCTTCCTTCCTTCCTTCCTTTTTTTCCTTCCTTCCTTCCTTCCTTTTTTCCTTCCTTCCTTCCTTCCTTCCTTCCTTCCTTCCTTCCTTCCTTCCTTCCTTCCTTCTTTCGTTCTTTTGACAGTTCTTTACATTTCAATGAATTAAAACAAAGAAAAATAAAAACATAAGGATCTAGAGGAAGGGACAGAGATTCTTTCTAACTCAAACTGGTGATCAATTTATATCTCACACTGTGTTGACATATATAATATATGTTCTTGTGAGTGAATTAAAATGGAATTAGTGATTTCTGTTCAATTCTACTCTTTCCATTTTCTACTCAGTCTCTCTGCTATTTAGGAAATTTCTTTCTAACAATAGGTTACCTTTTTGATGGCCGTATTGAGTGCATCTGTAGAAATACCATATAATTACAAAATGCCAGAACTCTAAGAGATTTGAAGACAGTATCCAACCCCTTTGGACACTTTTTGAGGTTTGGACACTTGCAGCATGGTGTAAATCTGGTGAAAATATGGGAATGGGCCTAGAATGGAAATAAAGATAAGTTATGTTCTAATTTGGTATGAGATGCACTCAAATCTGTTTTTCATGTTTTTTAAGTTCTCAATGTTTACATCTTCTATGGTGATTTTCCATTTATCTGGTTTTAAAACTAATGGTTCCTCCTCCCTGATACTGGTGAGTGCTACACTCCAGGCCCTAGGTGGTTCCGTTATATTGATTCATGGTTAGTTGAGAAGCAATAGTTGGTGTCTCAATTCAAATCAAACAGTATTAAGATTTTCCTCCTAATCCTAAGGGGCTATCCTGACAGCAAGTGCAATAATATTAAATTTAATAAATAATAAATAAAAATACAGAGACATAGTCATATCAGAGAAGCCCCATGGCGACCTAAATCATTTCATATTTTCAAAACACGATTTGGAAATATCTTTTCTTTATGCAATGTTTCAAAGGTACTGATATGGTTTTCCCCAGTGTGTGTGCTATGTTTTTGATATCTTTCATTTGTGGAATCAAGTCTATCTTCTATGCAATTGTTATGACATATTCAATAAATCCCTAAGTGCCAATAGCTAAATATTTGTAGCAACTTGAATTTTCAGCAGGGTTTTAATAAAGAATAATAAAGAATCATTTATGAGGCCTCTGTTTGCATCAATGTATTCAGGAATGTTAAATATTGGAAGCAATCAAAAAATAAGATTGGACATTTCCTTTTTCTTACACTAACACTGTTATTCTACTGTTAACTTTGATTTTCTGTTACTACGTTAGATGTAGATTGAGTGTGCTACTATTAGGATTCAATTCCAAGAAAGGTGTAGTCTTTTTTGTTTGTTTGTTTATATATACTGGCTGACTGATATGAAAAATGGTATACATTCTTTACTAAATAAGAAAATATACAGTTTGTAATAAACTTGAGAAGGTTTCTCTAAAGAGGTTGAAAAGACATCATGAACAATCCATGAATCAATCAGTCAACACGTTACTCAATGCCTATTATGTGCAAAGCGATGTATATCTGGGATACAAGGACAAAAAATGGAGCAATTCCTATTCACAAAGAGCTTCAACTCCAAAGGGGATATGACAAATAAGTACAAAAACATATGGTGTAAATATAAGTCAATATATAAAAAGTAGTTAAATTCAAATATGTTCCGAACAAAGTCAGGATATCTGGACCAAGGATTAACCTCTTTCAACCTAAACTTTCTCATGTATGAATTAAAAATAAAAATGTCTGCCTCCAAGGGCTGCTGTGGGAATGAAATGATCAATTGGATCTCAAAGTGTTTTGTGAATTTTATTTTTAACAATTGATTGAAATATGCAAGACTGGGAAGTGAAAGCATCATTTTTTTTTTTAACTTTCATAACAACCTCATGAGTTTGGTGCTATTTTTACCTCAATTTACAGATGAGGGAGCTGAGTCTGAGAGAGATTGTGTCTTGCTTGGGGTCACATAGCTAATGAATATTTTAGAGAGGACTTGAACACAGGTCTTCCTCATCCCAAGCCCAAGGTGCTATTCAGAAGGTTTTTATATGATTACATTAGCTAAATGTTCAACACTGGATACGTCACAACTTTTCTGATTCTCAGCTGAATAGGATTCCTATAGTGTTCACTTGTGGGGAACCTGGGGCCTTGAAGCCACCTATGGCTTTCTAGGTAAGGTTCCCTGCCTCTCATAAGTCAAAGTGCAAGGCGAAATACTACAGAAAGACTTTTCCAATTCTCCCTACTCCAATATTTTGGTGTTTTCTTACGCTGAATTTCCTTTGAATTATTTGGCAAATGCTTGTATCTAATTATGTACTTAACAATATATAAGTTTTTTTAGTAGGCTATAAACATCTTGAAATGAAAAAAAATTCTAGGATTTTTCTTCCCCTATGCATATCCTCTCTATTTAGCACCATGTCTTGAACGTAACAGGTGCTCAATAAATGTTTACTTACTTTAATTGAATTCCCAACATCTAAGCAAGGGGTAAGACTAGATCCTATTTCTGGTTCTTTTTACTTCCAAAATAATAGGCTTATCCTTTTATCCATATTATTGAAAGTGATTTCATCCCAGTTAATCCACATCCTGGCATAGCATCCCACCATAAGGTGACAATACAAGTGCAGTGAGGTTTGCAAAGTGGACTGACTACATGCATAATCTCATTTGATTCTTAGAATAACCATTTGAGGTTGATGCTACTATTACTCCCATCTTACACAAGGGGAAATTGAGGATAAGTGAGGTTAAAAGATTATGTGCCTTGACTAGAATTAGTTAGCCATTAAAGGTCTGAAATATGATTTGATATCTTGTCTTCCCAAAGCTAAATGAGCTCTATTCACTATGCCACATAGATTCATAAAAGAAAGGCAGCATGGTGCCTCCTTACCTGTTAATTTCAATGAAAAGAATGATGGATTTGGAGTTAGAGGGGATGTGTTCAAATCCATGCTATACAATTGACTATTTATATGACTTCGGACAAAGTGATTAATCTTTCTGGGTCTCGGTTTAATTCTCTTAAAATGATGGGGCTTGAAAAAATTACCTATACTATTCCTTCCATTGATAGATACTCCGGTAAATTTTTAACAACTAGATCTTCCCCTTAAAATGTATGCATGACACCCTTTTAATCTGCATTATTAAGCATTTTCCCCATCATTTTCTTAACTCTAAATAATCAACAACAGTAACAGTCAAATCCAGATTTGAAGTTTTGATTGGCATTTGCCAATTTCCAAGGTGCAAATGATCACACTGAAAATTTAATAGTCTGCTTAGATCCTATAAGAGCTAACTCCAGCATATCCTAGTTTCCAGTTTTAAATTTGTGATCTCAAGTATAAGACAAACAACAGTTTTGTTTTCTATGGCTCACATCTGGTTTTGCAATGGTAACTCTCTACCACATCTGCTTGGCCAGGTTCTGTAACCTTTATAAAAATCTCTCCTATTCTAGAAGTGAATCTATTTTTTCCTTATTTGGGCAATTGTGGGGGAAAGAACTTGATATGAACCAACTTCGTTTACTATTAAGTTTGACCTCTCCCCTTTTAAAGATTTCCTTGTAGGTAATACTTATTTAGAGGAATTCCAAAGAATAAGACAGACCTTCCTCATTCCTGAGCAGTTCCAGCCTTATCAAATTTAAAAATCTTGTCATGAAATAAAAATGAAAAGATGTTTAAGACAGAGTCACAGTAATATACTAAAATGATCAAGGAGAAAAGGCTATCATATTAGCATTCTGATCACATATTTGCTAAAAAAAAAATTCTGCTTCTTGTTGATATACTTGGGTGGGAACACCACTTCAGTCAGTTTGCAGAATATATTTCAATACATGTGTTTATATTTGAAAGATAATAGATAAAACTCAAGATGAGAAGGCAAGTCTTATGAAAGATGTTATCAGAATCACTCTGGACTAGCACTGAACATCTGCTCTTCCTCACAATCCTGCTAGATGCAGACCCTTTGGTGTTTTAGTCTTTAGAAGATAAGCAACCAGGAATGATAATATCTCATTTTGTTTAAAAAATGAACAAAACAGATTTCTTTCTTTGAGAATTGTGCCCCTTCCCTCCAATTACTCTATGAAATGATTTTCTTTGAATTAAGTCATCAACATGCCTTTGTCAAACTATCTTTCCAGGTTGATTTCACATTATTCCCTTTTATGTACACTATCTCGAGCCAGTCTGACTTAATTGCTATTCCCCATACCATTCTTTTCCCACCTCTGTGCCTTTGCATAGGCTCCCTCATTACTAGAATGATCTCAAATCTCTGCCTCTTGATATCCCTTATTCCATTCAAACTGTCTATGGTTTATCTAAGAGAGGCCCTTCTTGATTCCTTCGTGTATTAGTACTACCTTCACAAGGGAAATTTACTTTGATTATCTTTTGTGGTCTTTCATCTGACTATGAGCTGTGACCCCCTGGTAGACTGTAAACACCTGGAGGGCAGGAAGACTTTTTTTTTCTTCGTTTGTTCTTCTAGTGCTTATCACAATGCTTGGCATTTAAACAGATGATTAATAAATGCTTATTGAATTTAATCCAATTGAACTTCCACTAAAACAAGGTGCTTCCCCATGATGTAGTGACCCCAGGTCCTTAGCTTTATAAACATTAATTAATTACTTCTATAAACAAGGTGAGGCAAATTTAATTTAAAGAACATTTATTGTGCCAGATAGGTTTCCTAGTTCTGCAAGCTTCATCCATCCTGAAAAGGCTTTTGTGATGACTGATGCAGTGTTGGATTTTAGCTTTTGCCCAAGGCTTAGAATGGCTAAGTGATAAGAGGTTCATGATGAGGACATCAGCCACTGGTTTACTATTTTTATGAAAGAGGAGATGGGCAGCAAATGGTACTATCTATGAGGAGAAGCGATCTGAATCAGTGAAGAGAGCAGGCACATTGGTGAAACAAAAATTATTGTCATAAACCAAAGAATATTTTTTTCAAGTTTCTAGCATGCATCAAAGACTACTTACTATATAAACACAATTTAAAGGAAGATTCCAAAAGGAAGATTCCATAATTCCAAAAGGAATTTTATCCATTGATATAGATTGAGCTTCAGATGTTTTGCCTGGATGTGAGCTTTTCCTTTTTCTTAAGTTATTTATATATATATATATATATATATATATATATATAGATAGATAGATAGATAGATAGATAGATATAGATATATAGATATATAGATATATAGATATACACACATATATCACCTTCCTTTACCAACATATCCATTCCTTTCCCTGTGCCCAGAAAAAAATCCCTAAAGATAACTAAATATGTGTGTGTACACATTCACATGCAAGACACACTTTATATTTTAATCTCAATTATTAACATCTTTTCTGTAACTTTCTTAAGTCCAGAAATAAAAAAAAAACTATAATAAAGCAATTTCTGATGTGTGCTATTTGCCAAATTCTGAGGAGTAAATGCTCACACTGAAAATTTAGCAATCCAAAAAGGTTGGAGCTGGATTGAGAACACTGTCAGAGGGAGGAACATTTTTTCATCTTTTATCTGGGGGCCAAGACTAATCATTGTAATTAAACAATGTAAAAATTTATTTTTGAAGAAAGAAAATCATTCCAATTGCATTTCTGTTATCATTGTGTTTGTTGCAGCTGGCTTTCTCTGAAAGAACAGACTAACTACTGTCTGTAATTTTGAAAACTATTAAATGATTGTATGACTAATTTTGTATTGTGATTGTTGACTTCAATATCTCATGCTCAGTATAGTTCATTCTATGGGATACGGTCATTAACAGGACTTTTAAAAGGAGAATTGACCATGCTGCACTCTAGTTTGGCAAATTATTTGTAGTCAATGGCTTAGTCTCTACAAGGCCAAAAGTAGAGAACTCTTTACCCATCTAAATGCTTTGCGTGTTGCCATTTATCCCCATGGGATTTTTGTATGCAAAAATCATCTGGTTATGGATTGATTTTTTTTCTTTCCCCCAGTTGTTATACCCAAGTATAAACAGTACATATCTTTGCTGTGTTCTTTTCAATACTTAATGTACCTTGATTAGGTACAGCAGCAAAATGCATTGAAGAATATTGAACCTGCTTTAACAGGGAGTCAATTTTATGTGAGGGATAAATTTTTCCATCACAATATAAAAATTAACACTTAAACCCCCATAGCAAAAGTATTCATTAAGTTCACATATACACAAAATACTAGAGAATGTATTTTATTTCATTTCATTAAATTTTTCAATTTACATCTTGAATTTTGAAATTTTGAAATCATATCTGTGATTTCATTGGCAGAAGGAATTCACGGGCATAGAAATCATTCATTCTATTGCAGATAAATATCTTCTCAGAAGGGGGAGCTGGGTGGCACAGTGAATAGAGAGCTGGGTTTGGAGTCAGGAAAGAACTGAATTCAAATCTGCCCTCAGAAACTTTTTAGCTGTGTGACCCTGGCCAACTCACTTAACCCTGCTTGCCTCAGTTTTCTCATGGAAAATGAGCCAGAGAAGGAAATGGCAAACCACTCCAGTATGTTCACCAAGAAAACTCCAAATAGGGAAATGCAAAATCAGGTGACTGAAACTTTGAACCTTCTCTGAAGCCTGTAATCTTTAAAGAATAGAGGGAACCTGAGAAGTTAAGTGCTCTGCAATGTAGCTGATCAAAAGGGCACTTAATTATTTTTAATTAAGTGATTATTTAGGAAACAACATATTGAAATGAAGATCCCACAACAGTTATTTATTATATACTTAGTTTGACTTTGGAAGTAACAACCGTCATGTTTTGGTTTTTGAACCTGTACTGTACAGTATTTGATCCCGTACCATTCTTTTTTTGTAAATGGCTTTTATTTTGTTAAATATTTTCCAACTGCATTAAAATCATTTTAACAATAATTTTTAAAATTTAATTTAATTTGACAAGTTCCAAATTCTCTCCCTCTCTCCTGTCCTTCTCCCACCTTAAGATGGCAAGCAGTTTGATTTTCATTATACAAGTGAGATCATGCCAAACATATTTCTATATTATCTATGCTGTAAAATAAAACACAAACAAAACTTTAAAAAAATGAAAACAAAGAAAGAAAAAATAAAGTACGTTTCAGTCTCTCTTCTGAGTTCTTCATTTCTCTCACTGGAGGTGGATAGCATTTTTCATCACAGATCCCTTGGAATTGTCTTGGATCACTGTCTTGATCAGGGTAGATAGATCTTTCACAATTGATCATCCTTATAATATTGCTGCTACTATATACAATTTTCTCCTGGTTTTCTTCACTTAATTTAGCATGAGTTCATATAAGTCATTCCAGAACCTGTATCTTTCTGGACTCTGAACACAGATCTCTACCCACTCTGTCTTTGTTACTAGATAATGCATTCTTTTACCTGGATACTTGAGACTTCAAACTTTACTTTTAAAAAGTTCTTTTAAATAAAAGGGCTCAACATTAAAGACAAAGAGGTAATTTTCCCCTTTTTTATAAGTAATTAGAATATTTGCCTAAATTCTGCAATTGGCATTGTTCCAGTAGATATAGCTTAAGTGATACCTCAGGGGAATTTGTTCAGCTGCCAAGCATCCATCCCCATTAGCAGTTTATTTCCAGAAAGTGCTTTACTCAATGTAGTCATTGGAAGTGATGGATGATTTTCAGATACCTGCTCCTTTCCAAACTGTTGTCAATATCCTATTTTTCATATCCATGCCAAAGGATCTAACTATTGTTACATCTATTAGATATAATTAATATAAATATCACAATTCAACACATTATAAAGTAGTTCAATAACAGTTACTAAAAGCTTGCATCCCTGCTGATCAAATGGGAACTTGATTATTTTTAGTTATGTGGTTATTTAGGAAAACAAAGCACTGAAAAAAAAGGATCTGAAATAGCAACTTGTTATGCATTTGGTTTGACTTCAGAGGTAAACTGCTGGAATTAGTGGAGAATAAAAACTAAAAAAGGTCATCTAGGTGCCATAATGGATGGAACACAGGAATTGAAATCAGAAAAAGTCATCTTCATGAGTTCAAATGTGGCCTTGTTGTGCAGAGAATAAGAGCAAGCCGAGATCTGGGTTCAAGATAAATTTAGGTGTGAATTCATTAAGAGAGCACGACTATGGAGTATTCACTCAAATTGGTAGTGATTTTGTTGGGGGTACAGACTTAATTATATAGGCCAACACCACAAAAACCACAGTCAGGGAGGGGAGCTAGCAAAGAAGCAAACAGAAGCAAAGAATAGCCATTGGTTAGATCTAAAGTTCAGGGCTAATTTTGGAATATGGTGCGATAGTACAGGAGTGCAATCTTCCTGTGACTCAGGAGTCCCTCAGAAGAACAGGGGTAGTTAGCTCTTTCCAGAACATGGTGGAGGGTCATGGGGTAAAGGGGAACTGGAAAGTCTCAGAAGAGGCCGGGGTCATGTTCTGGGTGAAGGGTGTGGGGACCCTGCTTGGTCAGCGGAACAGGACAGGGTGGTCTCTATATTACACCATAACCCTGAGTTTCACTTTGTACACTCATACTGATTCAAGGAAAATATATAGAATAGGGAACTTTGCCCTGAGCAATGCCCAGACATGCCTTAAAGCTCTTTCAAGCTATGACAAGATGTATGACAGAGACAGAGACAAAGACAAAGACAGAAATATAAAGGGGGCTTAATGGTGGACCACAAATCAGATGGTATGCAGTGACCTGAGATTTGGGTTTGGGTATGACAGTCTCAGATATTTACTTGCTGTGTAACGGGAGAAGTTTTTAATTCTATATGCCTGACATCCTCATCTATAAGAATGATCTAGATAAGGATGAAGGAAGTTATTTTGCAAACCACTCTGGTATCATTGCCAATGAAACTTCAAATGAAGCCACGGAGAATCAAACGTGACTGTAATGGTTGAACAACAACAAAAATTAAGGAGGAAAAGTGCGTGTGTGTGTGTGTGTGTGTGTGTGTGTGTGTGTGTGTGTGAATAATATGCATACATATGTGTGTATGCCATCTCATCATGTGGTTTCTGAACTGGTATTAGTGTATATAATTCCTCATCTACCTCATTTACTTTCAAAGTAGATATTACCTAAGAATTGTCTTCTATTATTTTTCTATAAAATGACGGAGAAACAAATGGGTATAGTATATTCAGAGTGGGCTTGGACTCAAGTCCTACCTTTGATGATAATTTCTTAAGGGGCTCTGGGCTAGTGACTCAAACTCAATACTTCAGTCAATTTTCTAGAACTAATTGTATAGAGAAGGTGCTATCAAGAGATCCCTATGGTTGTTGTCCTTTGTTCTCAAAGAGGACCAAAATGACATCACTATGTTATCATCAAGTAATAGTATGTCCAACTATGACTGATCAGACCAATATAGGCTCAGAATGTTCTACCACAGGTCAGGCACAAATAATCCATGTGAATATTTGGAGTGGATTATCCAAGTTCATGCATCTTAGAATTCTTTTGAGTTTCTACAATTCTTTTGAGCTCCTTCAATTTTGCTTTGCTCTATGAGCCCAGTACCTTCTCTCGTGAGGGCATACCATTCTGGGAAGTCCTGTGCTAGTATCTCCCATGTTACACAATCATTTCCAAGTTCTTAAGAGAGACCCTGAGAGTGTCCTTGTATTATTTCTTCTGATCACCATGTGAGCACTTGCCCTGTGTGTGTTGTCCATAAAATAATCTTTTCAGCAAGCGTATGTTTTGCATTCAAACAATATTGACAGCCTGTTAGAGTTGCACTCTCTGAAGTAGAGGTTGGAAGCTTGGTCATTTAGTTAAAGAAAAGATCTCAGTATCTGGTATCTTATCCTGCCAGGTGATCTTTAGAATCTTCCTAAGACAATTCAAATGAAAGTGACTCAGTTTCCTGGAAAGGCACAGGTTTCACAGGCATACAACAATGAGGTCAGCATCATAGCTCTGTAGCCCTTCAGTTTAGTAGTTGATCTAGTATCTCTTTTCTCCCACACTTTCTTTCAGAGACTCCCAAACACTGAGAGTCCTCTGGCAATGCATGTATCAACCTCATTATCAATGAACACATTCCTGGAAAGTACACTACCAAAGTAAGTGAACTTATTCACAACACTCAAAACTTCTTCATTTGCTGTAACTGATGGTTCCACATATCGGTGGTGAAGCTTGTGGCTGAAGAAACACTTGGGTTTTCTTTGTGTTAATTGTTAGGTAAACATTAGCATAAGTAGCCTAGATTCAATCTATTCTTTGTTGCATCTCAGCTTCAGAGGTTGCATTGAGTGCACCATCATCTTCAAACAGAAAATCATGCACCAACACTCCCTCCACTTCAGTCTTGGCTTGTAAGCCTTTTCAAATCAAAGAATTTGCTATTTGTGCTGTAGCTAACCTTGATGCCATATTAGACCTTACTGAAGGCATTTGACAACATGGCTGAAAACATTATCCTGAAAAGCATGGGAGCAAGCACAAAACCTTGTTTCATTCCATTGGTCATTGGGAAAGCACTGAAGCATTGTCCATTATCCAGAACCAGGGCAATCATGCCATTATAAAATTTATGTAAAATGCTGATGAACATCTCCAGGCAAGCAAATTTTGACATAATTTTCCATAAGCCTCCATGATTGACAATATCAAAAGTCTTTGTCAGATCTACAAATGTTGTTCACAGACCTTTTTTCTGCTCTCTGCATTTCTCCTGGAATTGTCAAGGAACAAACACCATATCAAACATTCCCTGATCCTTTCTAAAGTCACACAGGTTTTCAAGTAGATGACTATCTTCCAGTGAAGGATTAGTCTGTTAAAGAGGACTCTGGCAAGAATCTTGCCAACAATGATTAAGAAAGAGACCCCCTTCCTGTGATTGTCATAGAACAATCTATTTCCTCTACCTTTATAGAGATGGACAATGGAAGCATCTTTGAGTTCCTGGGGGATACCTCCTCTTGCCATATAGCCTGGAAAATTTCAGTCAGCTTTTGTATGAGCAATGGGCCCTTGTAACAGTAATCAATTTAGCAGATACTTAGCCCTTATCCAGGCAGCAGCAGCAACACTGGCCTTCCAGGCAGCAGCAACAGCCACTTCGGCCTTCGCCAGATTCTGGTCTCAAGAAAACTCCAACTCAGTTCTCAGTCAGCTTCCAGATGCTGGGAGAGAAACTCTCTTCTCTCTCTCTCTCTCTCTCTCTCTCTCTCTCTCTCTCTCTCTCTCTCTCTCTTTCTCTCTCTCTCTCTCTCTCTCTTTCTCTTTCTCTCTCTCTCAAGAAAACTCCAACTCAGTTCTTCAGTCCAGCAGCCCAGTTCCCAGATGCTGGAACAATTCTGCTTCCTCTACCAGGAACCACCAGGAGGAAGATTCCTGATTCTGATTCTCTGCCTCTGGAATTTTTCTTATATGCACACACTGGCCTTCTGTCTCAGCCAACCCCCTCCTGCCATGTCAGCAACAGGAGAAAGAGTTCATGCCCTCTGTTCACAGGAGACAGAGTGCACACCTTCCCTTTCCTTTAAGAGGATCTTAGCCTTAAGTTACTAAGGGCTAAGTATCTGCTAAATTGATTACTGTTTCAGCCCTCACCTTGTAATTCTCAGCTGGGCTAGAATCAACACCAGTTGCTTTGCCACACAAAAGGAGCTAATGGCATTCAAAACCTCTTCTTCAGTTGGAATTAGGGAGAGACTGACTTCAGCCTGAGGTAAAAGGTCAATGACTTCAGCAGGGATTGATGGTAGACTGTTGAAAGCATTATGAAAGTGGTCAGCCTGTCTCTCTACGATCATGTCCTTATGAAAAATCAATGTGGCTCTATCAGTAATGAGTAGGTAAAATGCATTATAGATCTTTAGCCCATAAATAGATTTCAGGGCATCATAAAAGTGCTTTGAATTGTTACTATCAACATAAAACTGAATTTCAACTTCCTTCTTTCTGAGCCAAGAATTCTGCATCTCTCTAAACTTCACTTCTACTATACTTTTGATGGAATTAAATGCTGCCTTCTTAGAGATTGATGAACTATCCTTCTGGTAAATCCTATGGAATTCCCATTTTTCAATTAGCAGCTTCTGAATTTCCCCATCATTTTCATCCTACCAATATTGATGTATGCAACTGTTTTGACCCAGATGAGCAAATGCAGTGCTACACAATAAATCTCTGAAAGCTGCCCATTCCTTTTCTGCACCACTGTTGTGAATTGTGTGTTGGCTCAAATTTCCCTCCAAGTAGCAAGAAACTGTTCCCTCTCAGAGAAGCGCTCTAATCTGTTGACATTAATTCTTTTGGTAGTCATTTTGCCTTGTGACCCCCTCTTTTGTTAAATGTGAATATTTAGCTTGGAGAGGATAAGTCTATGATCTGTTCAGCACTCTGTGCCACACATTGCCTTTGTCATGCTCACTTCCTATCTCTCTTCTCTTTACAATTACATAGTCTATTAAATGCCAATGTTTGTTGCAAGGGTACATCTACGAAGTTTTATTGTGTTTAGGTAAACAAAAGACAGTGTTGGTCATGAGATGCACAATTGTTCAGTAATAAATGACCATTGTTGTTGCTGTTTCCAACTCCATTCCTCTTTAGGACTCCCTGCGAAGTCTAATAGTCTGAGTCTACCCAAGCAATAAGTAGTCCAGAAGTATAAGCTTGTCCTCTTTTGGCATATTCATAATAAGAGTTTCCAGGTCTTACCTCATCAGTGTTTGTCATGGTGGGAACATAGGCAACCATGATGGTGGCATAGCATTTTTTCCTGCAAGTGGTAATCACATTGTCTCAAATCTATCAGTCACTCCTTTTGGTGGCAATACAAGTTTGTTGACTAGATTTGTTTTGATTGTGAAACCTACCCCAGCTTCATGGTGCTCCCCTCAGAAAACTCCAGAAAACCACATATCCAGCTCCAATTTCAGTAAGCTGGTTTTAATTTGCGAGCCCCGTTTCACTTAGGGATGTTATTTGAATGTGATACCTGATGAGTACTCTTGCAACAAGAGCTGTCATGTCTACTGGATTTTGTGTTGTCTATATTCCATGTACTAATGGTGAGTGGAATCGTCTTTGTAGATATTTTCATATTATTTTTGTGTGTGTTTTGACTGCAAGGTGGGAATCCCTCCCACTACAATAATCAGGTCAGAGTTTGAAAAGCAGACAATTGTTAGTGTACCTTTTTTAGCCCCTTCCTCATAGCAGGAAGTGAGCAATGTGATCTTTAAAAGGCTGCTCAATCACCCAGGGAGCTGAAGAATCTCACTGCTGCTTCCAGTGAAAAGATGACCATATGGCTTGGACTGCCTCTGTGCGGTGTTGTGACTACAACTCCCTGTGTATCCACACCTGCTACTTTATCAATTGCCTGTCACCAAAGGACTTTGAGATAGGTAAAAATGGTATGGGTGGTGTCTTTTTATTTATGTGTAAATTGGATTTAAGTGAGGCAGAGTTGCACGAAGACATCAGCCTTACTCTCTCCTCCAGAGTCGTCATAGTTCGGTGGCAGGACAGAGTCAAGATGACTTGTGATGGCTCAAGACGTAGTGTATGACCTTTTTGTCTTTCATGTCTACTCAAGCCCTAAGTGCTCCATGGCTCCTGCTTCAGCTGCCTTCACAGCTGTTGGAACAAATTGTTCCATTCTGTAATGGTAATGGGATTTTAAGATCTCCCATGCCCCTTGAACTTGTTGATATAGCAAGAAGAGGTGGGGCAGGGAGGAGCCAGAGCCCAGTAAAAACTGGGCTGGAGCCAGCATGGTGGCTGGAAGTGGTGGTGGCATGAACTTTTTTTTTTTTAGCTGGCCAGAACTTCTGCTAAGGACTCCTGCTGAGGACTGCTAGGGACAAGAGCTGGAGCTGCTGGGAGAGAACTGTGTGGAGGCTGAGCAGTTACTGTGAGTGATGAGAGAAGACTCCTTGCTTGAAGTAACCTGTTTTGTTTTGAAGGCTTGAGAATGTGGGCATTTACTGCATTAACTATATGTGCCAACTCCATGGCTACTGTGGTGGCTTTGACTTTCTGGTTTGGGGACTCAGTTTTCTGGTATTAGAACAAATATTCTAGCTATATCCCCCATGTAAAGAGCCTGTTACATTTTGTGATTAATAAGTACATTAGCATATTTATAGCTACCGTAGGCATTGTCAACACTGCATTGTTGATATACATTCCACAAAGGGAAGTCTTCACATGCTTGGGGTTGACACCCCCCCAACTCACCTTCTGACACCCCACCCTCAACCTTTCTGCCAAAATGGTCTCCCGGGGTGTGACCACTGTGTCACTACAGCTTCTTGAAGCTAAAGGTGTGAATTAAGTGGATCAGGTGGGAACAAAAGGTCAAAAACAGCTCTGAAAGAGCAAGGCAATCCTCACAACAGATGTCCTAGTCTTCCCTGAACATACTGTACACCATAAAAGAGTATTATAATAATAAAATAATACATCTAAATAAGAAAAAGTAAAATTGATTGAAAAATGCTATGTGACAATAACAGAGAACCTTGGTTAAAATCCCTCCTCTAACCCTTCTTCTCTGACCTTAAGTAAGTCAATTAATCTACTTGGGCCTCACTTTCTTTATTCCTAAAATGAAAGAGATGGGCTAGATAATCTCTGACTTCTCTTCTTGCTCTAGATCTGGGAATAGGCATGTGTGTCTGTGTTTGTGTTATATATATGTATATATGCATATATATGTATATATACATATATACATATATGTGTGTGTATAATATGTAAGTATATATAATGCACAATATATGCATATAATATATGCACATACATTTGTGCATATATTAATACATATGTACATATATATACACACATAGAAGTTCCATAAATACACACACATATATACATATATACATATACAATTTCCATAAATACTAATTTTATATATGATGATACTACTATTCTACTCAAAGATTGGCACCTTTGTGTTGCAATGGATAGAATGTTGGGCCTAGAATCAGGAAGACTCTTCTTCCTGAGTTTAAATCTGGCCTCAGACACTAGTTGTGTGACTCTAGGCAAGTCACTTAACCCTGTTTAACTCAAGTTTCCTCACCTATAAAATGAGCTGGAGAAGAAAATGGCAAGTCACTCTAGTAACTTTGCCAGAAAGACTCCAAGTGAAATCACAAATTGTCACACATGGTTGAAATTACTGAATAACAATTTTAGTGTTTTTTTTTTGCCCCATAAGGAGACATGGGTTGTATGAAAATATCAAAAAAATGCATTAAATGCTTATGATGTGCTACATACTGTGCTAATTGCTGCAGTTACAAAAAAGTGAAAGATAGTCTCTACTTTCAAGGAGCTTGTAATCTAATAATATTTATTCACACAGGCTAGAAAGTGGACCATATTTTTTCGGGTGCTGCATTTATTTTACACAAAATTTATTTTTGCATTAAGTTAAGCCATAGTGAATTCTGATAAATTAGCTTGATTAAAAACATGCAAGAAATCTGTGGTTTCCTATAGCATGAGAGTCTTCCACCAATATCGGATACAAGGCCAACCTTTATCAGTAGATAAAGGTTAAGGAAGTTTCCTGAGACACAGACAAGTTAAATGATTGCCTAGGGCAGCGGTTCTCAACCTGTGGGTTATGTTCAATTTGTAACAATGAAAATACATCCTGCATATCATATATTTACGTTATATTTCATAACAGTAGCAAAATGACAGTTATGAAGTAGCAACAAATATAATTTTATGGTTGGGGGGTCACCACAACTTGAGGAAGTGTATTAAAGGGTCGTGGCATTAGGAAGGTTGAGAACCACTGGCCTGGGGCTTCCTAGACAGTAAACACCAAAGTCTGGAACTGAATCCAAGTCTTCCTAACTTCAAATACATTCTATCCACTGCTGCCTCTCATTGAGGCTACCAGCTCTGAATCCAGGATCCTAGCCTCATTCCTGCTTTCATCTAAACAAATGACTGAATTGGCCAATACAATATTAATACAGTATTAATACAATATTCAACCAACATTAAAAGTCTAAAGAAGGTGACGCCAGGTTTATTTCCTTGCAGAGGCAATAATGTATGTGGTATAAAATATCAAGACAAGATAAAATTTCAAGCCAGAAGGAGTCAAAAGATAAGCAGCTGGAAGATGAATGAGAAGATATAAGTGTAATGAGACAATCATACTCTAGATAAGATCTGTGGCAAAACAAAATGACTTAGCATTCTAGAGATAAATTAACCTAATATCTAAGAGAATTCTACTGCATCACTCAATGAGAAAACACTGCAAGAAAATACATTCACTATTTTGATTTAGATTTTCTTGATACAGCATGGCATAAAGGATTATTTACTCTCATCTATATAGGATAGTCTGTGTAAAAACTGATCCCATCGTGATCCTGAATTATGAACACAACTGAAATAACTGGATGGGTTATGAGGAAATCTCAGAGCAAAAGTTTTTTTTTTTTGAAGGGGCAGAATTCCATGGGTTGAGGGCCCAGACTTCTCATGGCATTGATTTAAGGTATTCACTGGAGTGTAAACTCCCTCCACCTACGTAGATCATTAATGTAGCATTACTGAATCCCCATCTATACAACAAATAAATAAAAGACCGATGCTTTGAGCAATTGGACAGGATGATTTGTGACGGAGTGGCCATTTCATCTCTTTAGATTGTTATAGCTTGAGGAACTATTTTACAGTCTGATGCAGCAAAATCAATCAATATGATTTTTTAATTGCTTTCTATGCCACAGGCCTTTGTTAAGTATTTACAATACAAAAGGAAAAAAAAATCATCTCTGCCCTCAAGCAGCTTATATACAAATGAAGGAAAAAAATACATACATACATACATACATACATACATACACATATACATACATACATATATGTGTGTGTATATAGTTTTATATGTATATATATATATATATATAGTGTGTACATATATAGTGTGTATACATACACACTTACACACATACATACATATATAAGTTGATACCAGATAAATACACACAGTAATAATGAAAAGTAACCTCAGAGGAAAGGATGCTAGGAGCTGGGAGGGTTAGGAAAAGCCTCAGAGCCCTGGATTTGGATTCAGGAGGACTGTGGGTTCAAATTCCACTAATGGCATTGTATCAGATCATATAATTAGGGGTCTTTAGAGGACATTTGCTCTAACTCCTTTACTTTTCAACCAGACCACAACACAAGTTGTGGACACCTATTTTCCAGGGCTGTCATGAAAATGGAGGCATAGAAAGCTGACATGACTTGCTTAAGGTTATGTGATCCATAAGGCGTAGAGTTGGGAGAAGAATCAAAATCCTTAGACTTTGAAGCCAGTATTTAAATTCAGCTCTGTGAGTATCAGTTTCTTCTTCTGCACACATGGGGATGATAATAGCTTGTTGCGATGATTAATTGAGATTTTGTACATAAAGTACCTTGTAAACTTGAACCTTTATATAATGTCCAACATTACTCTTAAAGAATAGTCTAGATTAGTCAGTAGCACAGCAATTGGTAAATTGTGGGGACCTATTTTTCCATGGTAACTAGGTGGTATAGTGGATAGAGTGCCAGACTGGAGTCAAGAAGATCTGAGTTCAAATCTGTCCTCAGACACTTATTATCTGTATGACTCCAAGCAAATCAATTAGCCCTGTTTGCCTCAGTTTCCTCATCTATAAAATGAGCTGGAGAAGGAAATGGCAAACTGCTCCCTTTGTCAAGAAAACAGCAAATGGGGTCATGAAGAGGTGGACCTGACTGAATGACAACAAAATTTTCCAGTGCTATGATCTGTTCCCCCAGGTTCATTAAAACATAACCCAAATGCTATTAGGATTTGGTTCAGTCATAATATCCAACTGAAAATTAGTTTTCACAAGTTTTTTTTTTAATTTTTTGTTATTTCACTTGGTATTAGAGAAAGCTTTTGTTACGAGAGTTTTGATTTACCTTCAATATGTTGGTATCATTTGGGGTGTATGGAGTGTTCAGGGAGGACTAGCACCTCTGGTATGAGAATTTCGAAATCCTTTTCTGGGCTGCTGATCCACCTTTAGTGTCCAGCTCTCATCCAACTCTCACCGGTGGCTTCAAGAACTTGTAGTACAAGCAGGGGCCACATCCTGGTAAAACAGTCTCAGAAGAAGGCTGAACCAGCTTGAGGGTAACCAACAAGCCTCAAACATTTCATTGAGTTAGGATGATGTCTACCCTAAGCATGTGAAGACGTCTCTGGTTAGAACAGGCAGATGAGAAAATTCCAACAGTCATGAAGATGGCTAAAGGAGGCACTGTGGACTGCTTAGAGCTTGGTCAAACATCAAAGATGCCGAAGTCATCTACTACATCCTGGGCCATTGCCAGTCTTCTTGACTCTCATCTTGTCTCTGGAAGAGAGAGTGAGGCTGATGACTTTGTACAACTCTGCCTCACTTAAATACAATTCACAAACAAGTCAAGTCTTCAGCTTGTCACGTGTGCTCTTTTAAAATGAAGAACAAACATTAACAATAATAACAACAATCCTCAATGCTTTGTGTAATGCATGGCACATAGTAGGAGCTTAACAAACATTTATTGACTAAATGTCATCTCGTCTTTATTGCAGAACATCTACAAGGGGGATAATCACATGTGTATATGTCAATTCCATTCAATACAAGAAGATGGCACTTTGATTTGGAAGTCAGTCAGCAAGCATTAATCAATTAATCAATTAATTAATTTGCTCTTTCAATTTATTTATTTATTTTTGGTTTTCAACATTCATTTCTACAAGATTTTGAGTTACAGATTTTCTCCTCATCTCTACTCTACTCCCCACCCCAATATAGCAAGCATACTGAATACCCCTTCCCTCAATCTGTTTTTTTCTTATATTCTCCCTGCTCCCCCAACTTTCTAGTAGGGCAAGATGGATTTCAATACCCCATTGCCTGTATATCTTATTTCCCAGTTGCATATAAAAAACATTTTTTTAAACATTTGCTTTTAAAACTTTGATTTCCAGATTCTTTCCCTTCTTCCCTCCTCACCCACCCCCCACTGGGAAGACAAGCAATTCAATCAAGGTTGTACATGTGTAGTTACACAAAACATTTCCATAGCAGTTATATTATGAAAGACTAACTATATTTCCCTGCATCCTATCCCACCTCCACCACACTTATTCTATTTTCTCCTTTGACCCTGTCCCTTTTCAAAAGTGTTTGCTTCTAACTATCCTCACCCCCAATCTTCCCTCCCTTCTATCACTCCCCCTCTTATCTACTTCCCCCTTACTTTCCTGTAGGGTAAGATACCCAATTGGATATATGTTATTCCCTCCTTAAGCAAAATTCAATGACAGTAATGTTAATCCATCCCCTTTCACCTTCCTTCTCTTCCCCTCCATTGTAACAGTTTGTTCTTGACTCATTTATGTGAGATAATTTACTCTATTCTATCTCTCCCTTTCTCCTTCTCCCAATATATTTCTCTCTCACCTCTTAATTTTATTTTTTAGATATCATTTCTCCATATTCAACTGATCCTGTGCCTTCTATCTATGTATACCTGTACACACATATGCACATGTTCACATATATATTTATACACATACACATTCTCCTATACATACATATATTTGTATGTGTGTGTATACACACACATGCATATATATATATATATATATACATATAAATATATATACACATACACACACATATATGTATATACATATATTCCCTTCAACTATCCTCATACCGAAAAAAGCCTCATGAGTTATAATTATCATTTTTCTATGTAGGAATGTAAATAGTTCAACTTTAATAAATTCCTTATGATTTCTTTTCCCTGTTTACCTTCTCATGCTTCTCTTGCTTCTTGTATTTGAAAGTCAAATTTTCTGCTCAGCTCTGTTTTTTTCATCAAGAATGCTTAAAAGTCCTCTATTTCATTGAATGACCATATTTTCCCCTGAAGCATTATACTCAGTTTTGGTGGATAGGTGATTCTTGCTTTTAATCCTAGCTCCTTTGACCTCCAGAATATCATATTCCAAGCCCTTCAATCCCTTAGTGTAGAAGCTGCTAGGTCTTGTGTTATCCTGATTGGGTTTTCACAATACTCAAATTGTTTTTTCCTGGATGCTTGTAATATTTTCTCCTTGACCTAGGAACTCTGGAATTTGGCTATAATATTCCTAGGATTTTTCTGTCTGGGATCTTTTTTCAAGAGGCAATTGATGAATTCTTTCAATTTCTATTTTGCCCTCTGGTTCTAGAATACCAGGGCAATTTTCCTTGAGAATTTCTTCAAGGATGATTTCTAGGTTCTTTTCTTGATCATGACTATCAGGTATTCCAATAATTTTTAAATTCTCTCTCCGGGTTCTATTTTCCAGGTCAGAGTCTTTTCAATGAGATATTTCTCATTGCCTTCTATTTTTTTTTCATTTGTTTGAATCTGTTTTATAGTATCTTGATTTCTGATAAGGTCAATATCTTCCTTTTGCTCCAGTCTGATTTCATAGGAATTATTCTCTTCAGAGAATTTTTGAAATTTCTTTTCCATCTGGTCAATTTTACTTTTTTAAGGCATTCTTCTCCTCCTCATTGGTTTTTTGGGCCTCTTTTGCCATTTGAGTTAGTCCATTTTTTAAAGGTGTTATTTTTTTCAGTCAGGCTATTGACTCACTTTTCATGATTTTCCTGCATCATCCTTATTTCTTTTCCCAATTTCTCCTCCTCTTACTTGATTTTCAAAATCTTTCTTGAGCTCCTCCATGGCCTGTAATCAGTTCATATTTTTCATGGAAATTTTTGATGCAGGAGATTTGACTTTCTTGTCTTCTTCTGTTTCCATGTTTTGATCCTCTTTGTCCCCCCAAAAAGATTTTATGGTCTCATTGCACTTTCTCTGTTTGCTAATCTTGCCAGCCAATTACTTGGCTTTTGAGCTCTTTTCCACAGTGGAACTCTGCTTCCAGAGTGGAGCAAGCTGTGTCCCAAATTGCTGGGGTTTTTCCCATTGTAAGAGCTACAAGGAGGGCACTCTCTCTATAGACACCACAAGCTCTGGCACACTGGCATTCCTCACCCCAGGACTACAACCAAGGCTGAGACCTAGATCCAAGTAGGTCAAGGGAAGAGCAATTACCCTATGCATGGCCACTTGGTCCCCCTATGATCTATAGGCCAGGAACTCTGGAGTCAGCTACATTGCAGCAGCTGCAGCCATTGTGCCTCTCCCACCTCTGCCATGCCAGGGGCAGTGGCTGGACCACACTCTTTTCTCACCCGGTTCCAACAGAGTTCTCTACTGACCTTTTACTTTTTCTTTGATGTGTATGGGTTGAGAAGTCTGGAAAGTGCCACAGCTGTCAGTGATTTAGTCTCCTGAAGTCTGCTCAGGCTTGTTTGGGTCATGTGTCTGGGCCAGCATGGCTCATGTGGGACTGTGCTTGACTGCCAGCTCAGTGCTATAGACCCTTTCTGTCAGCTTGCCAGGCTGCCTTGAGTGGGTGATTTGTTTCTCTCTGTCACTTTGTGGGTTCTGTGGCTCTACAATTTAGGTATTGGAGGTGGTTGGAGAGGCAGCTCAAGCAAGTTCCTTCCTTTACTCCACCATCTTGGCTGCAGCCCCCTCCCCCTCCAGCAAGCATTTATAAAACAGCAACAATGTGTCATGTATTGTGCTAAGTTCTGAGGGTGCAAAAAAAAAAAAAAGCAAAAACAATCTCTGCTTTCATGGAGCTCACATTTGATTGGAAAAAACAATATGTAAATTACTAAGTGCATACAAGTTATATGCACAGTAAATGGAAAGTAATCTTAGAGGGAAGAGACAGGCATCTAAGGAGACTGTGAAAGGTTCTCTGCCAAAGGGCTGCATTTCAGCAGTCTTAAAGGAAGTCAGGAAAACCAAGAACCAGAAGTTAAAGGGCAGAGAAGTCCAGACACAGGGGACAGTAAGTACAATGGTATGCTGATGGGAGACAAAGTGCTGAGAAACAGAGGATGTGAGTTTGATTCCTGACTCTACTTCTTGATAGATAGATAGAATCCCCTTTTTCTTGATAGCTCATCAAATATTTGAAATCAACTACCATGTCTTTCCCATCTTTTTTTTTTCTTTAGGCTAGACATCCCAGGTTCTTTCATCCAATCCTCATATAATCTTAACGGTGTTGAGTTCAGTCACCACTCTATTTGCTGTCCTAGGGACACTACCAAATCAATTTAATTCACAGAATTTTGATGGGTAGAATTGAACAAGAAAGGAAGAAAGTCTAGCATTTACCATCCTTGATTCATGTTGGTGCTAGAGCAAATTCTTTTTTTTTTCACAGTTTCCACATCCATGGTAAACAGTTTCTAGTCAAGCAAAAATATACTTGTACTGAATCATAAAAATGTGTTACCTTAGAGAATCATGATCAACAAGGATTTTAAAAGCATTTTATCAAATGTGGCTCATGAATAAATTCCTTCTCCAGTGCAGAAGGAACCATATTTACCCCATTATTAGATGAAATAAACCCAAGGACAAAGAAAATTAAGAGGTAATCCTTTTGGCAATCTTGTCATGCAGTTTCTGCAAAACATTCCCTGCAGTGCAGGATTGTTCAAAGCCTCCCATGCTGTGTGTTGCTTGCTGAGCGAAAAAACTAGCTGCTTCTTGCTGAGAAAGATTGAAAAGAAAAAAGTGACTTGCTATATATCCATGCAGCCCAGGGCCTCAGCAGGACGCAGGGCCATATTTGAGTGATCAGTTGCATTCTTTCTGTGTCACATGCCCTGATTGGTGGAAATACTGTTCTTAGAACCAAAGAACATATCATTTAATGTCTTTCCTCTTTTTAAAAAAAGTGTATCTCCTCTCTTCCAGACATACTATTTTCATCTGATCTTTCTAGGTTACTTCTTCCCATCTCATTTTTTCTGGTTCCTGTTTCTTTTTTTAGGACCTAACAAAGAGAAGGTTGAGAGTTTTGTCCTGAATGAAATTCTGAGAGACGAAGTTTCAGGGATAATCTACTGATTTATTAATTAGGCTAGCAGTAACCAATAAATTGGGATCTTAGATCTCTCTCCATGACCACATTCACAGAGCCCTTGAAACCTAGGTTTGTCTTCCTTCTCATTAGCAAGACAATACGCCATTGGAAAACCCCCAACCAAACAATGTAATGCTAATTGGTAGGTGAGTTGATCCTCAGGTGTGCATGATCATACCCCTCTCAGACTCTTAAGGAATGTTAACTGCTTCATGAAGCCCAGCTGCCTCTAGGAAGCTTGACTAGAAAAATAAAGATCATCTCAATTCGTTTTCCTGGGATTTAATTTCCCCAGTGAATACCAAGTCTCCCCCATACTTCATTAGAAAGCAAGGGCTGGAGACATCCCCTGGAGAAAACTAGTTCGAGATGGTTCTCTATTTTAAGTGGTAAAGAAAAACAATGTTCTCAATTGGGAGAGGCCCAACACAGACTGGATAATGAGCAGATACCTGGGAGGCAAAAAATGATCACGTTACTTAGTGACACCCTTCAGAAGCTGCCTGCCTTCAGAAGACAGAAAAGGATGAATCACAAGGTAATATTAGTTAGTAAATAATACAGGATTAATTTTCCTCAATTTATGAGAAAGGAAGTAAAAAAAAAATCTACTTACACTTCGGATAAGATAAAGCTATCAAACCTTTATAAGAAAATCTTAATGAGGTTTTCAAAAAGACTTGCAATGCATAAATAACAGAAGGAACATGACCTGAATTGACCATACTGGTGGGTTAAATAGAGCACCTCAATAGACATTACCTTCCTGGTTACCAAAAGAGCTAAAGTATGTAAAGTTAAGGTTTTTTAAACCTTAAAGCAACTATATAAATGCTAGTTATCATCATTTTCATCATGATCACCATTATTCTTGTTTCCAATATAACATGTGGCACTTAGGAAGCCCATTTCCAACTTAGTGACTAAAGCACTGGTAATGTTTATTCTTGGGTGAGATTGGAGCCTCTGTTTTCATTGAACAAGATCACAGCTCTCATATAAAGATATTATTGACTCATATGTTTTCTGGTATATTCCATTCTGTTGAATTTCTCTGATTTCTGTTTGCCATCTGCTTGGATAAATGGATTTACTAACTATTCATTATCTGTGATGGTCTTTTGTATCACTAGCATTTGGTGAGATGGCTTCAAACTTACATGTGTAAACTTTGGTTAACCTCCTTATTAAATGTGCTTTAAAACCAAAATAATGGAGAGGAAAATAGATAAAATTGTAGTATGCTATGTCCTTCTAGAAGAGAACACAA
>CM053584.1:42908850-42930778 GCA_028627135.1 Pseudochirops cupreus | reverse complement strand
CTCAGACATTTCATTAATCCTCCCTTGGCAAGTATCTTAACCTCTATTTGCCTCAGTTTCCACAACTATAATACAGGGATAATGGCACCTATCTCTCAGAGTTGTTGTGAAGATCAAATGAGATGATATTTTTTTTTAATGCACTTGACACAGTGCCTGGGACATAGTAGAAGCTGTATAAACATATTATCTCCCCTTCTATCTAGCATTGGCAGAGGAGGGAGTAAACAGCCTGTGCAAAGACATGGAGGAGGCAGATGGAGTGCCAAGTTCAGAGAATAGGAATCAAGCCTAGTATGAATCAGAAGATCATGGAGGACAGTTTTTGTTGTTTTCCCATTTTACAGGTTAAAACATAGTCCCAAAGATCTCTCCCTCGGTCTCTGGCATGGATTTTGTTTTGTCTAATGGTTACACCAGCTGAGGCAACTACGTGGTGCAGTAGATGTAGGTACAAAACTGGGAGTCCAGAGGACCTGATTTCAAATCTAGCCTCAGATACTTACTAAATGTGTAAACCTGGTCAAGTCACTTAACCTCTGTTTGTCTCAGTTTCTTCTACTCTAAAATGGGGGACACCAGAGAAGGAAATGGCAAATCACTTCATTATCTTTGCCAAGAACCCCCCTGCTCCCCCGGGGGGGCATGAAGAGTTAGATGTGACTAAAAAAAATCAACTTAATAACAACTTACTCCAGCTACTTCAAACTCTAGACTCTTCCTATTAAGTGTAAGCTCAAGGCAAATATTTAGAAACTAAGGAGAAAGACAGAGTTGCCCGATTTTCTGAGTTCCTTTCCGATTCAATTCAAACATGGAAGGGCTGACAATGAATAAGTGACTGGGAATATAATGATAAAAATGAAGCAGCTCTTGTCCTTAAATGGCATAATATTCTACTTGAGGACAAAACATGTATAAATAGAGAAAAATACAAAGAAGTTTTCCAGAGGAAAAAATGTACTTTTGAATAATTTCTTCCAATTTCCATTCTATGAGTTTAGATGCAGACAGGTTAAAGTGCTGTTATGTAAATTTTTTTATTTTCTTTCAGGTTTCACCATTCCCTATGGTAAATCTTAACTGTGACAACCAAGAAGTTTCTGCTAGGACCAGATGGAATTTGGGGGATTCAGGTGGCAAGCAGTTTCACACATGTTACATTATCTTTGGAACTTGGTTTGCTGCCTGGTCCAATGACACCTAAATGCCAGGCACCTAGAATAATAATTTTAGAAGGAAAATATGGTGGGTGGGAGGTAGTAGTCCTTTGGGTGATATAAAATTAGCATTTTTAATGTTAGTCTATTTTGTTAATCAGTGCCACATCGTGGGTAGAAGATTAACTTTGGTATGAGAAGGGATAGGCTCTCATCCTACTCTCCAACAAATTTGCTATTGTTCTTATTGTTCATACTTTGTTCTGGAAGAAGAACAATGACTTCAGAAGGTTGATATCTTGACTTGCAAGTAAATTGGATTTAAGTGAGATAGGAGCTGTGCAATCATCTGCCTCACTCTATCTTCTAGAGTCACTAAAATCCAATGGCGGGACATAGATCAAGATGAGTGACCATAACCCTGGATGCAGTGGGAGACCTAGACATTTTTAAGCTGAGGTCTTTCCCAGGTCTCAGTTTGTTTGAGGCAGCACCCATTCAATAATTAAAGGATAGGTAAGAATTGAGGCAAAAGATGGCCTAGTTTTCCTTCATAAAAGAATCAGTCTGAGAGGGGAAGACTCAGAGTTTCTGACCAGAACAGAAAAAAAAAATTATTCATGCTTGCTCTAAGTCATCAATACCTAAACAATGAAGCTTGGGCTGGGACTTGTTATTGACCAATCAGTGAAACCCAGAGTGATTTGGGTTTTAAGGCATAGTCAAGTAGCTCCATTTGAATCCCAATGGGCTTTAATGCAGCCTGTTTTTTCAGAGCTATGTTTTAAGAAATTATAAATGAAAACTACGTGAAACAAAAGAGTTAATTGTCACAATTTATTTTTTTTGAAAAAAGGGATAAAATAAATAAGGAATAAAAAATAAAAGCAAAGAGATCTATTCCCGAAACCTCAAGATACCTTGCAAAGTAAAAGCTTTCAAAATTTATATTCCTTTAGACAATGCACCTGCATATAAGGGTATGACTCTCCACGTGGAAGGATGGAGAAGAGGATGAGTAGAAAGAAGAAAGAGCAGCATTACCTTCATGAAAGAATCAGCCTACAAAGGGAAGACTCTCAGAGTTTATCCCTCTAACACAGAGGTTCTCAACTTGTGGGTCGCGACCCCTTTGGAGGTCAAACGACTCTTTCACAGTGGTTGCCTAAGACCATCGGAAAACACATATTTCCGATGGTCTTAGGAACCAAGACACTGCTCCTCTATCCATCTCCAGGCAGGTCCACCCATATGAAGTTATGCCCACATGCAAGTATTAAAGGGTCACGGCATTAGGAAGGTTGAGAACAGCTGCTCTAACAGGTGAACCTTAAGCAAGTCACTTAATTACTCAGTCATCTGAGACAATTCTTCAACATATTAATCAGTGGATAGAATACTGGATTTGGAGTCATGGAATCCAGATTTAAATCCTTACTGTCACTGCCTATGTGACCTGAGGCAAATTGCTTAATGTTTTTGGTCCTCAGTTTTCTCATACGTAAACTGAATTAGTTTTGGAGAGGAAGTCATGGTGATGAAGATGCTAGAGTAAAGAAAGGTCATCAATAAATATGTCAATGAACTGAAGAAAAAAATGGATGAGGACATAGACAAATAAGTGAATTTTGCTCTTATCATGTTAAATAGAAGGATAGAGAATGAGATTTAGGACTCTTAAAAATGGTATGCAACCAAAATGTACAATTTCAATTATAATCATCATTTTTATTCTTTATACATTGAAATGTTTATGTTCCCTAAGGTCATAAAGATAAGATTTATGTAACATCATATTAGAGCAGATGATCTTTAAGGTCCCTTTCATACTTGTCTATGATCAAATGAGACTATAAGATTTCAAATGAGTTATTCATCTACATAGATGGAGGGAGTCTCTATACAAGGAGATCCTACTTACCCAGAGGTAGGGAACCTGTAACTTCAAGCCCACATGTTGCCCTAAGTCCTAAAGGGTGGACCTTTGAATCCAAGCTTTCCAGAACAAATCCTCTTAATAAAAGATTTGTTCTGTAAAACTTGGACTTGGGCAGAAGGCTGCAACCAAAAACCTAGAAGGCCACATGTGGCCTCTGTGACCTAACCAATTAAATAACAGGATCAGAAGATCATATATTAAGAACTAGAAGTGCCTTTAAGGGCCATCTTGTCCAACTTTTCCATTACATAGATACCCAAACCAAGGCCCAAAGATGTTACTTGATTTGCCCAAAGGCAAATAGGCAGGCAATGACAAGGTTGGAATTTGATCAGATTCTTCTTGTTTTGGGCCCAGATCTCTTCTACTTCTGTATACTATCTCTCCAGGTTCAGATAAAAGAAACATACAAACAAAACAATAAAGATAATGATTAAATAATGGAGTATGTTCTGTATCTCTATACTTTCTCAAAGACATACACATATTGGAACAATAAAGACAGAATTTTATAATAATAATGCTAGTTTTTAAGTGCATCAAGATAGAAATGTCTTTAGTTTCATTTTAAGTGCAGACAGATGGGATATAACGAATCAAAATTGCAACTACATTCCACAGTCAAGGAACGTATTTCCTAAAAGCCTCCACTTCAGGGGTTTTGAGATTATACTTTGGACAGACTAAATAGCCTGCTGATTGTGACCTCAATGAGCAACTGGGGACACATAGAGACAAAAGATCCAGCAAATATATTGGTCCAAAGCCATTAAGAGCTTTATAAGTGGGTAACAAACCTTTAAAATCAATAGTTTTATGGGAAACCAATGTAGATTTTCAAATAAGGGGGAATATGTTCAAGCACACGAATACCTGTAAGGATGTGGGTAGCTGCATTCAAGACAATACATGTTCTGGAAATCTTACGGCTCTATTAACCTTCAAGCAAGACATTTTGGTGATCTAACACTTGAAAAATGTATTACATCTATATTATACAATGCTATCCTTTGTTGTAATATTTCAAGGATATATTTTTTATCACGGGGGTAAACTTTTGACGAACACAAATAGTTAAAGATATGTCTTGCTGGAAAGGACATTAGAGGTTGTCTAATTCAATCCTTTTATTTTACAGATTAGGCAACTGAGGCTGAGAACATTTAAGTGACTTGTTTAAGGTCATATATGAACTAAGTGGCAATGATGAAATTTGAATGATTGGAGCCCCTGTCCTTTGCCTTCAAATCTGTTGATTGACCTGGTATATCACATAATTATAGAACTTGAAGAGATATGATGAGTTATCTAGTCAAATTATAGCCAAAAAAAATGTTTGACAGTTTACCCTACCATCCAGCCTTTTCTTAAAAATCTCCAGTGAGAACAAACTCATTACCTCTAGAGGTAGTTCAGTGTACTTTGAGAAAGTTCAGAACTTTCATTGTTTTCCTTTTGCTTTTACTTTGTTGTTGTTCCATCATATCCAACTCTTTATGATCCCATTTGGGGTTTTCTTGGCCAAGATACTGGAATAATTTGTCATTTAATTCTCCAGCTCATTTTACATATGAGGAAACTCAGGCAAACAAGATTAGGTGACTTGCCCAGGGTCACACTGCTACTAAGTGTTTAAGGCCAGATTTAAACTCAGGAAGATCAGTCTTTCAGACTTCAGGCCTAGCATTCTATCCACTGCACCCCAAACTGGTTTTTTTCCTTACGTTACATCTAAATTTGCCTATTTAAAATGCAAGTTTTTTTTTTCCTTTGGGGTCAAGCAGATAAGTCTGTTCTCTCTCCCACTTTACAGCCGTCCAAACACTTGAAGACAGCTAGGATGTCCCATCCTTCAAAGTCTTCTCTTTTCCAAACCAAACATTGCCATAAACTTCAGTTGATCCTTATATGTATTCAGCTTATCCCTCATTTGAATTTAAGCTCTTTGAGGGCAAAGATTGCTTTATTTTTACCGTTGTATCTCCAGTGCCTAACATACTTCCTGGCAAATAGTTGATGTTCGATGCTTGTTGATCCATATATGTCATGGGTTCAAGCTAATTTACCATGCTGGTTATACTCTTCTAGAGATTTATCAGTTTATTGATGTTCACGTGACCTTCTTCCCCCTACCCTAAATCTAGCCTATACAATGATCTTGTATAAATTTGGATTAATTAGTCTCTAGATCATCAAACGATATTCCAAATCTTCCCATCTTTCTAAGTCCTATCCATCTTTGCAATCAGCTCCCATGGCAAATTCTAGATGAACCCAGGTTCATGTCTATAATAAATGTAGATACTGAATTCAGCTTTTAGTGGAATATATAAAAATATACAGAAGATCACTAGATTGTGAATTTAGAACTAATCGGGAACCTAAAGGTGATTTATCCATTCCCATTTATTTTATATATCTTTGGAAACAGGCTGATAGTTAAATAATTTGTTATGTAGTTAGCTGGTAGAAGATCTGAGATTTAAACCCCTTTCCTATGATTCCAAATCTAATGTTCTTTCCACTATACAACGCTGTCTTCCCATGGTAATATAAACAGCAATACCCTTGAAAGGATATCAGGCTGAACATATTTTATGCACTGTTCTTGGATAAGAGAACTGAGTTAGTATTCTATTACAAGACAGAATTACTGACATTTAATAGATCGTATTAAAATACCTTATTTTCAAAGGTTTGAATTCTTTGGTCTTCAGGTTGGCTTCAAGCTTCCGGACTGGAAAATCGGTTGTAATTCCCCATTGGCATGTGGGTCTGGCCAGAGGTTGATGTCAGTTATAAATGCATTATGAATAAGTTTGTAACTTTGTACACCAATTAATAAATGTATTGTAGAGAACATAAATTGACAGAATCTTCAAAATGGAAGCCTAACTAAACACGTAAGTGAAATCTAGTCTTGGTATTTAAATCATACACCATGGCATGGTGCTTTGTAGGACAGATTTTTTCTCATGATTTTTGCCTTAATTCGACCTTATTATTTTTGCTGTAATTTTGTTTCTTATGTTCTGTTTTTAAGTCTTAATTTACATTGGTTGCTTGTTCTATAACCTTGATTGTTTTTAGTGAAACTGTATCTTTCCATTTCCATGAATATGTACAAATGCTCTTCTATACTTAGACCTTACTTCTACCTCATAGAAACCTATCTCTAAGAAGCTTATCTTTATCCTTCCCACCCCACCACTCTCTTCCCCCAAAGTTGCTAGTATTATCTCCCTAGAACTTCTCAGAAGTTAATGGTTGTTTCTCTCCATTAAAACTGAGGGCAGAGATTTTTATTATTGGCTTTGGAAACCCAGTGTTTGCAGGCTGTTTGTGTCATGGGAGGAATTAAAAAAAAATCCATGTTGAATTAAATTGCTTTTGAATTGAAATGATATGAAATTACATAATTCAGTTAAATTCAATGTAAATGTCAAGAATACAAAATAGAATGTGAAATTGCGATATAACCCTTGGCTGGCACTAAGAGCACCTAGTTCCAAAGGTCTGTCATTGACATTACCTAGCTATATGATCTTATATAGAGTTAATAACCTCTAGGTCTCAGTGTCCATGACATGAGGAAGTTGGCCAACATTACCTCTAAAGCTATTTTTGTTTTTTCAGAAACCTATAAGCAATATACTATGAGCCTTCAGTGACATACAGATTCTAGCTGGAGGAAACCAGACTATTGAATCTATATATAACATTGTATTGTGGGCTAAGCAAACAGAATTCACAGAGTTATATAGCCATTATTCCTGGACTATGAGAATTTGTGACCTAAGGTGACTCTTTACTCCTAGTGATTCCACGAAGATGCCTGGAGTTCTAATTTTGGGGTTAAGATATCAATTGTTTTTTCATTTCAAGTTCAATGTATTTTTTCCTAATTACACCATACCACCTCCCTAAAAATAATTTTTTTTGAAAAGCTTTTTAATATCAATATCTTTTTTTATCATACTTGTGGGTCTGCAAGATAATAAAAAGTATGTCAGGAAAAAATGGATATTTATGATGGAAAAGCACACATGTAGCTTTGAGTGGGTTGAAACACATTAAAAATATGAGGTACAAAGGCAGAAGGAAATCAAGGATAAATGATGTCAAAGAAATCTGTCAGTAAAAAGGAAGGTGGTCTGGTCACATGTCAAAATCAAATGATAACATCTAGATAGCCCTTGTGCCCCATGAAGATCCTCTCAGTATCTCTAGAAACTGAGGAAAGCATCAGGAAGGCTGGATGGACACTACCGTCGAAGTGTAGAAGAGTACATAGAACAAAATTTTGTAGGAAATACAGTGCTGAGTGGATAATAATGTGCGACATTGGATAGTGCATTCTTACTAATGCCATCGCAAATCCATCAGACTGGAGGAAAGTTTGCTGATAATTTACAAATTATTTCTTGGATCCCAGATCTTACACATCAGTATGAATTGTGTACATTCATGTATTTATTTTGTTGTATTATAAATATTTTTCTCTCACAATGAAAACTGTCAATTGTTTCAAGGCATTATTAATGTATCATTTTTCTACTGTGGCACAGAAACATTTCTAACTTACTTTTCTCCCTGGGACAAGCAGACTCAACAAGAAGTTAGAATTTTCCAACATATTCAACAAACATTAAAGTACTATATTAGATACTGGGCTTACAAAAGTATATGTGAAACATGTCTTCCCTTCAAAGAACTTATATTAGGAAAGTTTAATGAGTGACATTTTAGATGTGCCAATTTGTGGTACCAAGAGGTAAATTCAGTGTTAGAAATCATAGGGTAATAGATTTAGAGATGGAAGGTACCTTAAATGTCACTGCATCAAACCTCAGTTTATAGATGAGGGAACTGTGGCTGAGAAAACTTCAGTGATTTGGTTAGGTATTACAGCCAATATGTATCAGAGATCAGACTGGAATTCAGGTTTTCTTAGCCCAAGGGTCAACTTGCCATGCTTATGGAAAGTTACTTGGAAGTTGAACATATAGAGGTAATAACTGAATCTATATGAGTGAATGACATCAACAAAAGAAAATAATGAGATAATTGAAGAAAAGAAAAGCAAATCTGAACCATCAGAATTTGAAGAGGAACTATAGGCAGTATAGACGTAGACAGAAGAATGACCTTGCTTCATTGTTTTGGGGAGTGTGAGAGCTGGTGAGGAATAATGAGCCATTGCTTCTATTTCCTGGAAGTCACATTGCTTATTAACTTTGCATTTATGTTGAATAAAATGCTGTCTCCTTCTCCATGCAGCCATGGAAACCTGATCACAAGTAGCTTAGCTCATCTCTTGATCCTCTAAATATCTGGTGGTAAAATAATAGCCACTTTCTAGTAGGTGAATAATAGAAAGCAAAATTCTTATAATGCTGATCCCAAAGCTAAACAAGATGGAAAATAGCTATAAAACCAAATTCAATATGAGTCATTATTATATCACAAAAGACACAATGTCTAAATTGAATGTGTTCATACCATGAAGATTTCCAAGTGTCATGACCAGATAATCCACGAAATATTTCTTGTTGCTTCTGTTTGAATAATGAAACCAGTTCTGAGTATTGTCCTTGCTATTCCAAGCATAACTGAAGAGCAATATTTTCATTTAAGTGCAATTTCATTTTTTCCTTTGTTTCAAATATTGTAAAGGAAGAAGAATAGTATGTATATACGGTTATCTCAAAAACAGCAAAGCAATCATTGGAAGAAAAATCAATTTATAGATAATTAAGCATAAGGCTCAGCAATGCCAGATTGTCCCAAGGGCATTTATCAATGAAACAAGAAAGGGGTTAACAAATATATCTTGAAAGGAACATATTTACCCACATTTCAATAATGATTAAATAACATCCTTGATTACAATGGAGTCTTCCCATTTGAATGCTGACATTCTTAGTATTCTATGGAATGGATGATTTGATGAAACTAAGGTCATTTAAGAAGATGAAGTAAGGCCTAACAACTCAAACTGACCATATTTTTACAGGAAAAGCTAATCTATGCCACTAGGGAGGGAATACCATTGATACAAGTATTACCATAAATAAATAGTATGCCAAGAAGATTTCAACAACTGATGCCCCAAATGCTATGTTTCTGATGTGTATGAAATCTTTAAGAGATTGGTCTTCACAAATATCTTAGTTATTCTTATGAAAATATAAAAAGCAAATTGGTTACTTTATACAAATCAGTTACTTCTAGAGGACACATCTTCACAATCATATAATTTAGGGAATCATATAATCTTAGATGAAGTGACTTAAGAGGCCATTTGACTCAAACTGTACCCAAACAAAAATCTCTTTATCATGAGGAGATTGGAAAAATTGAGAATCCAAAAAGGAATTACTACTTTGTGGTATGATCTAAAGGTTGCTGACTGTGGTGACAGAGGATCTAGATTCAAATTCCACCTCTGATACCTACTGATTGCATGACCTTGAACAAGTCACTACTCAATCAGTCAATAAACAGTTATTATGTGTCTATTCTGTACCAGAAACTGTGCTGAGTGCTGGGAATGCAAAAAAGAAAGACAGTCCTTGCTCTCAAAGAGTTTAAAATCAAAAGGTGGAAAACACACAAAAAAGAAGCTAAAAAGGGTGGTGGTGGAAGGGAGACAGCTAACTCAGAGGCATAATGGAAAAGGTCAAAAGACTGCAGCTGGGTAGGAAATAAAGGGATGGCTAGTCAGGGTCCCCCCTTAAATGGAGGTTCTAAGAGGGTTTTACCACTTTGCCTTCCAAGAAGAGAGGGAGAAAGTACTGATGAGGTATGAGGTATGACCAAAGTGGTCTTGTATGAGGATGAGGTTTCTTATGACAAGGTTTCTGGAGGTATGCTGAAGAAGCTCAAAGAAGACAGAAGCTGTAGGAAATGAAAATATGATTTCCTTAGACATCTCAGTGTCCCCACCTGAAAATGAGGGTGATAAGATAAAGTGGTCTAGGAGGTACTTGCTTGCTTTAAAGCCATAATCCTTTTTAGACATCTGACATTAAGACATATCAAGTCTATATCTGCTTTTCTTTTGCATTCTGCCCATAGTTCTTGGCTCTGTCTTTTCAAATAAAAAAGACTAGATAATGTCTGTTTTTTTCCATCTCTAAATATATGATACTATGATCCTCTACTTTGAATCACTCTAGTACATAATATTTGTATGTATGTACACATAAGTAAAGAAAGATATTCTTTCCCCTTCAACTTTCTCTTCTACAAAAAACGTTCTTCATTCCTTAAACGACTCCTCATCTTTTGTGAGTTCAAGGTTCTTCAGTGCCTCAGTTACCAAGCTTATGAATGACCTTTCTCAAATTTGTGCCTAGACAGTGTAGGAGAACACTAGACTTAAAAAACGGCAACAACAACAGAGATTTAGAGCTGAGAGGGAAGTTAGAACTATCGTGGTCCAGTTTTCTCTTTTTTTGTATGAGGAAGCTGAAATTAGAAAAGTTAAGTGATTTGCACATGATAATACACCTAATAAAAGTAAATGTCAGAGGCAGGATTTGAAGCTAGATTTTCCTGATTCCAAGTTCAGCCTGCCATCTAGCTTCATCTTAAATATCTATCACCTTCAAAGTGCTGGCATTATTCCTCTTAATTTAAGCTAACAATGGAGTAGGTCTTTTTTTTTTTACTTTTATATTATTTACTTGACACATTTTAAGCTAACAGTCCACTAAAACTCCATATTTAAAAAAAAATAAATCTTTCAAACTTTATCCCTTTCCCCAATATAGTAGTTGTGAAGTTGATCTTTTAACAGAGGTGAAAGACTTCACATTTCTCTCCAATGAATTTCATTTTATGAGTTTCAATCCAATAGTCTTACTTATTATTTTCCCCCTGATCCTATCATGCTGTGTCATCTTTTCTTGCTTTGTACCATTTGAAAATCTGATAAGCATGCCATATATGATTTTATCCATGTCATTGATAGATATGTTAAACAGCCCTGGGGTGAACATTAATACCTGGGGCCCTCCATTCCAAACCTTCCAAATACTTCCAAATTTCCTAGCCTTTACTAACTCATATTTACGTGTAACCATTTAACCCACTCTGAATCAGTGTAATTATGCTATTTTCTGATCCACCTCTGTTCATCTTGTCTGCAGGAGTAGCATGACAGATTCTCTCAATTGCTTTAATAAAAATAGAAATAATTTTATGGCATTCTATCAGTTAAGGGACTCTATTAAAAATAGGTAATGAATTTCAATAGTATGTCTCAGTAATTAAGCTATTCTGCCTCTTTCTTGTCAATATTTCCTTTTCTAAATGTTTACTTACCTTACCTTGGATAATCCATTCTCTGCTTGTGCAATGGATTGAAGGGAAACCTACCGGTATGTAGTTTTCTATTCCATTCTCTTCTCTCATTCTCAAATTCAGTGACATTTCTATCATTTTCTATGATATTTCGAAGATCACAGGTAATGGCTAACAATTTCAGTATTCAGCTCTTTCAGTAATCTGGAATATAATTTGTTTGGGCCTACTGCCCTGAGCTCACAAGGGCATTTAGGTGCTTTCCAACTCCCTCTATACTTATCTTAAATCTAAGCACCCTGCCTCTAGTTCCTTTCTTCTTCAAACTCTGTCACACAAGTGACAAACTAATATGCCTAAAATGCAAATGTGACAGTTACCACTCTTCTTTTCTCAAAATAACCTATAAAGAAACAAAACAAAACCCTGAGCCTCCTTCTTGCCTATAGGATAAAGTAAAAGTTATTTAATCTGGTCTTTGAAGCCCTTCACACTCTGACTCTTTTGGTTTTATGTCAGTTTAAACCCCTTTTGCCATTCTCCATTCCCTTTAGACCAGCTTGCTAGCTATTTCCCATAGATCTGGGTTTTCTATCACCTGTTTCCATGTACAATTCATCCACTATGTTTTGGAAACATTTACTCTTCACCTCTATCTCTCTTAGACAGCCTGTCAAGCTTCTGAGCTCTATATTCTGCCTCTAACCTGGTAGTCTTGTTCCCACGTGATTCCCTAAGCTTGTGATTGGTAAAACATCATCATTGCTAGTTCTGCACAGATTCCTACTCCAGTGTTTCGCATTCATTTTCATTCTTTGCCAATAGGCATGTATAATTGTCTTCCTTGTGGCCCACCCATTTTCAACTTCTAATTTTGGGAATAGTAATCCAATTTATACTATCAATGCTGGAAAGGATGTGTCAATAAATTACCCAATGATTTCACTCTCCATCTCAATGGTTTCTCAGACAAAAAAAATGAGAAAGATTTTTCTTGGTGACCAGTTCCCTACTAGAATATAAATTCTCCGAGGTCATGGATTCCTCCCTTTCATATTTTTTTATGCTCACTTAATCCTAGAGTCAAACTTGGCTCCAGATTGAGATAGTTAACTGCTCTTAAGATCAAGAAGATCTTGATTCTGATATATGTTAGTTGTGTTACTCTGGGCAAGTCACTGAACCTCTCACTGTCCCTAGGAAACTCCTCAAGATTGTAAGTTGCAATCAGGTTCTGATCTATATCTGTAGAGGAATTTTTCCTCCCTGGAAGTAGCCTACATGGTTGAAATCAGAGATCTGGCCAATATTCTGAGTGCTTAGAAATTAGTATAGGGCCTGGAATATAGTAAGTACTAAACAAAACCCCCCTCCTCCCACCTATACTCCTGGCCCCATGGTGATTAAAAAAGTTCGAGAGACATAATTCCTGGGTAATTTAATAATTTTATTAGTCATTCCAGAATTTTAATAAAAGGATAGTTATTTGGCCATCTGTCTCTTAGGCCAAAGACTCTCATGGTGGAGGGCTCATGGTCTATAGGTTTATGTGACCTTTTTGAAGAGGAATATCCCAGAGGGTGGGAGTCAACTCTGATTTGTTCACAATTAATGAATGGTAGACTTTACAAAGAGAAGTTAGCTCACTCCAATGAGAGGTTGAGAGTGACATTGTTCCACTCTTGGACAGAAAGTGTTCCTATACTCAGACCACCCGCTGCGGCCAATCAAGACGAAGAATCTATATCCCGAACCCAAGCCTGAACTAGTTGGGTAGAGTAGTAATAGCCAGAATGAAGAGAATGTTAATACTGTCTTCTTTCAACCACATCTTTGAGAGTTTGGACAAGGAAATAGGACAGGGAAAAAGTGCTTGGGTCTGCACAGTTTAAATAATTGGCTATTAATACGAGAGAGAATTTATCATTCCTCTCAACATCCCTCCCCTGACACCATTTCATTAGTATTTAAAGTGCCATGCAGATACCATCACCTAGAAAAGACCTTTATAGAATCCACCTAATTGTTGGCACTCTTTTCTTGTTAAAATCACTCTGTATTTGTATAAGCCTGACATTTATGTACAAGCATTACTTTTTTAATCAATGAATTTTTAATTTTTTTCTCAATTACATGTAAAGAAAAAAAAATATTGTGTTAAAAAAATGAGTTACAAATTCTCTCCCTTGCTCCCTGCTTTCCTACCCCCTTGAGAAGGCAAACAAATTGACATAGATTATATGTGTTTTATCATGCAAAATATTTCTATATTAGCCACGGTGCAAAAGAAAATGTAGACCCCAAAACCCTAAACAATACACACACACACACACACACACAAACACACACACACATATACATACATATACATACACATATATGTATGTATGTATGTATGTATGTATTTTTAAACATATATTTCAATCCACATTCAAATTTCATCATTTCTTTCTGACTGTGGACAGCATTTGCCATCATGAGTCCTTGGGAATTTCATAGATCATTATTTTCCTAAGAATAGCCAAGTCATTCACAATTGACCATCTTACAATATTGCTATTACTATGTACAGTGTTCTCCTGGTATGGCTAATTTCACTTTGTATCCATTCATGTAAATCTTCTCAGTTTTTTCTGAAACCATCCCACTTGTTATTTCTTATAGCATAATCGTAGTCCATCAAAATCATATACCACAATTTGTTCAGCAATTCCCCAATTCGTGGGAATCCCCTCAATTTCCAATCCTTTGCCACCACAAAAACAAAACAAAACAAAACTGTTATGTATTTTTTTTTCCTTTTTCTTTGATTTCTTTGGGGTATAGACCTAGTAATGGTATTGGTGGATCAAAGGGCATGAACAATTTTATAGTCCTTTGGGCATATTTCCAAATTGTTCTCCAGAATGGTTGAATCAGTTCAGAATTTCAAAAATAGTTCATTAGTGTCCCTATTTTCTTTTCATCTTCTTTAACATTTGTCATTTTCCTTTTCGGCCATGTGAGCCAATCTGACAAATATGAGGTAGTACTTCAGAGTTGTTTTAATTTGCATTTCTCTAATCAATAATGAGTGAGAGCATTTTTTCTTATATTTATAAAGAATTTTGATTTCTTTTTAAGAAAACTGCCTATTCACGTCCTTTGACCATTTATTAATTGGGGAATGACTTATATTCCTATAAATTTGATTCAGTTCTTTATATATTTGAGTAATGAGGCCTTTATCAGAGAAACTGGCTGTAATATTTCTTCCTAGTTCCCTGCTTTTCCTCTAATCTTGGCTGCATGGAATTTTTTTGTGTGCAAAACCTTTTTAATTTGATGTGATCAAAACCATCCATTTTACATCCCATCGTGCTTCTTATTTGGTTGAAAATTCTTCCCTTATCCATAAATCTGATAGGTAAAATATTCCATGCTCCCCTAATTTGTTTATGATATCACCCTTTCTGTCTACATCATGTACCCACTTTGACAATATCTTGGTATGTGGTATGAGATTTTGGTTATGTACACATTTCATAACATCTACACCCCTTAAAAGAAGAGACCATTTCATATGTGTGCTTACCATAATGCCTTGCATATAGTAGTGGTTCAATAAATCTTTGTTCAGTTGAACTAAGGTCACCATTACCCATTTTCAAATGTCCTTTCTTGCCTAAAGATCATTCTCTTAGCAGAGGAAATAGAAGCAAAGAATCAAGTGGCTCTGATGTTCAGCTTCTGTCATTCCACCCACCTTGAACATATATCTTGTACCTTTCTTGATCCTCCTCTTTTTTCCTGAGATAGATATAAATATCATTTTTATTTTGCTGTCTTAGTAAGGGGGGGCAAGTAGAATTTAAGTAAGGAACAGTAGATAAGGAATTTTTATTTAATTCAAATAAAAATTTAGCTAGTTTGCTGATCTGGCCCAGGATTTTAGCCCAGGCTCTGTCTTTAGGGACAATAATTTTCAACTCAATTTTAACTCAGTGTTTATCAAAGACCTATTGTGTACATTCACCTTTGCCAAGTCCTGGGTGGCATAAAAGTCCTGTGGGATATTTAGCTATAATGTAGTCTTTGTTCTCATGGATCTTATAGGCATGACCCAGAAATAACCATTTTTTCTATTTATTCTATATGTTTGAATTCAAATATTTCCCTCCCCCATTAGAGTATAAGTTTCTAGAGGTCAGAGATTGTTCTTGGATTTTCTTTGTTTCTCTAATACTTAGGAAAAAACAAAGAAGCAAGCGAAAAACCTCAAACAGTGGTGTCACTACTCAAATAGGAAAAAAAGGGGAGCAGCACTAATCTGTACATAAGGGTATGCATAGTGACTCAGTTTTAAAATGTAATATTATCCAAGTTTTATTGTTTTCATTTTTTGTTAAATATTTCCCAATTACATTTTTATCTGGTTTCAGCAGGAGTGTTGTGACCTAAGGACAGTGTTTGATACTTCTGACCTATAATATAGAAAGTGCTTAATAAATGCTTATTGGGTGATTGCCTTTAATACAAAATTTAATAAAAAAGACAACTTGTAAGGAACAGTATTTGGCCTATGGCTTTAGAGTTTCACTTAGAATCAGGAAGATAGGAGCTGATTTCTGCCTTCATCACACATTTTCTACATGGCATATAACCTAAAGTTCTCTATACAAATGAAATTATAAGATTGACCCTATTTGTTTTGCTCAACTGCCTTCATCCTCAATGCACACACAAAGGCAATGGAGTTACAAAGAGTCATGTGAATTTCAAGAAAGAAATTCATTATTTACTAGAAGTATAGAAGGAAGAGTTTCTGAAAAAAAGAGTGATATGACATTAGAATTGGATTTTAAAAGATTGGTAGAAATTTAACTTATTGAATACAATTAGGTCATCACAAGAGATCAGAAGAGTAAGCGAAAACAAAATCTGGCAAACACACTATTTGTTTAGGAGTTAGTAAATGTTCTTGTCCTGGTGCAGTTAATCATAATCTGAGATAAAGCCAGAAAGTCATGTAATCCCAGATTTGTGTAAGGTTGGCATGATAGGCTATGAAGTTTCAATGCTACTTGGTGGGGGACCTTTGAAGGAAGGACTGTAAGCATAGAAGGTACATGGGCAGGTTTATGCCTAAGATGTACCTAGCAGCAACACATAGGGAGACAAAATGGAGGTGGAATAAAGTAAGGAATGAATACTCCAGATGAACAAAGATGAAGGCCTGTAATATAATGAAGACAATGACAATTAGAAAGGAAATGCTGAAAAAAATGTAGGAAGAATGGACAAGACTTCTGGATAACTGCATATGAGAAGTAAAAAAAAAAATAGGTAGAGTCAAAGACAACACCATCTAATGGTACAGTACTAACATTTGGTCTTCACGTTTTGCCTCATTCCATATTGCTCAAGATAAAGAGGCAGGATATTAATCTGTGAGTTAATCCCAGAATTATTGTCTGTATATAGGACCTCTCACGACTCATTGATAGCTAACTGGGAGATTTTCCTCAGGAATTCTCTCTATGTTTTCTGAGAATCATAATTTTTCAGAGAACAACAGCTGTGTAAATGAAGGTCAGAGATGGAGTAAAGGATTAAATAGTGGTCTCTAATGATAAATTTAAGTTTATTTCCTGTTCAAACATTTCCTTGAAGGTAGCTGTATGAAGAGGTGTTACAGAACAGCAGTTGATAGAATAGGAAATGGTTTTGTAGTTTTGGAATGGGGAAGGGAAAGGGAGATGAGGGTATTTGAGCTGCTTTGATGGACCTTTTTATAGCTGTCCATTTATCTGCCTATAGAGTATAAACATGTCATTGATGCCTTCTTAAGAGGGCAAAAGATAGCATCTTTATAAATTTCTCCCTTAAAAATTATTTCAGTGCCTTGTGTTGTTAGAATGAAGGGACTATTCTTGATGAAGTACTCTTGATGCCGTATGGACTGGCCTATAAAAAAGCTACATGAATAATATCAAGGGCCCTATTTGTCCTTTCCTTTATACCTCCCTCTTGGCATTTAGTGATATGTGTATATGAGGATATTCTCCCCCCATCCCTGAAAAAAAAAAGTTTCAGGTTGTCATTAAGTTCAAGGACATGTAGCTAAGTTTAAGTTCTATTTATAAGTCTCTGCTTCTTGATTAGAAGATTTCCTAGGCATTATAATGTACATATCTGGCAATATAAGTGGAATTTTGTGGACAATGCTAGACTTGTATGTTGACCCATTACTGGCCCCAAGATTAAGACTTTGGGTTGCTGGACTTCTAGGAATGAAGTTTCCTAACTATTATGCCTATTGGAAACAATAGAGGATTGCTATCATCCTCCCTCCCCCCACCCTGAGTTTAAGAATAAATAATCAACTACAGGCATACATGGTTAGGTAAAAGATGTGTACTTTGTTCCTAACAATTACCCTAAATTATTTTAACAGCATGGATTAGATGGGGAAAGTTATTGCCTGACAGTACCAAAGTCCAAATCACAAGGTTGAACAATGATTGTTTTAGACCCAATGGGAGATCAAGGAATCAGACCAAATGTCAGAGTTCAGATACTTCCTGAGGGAAGTCCAATTAATAATGTGGCGCTGAATTGGGAGGGATCTGGGACCAGGGCAGAAAAACTGCTTTTTTCTGGAATGGGAGTTAAAATATGTCATTTTCTTATGAGTTCCTGTGAGTTTTATCTATGTTTTGCATATCTGTTTAGGTGACTTCTTTTTACCTCCTACATTTTCTTTGGGGTACAATAAAGACCAGTTTTAAACAATATACCTTTATTACTTTGAGTGCTTATACAGAAGAAAGATGTACTATTGCCCACTATTGAAAACTTAGATTAAACATGTACACAATACATTTGGAGACTCTTCAAGTTAAACTCAGTGAATAGTTAGCCCAAGGAGATAATAATTTTGTGGTTACTGCTAGGGTCAAACTTTTTTTTTGGAAACTTAAATAGTACCTTGAACCATGTGTTGCCAACTAGCTGGCACAATGGATAGTGTGCTGGACCTGGAGTCAGGAAGATTCCCCTTCCTGAGTTCGAATCTGGCCTAGACAGTGACCTTAGGGAAGTCATTTAACCCTGTTTGCCTCAGTTTCCTCATCTACAAAAAGAGCTGGAGAAGAAATGGCAAGCCACTTCAGTATCTTTGCCAACAAAACCTGAAATGGGGTCACAAAGAGTTAGGCACAGCTAAAATGACTGAAAATCAGCAGCAATGAGCTATGGGTTATAGTCTGATTTGTCTGTGCCTCTAGAACTAATAAGTTCTTACATATGGCATGTGAGAAATTAATACTAATTGGGTAATGTTTTAAGAAAATCTTCGTTTTCCTCACTCTCCATCCAGTCTCATTACTATTAATTCAAAAGACTCAACATTTGTCTTAAGAAAAATTATTTTCTTTGTTCATTCTTAAATCCTAGGATGGGATTACTATTTCCTTGCCTTTCAAGGGTTGTCAGGGGGAAGAATGATTAGTTGTTCAACTTGGCATACAATTTTGAACAACTGGTGGAAAATGAAGTAGGCATATTTTGAATTAGTGCAATAAAAATCTTTTAGAGTTATCCCAAATTACAAATGACTGTTTTAGGAACTAGTTAGTTCTTACTCATTGGAATTCTTCAGGCAGCAAAGGTGCATGGTAATTAGTCAGGTTAATAACCAATAAGCATTTATTAAATGCCTACTAAGTGCAAGGTATCATGCTAAATACTTTCTGGGAATAAAAAATATAAATAAATAGGATGGTTCCTGCCTTCAAAGAGGTTTGCCATCAAATTGGGGAATACAACACGCAAAATGAGGCCAAAAGGCAGTGGGGATGGAGATGGTGGGGATGGGATGGAAGGCGAGTCCAAGTTAAAACATGATTTCATCCTACAACTTAGAATCACCATTTGATTCTCCGCAAGGGTAGCGGAGCACAGCTACAACAAAGAGTTTTCATCTCGTGTTCTTGGAAGCCATTGTAGTGGTTGCTACTTACCGACTAGGGAATCTCCGCATTTCCCACTCTGTCCCAATTCCCTTTTCAGTTGAATGGTCCCTGGTCACTACTGGATGAGAGAAGTAATTTCACCTTTGCATAAAACTAGATGCTGACTTTAAGTCCCAATGGAATTCTGAGGTGGACATTATTTTGGCCTAGAGGTCTAGCACAATATAATGCTCTTGAAAGCAAGAATTATCTTGATTTTGTCTTTGTACCCCCCTCCCAGTGACCAACACATAACAGGAGCTTAATAAATACATATTGAATTGAATCACATTGAATATATCTTTCTCTGCTATGTTCCCTTTTTGTACTCTAATATGTTTATTTTTGGCTACCTCTGGCAATTGTTTAGTAAAAAAGAAGGTTTTTTTTTCTTTTTCACCAAAGAACAGATTGAGAGAACACACTGTGTGGCATAGTCTCTGAGCACAGAATTCCATGGGGATTACATATTTTATCTTTTCCTAACAACCTACTTCAAGTGAAAAATAACAAAACTAATGGAGAAAATGCTTTCTATTTCTTACAGGGAATCTTAATGGAGGGTCCACAAATGCTTTCCCCCCCCTTAATTTTGATAACTCTATTTCAATATATATGTTTCCTTTTAATTCTTTGGAATTCTTTTATGCATGTGAAAACCTAATTACCACGGAGGGGTACAAGGCTTCTGGCTCTGGGGCAGACAGAATTAAGCCCCTGCGGAAATGGATCCCTGGGAGTCCCTGACTCTGACTTCTAATCCAAGGGTCGAATCACAGAAGAAGAGATCACTGAGGTGATGTGAGTAACCAGGATTGATTTCATCTTGCAAGACAATGAAATTTTCCAATGATGAGTTTTTAGAGAAGAAAAGCATGAAAGAGAATTTCAAAGAAGTCCCAAAGCCCTGTGTGGCTAGTGGTAAATGTAGTAAAAGTAGAATTACAGATCTTTCTTCAGGTATGGGTTTCACTAGATGTCCAATGAAGTCCTTTACAATTTTGTGATTCAATGATATATATTATTCAATTGAGAAGGCACACAATAATTAAAACATTTCACTTTCATACATTTAAAAATTCAATGTTGATGGTGAAACAAGTAGGTAAGAAAAGCAAACAAAAACACCCAGTTCTGTATATAACCCATGGAGCCCAAATTTCCTCTTCTTAAAGTAATCATCACATTTTGACAGGAGAGAGCAATGTTTTCATATGCCTGAAATCAATCCAAAGAATGGGAAAGAAAACCAATTATATTGAAATGTATTTATCAAAATTAAGGGGAAAAAAAAACAAAATAAAACTGTTGAACTCTATATTAAGAACCCCTGTAAGAAATAGAAAGTATTTTCCCATATATTTTAGTCATTTAGAGATGGCTAAAATTTCCATTCACCATGTTATCCTGTGCTTAGAGATTTAGATAACCTCAAGTGTGATCACTCAGTCTTCTCCACTGGGAACAATATAACTTCACTGACAATTGATAGGGGTGACCAAAAATAAGTGTTGTAGGACAAAAAGGGAAAACAGGGGAGGAAAAGATATTCAGATTAATTCAAGTTAATATGGATTTATTAAGTTTTTGTTACGTGTCATCACTGTTCTGGAGATACTTTTTTTTTTCAAAGGCTTTATGTTCTGCTGAGCTTCTTGGCTAAAATCATGGCCATCTCAAAATTTCATAGGGACTTACAAGACTGTTTTGTACATATGAACATTTGACCAGCTAGTTTAGTGCAAAGGTGAGATCCTTTTCTCATGCATTTGTGACCAGTGATCATAAATTGGAAACAGAAATGAGACAGTAAGGGAGAGGTAGCGATTCCTTTGCCTCTAAGATGCAGCTGCCACAAATGACTTTCAAGGACATTGGGTGAGAAATTGTCACATTTGCTGTGTCTGTTACCCTTGGGGAAAATCCAAGTATGATGCTGAGTTAATGGATGACAGCAGATTTTAACCTCAAAAACACTATCCAATGTCATGTTAGAGAGGTATCCTAGGAATCATTTCATTTCCTAAAGACGTATTTTTTTGGTGTTACTTTCCTTTGCAAATGTCGATTTTCTATCAAATAAAGTGGTAGCCATTTTGACTCTCTAATATACATATATATATATATATATATATATATATATATATATATATATATGCCAAAGTGATATGGATTTAGAGTATTTCATTTGCAAGTTAAGTAATGTTTTGTTGTGATAAGACCTCTGGAGGTGGTTTTGACATTGAAAAGTGATGTGAAGATATAGTGATTAAAGCTGTCAGCTGTTACCCTAAGTGTAAGAATTCAGTCATTAGCTTCCTTCACCAAGCATGTACCTAGAATATACTGCATAGTAATTTTGTTTAGATGTAGATTTTTTTTTTCATTAATGACAATCTGATTGATGGAATTCAAGGCAGGATCACAAATTAACCAAATCAGAATTTGAAACTATAGCAAAGCAATATGCACATCTGAGAAAAACCAAGTTCTTTTAAATATGTATGTATGTATGTACACACACA
>CM053584.1:42877181-42908350 GCA_028627135.1 Pseudochirops cupreus | reverse complement strand
TATATATATATATATATATATATACATACACACACATAGACAGATATGTATATGGAATGAATTCAGATTTTAAGACTGAGAACCATTTCCCAACTGATCAATGTCCAAAGCATATGAATAGATTTTATTTTATAGAAGAATTTCAAGATATCAACAATTACATGAAAATATTCTTTAATTCTCTGACAATAAAATGGATGCAAATTAAAACAAATTTGAGATTAAATCTTGCATCTATGAAATTATCAAAAAATAACAAAGAACAAAGAAAAATTTTAGAGGGACTGGGGGAAAACAAGAATACCACTTCATTGTTAGGAAGGGAGGAAAAAAAAAACATTTATAGAATGCCTACTATATTCTAGTCACTGCACTATTGCAAAAGTTCTCATTTGATCCTCACAATAACCCTGAATAGTAGGTGCTATTATTATCCTCATTTTACATTTAAGGAAAGTGACATAAAGAGTAATTAAATGACTTGGCCAGGGTCACATATCTAGTAAAGGTTAGAGTCCAGATTTGAACTCAAATCTTCCTGACCTCAGGCCCAGTGCTCTATCTCCTCTACTACCAAGCTCACTAGTGGAGCTATGAACTGATCCAATCAGTTTGCAAATGAATTTGGAAATATGCACAGAAATTTATCAACCTTGTCATATCCTTTGATCCAGCTCTACCACTATGTTGCCTATATCCCACAAGAAACAGGAAAATTATCTGCATGCACAAAATACTTCAGCAAGTTTTTTCATGGTAGCCAAATTTTTGAAGTTAAAGGAGTGTCCTCCTATTAAGAAATAGCTAAATAAATTTTAGTATGTAAATACAATGAATTGACAATTTCAAAGGAAACTATTGTTTTTTTAAACTGATACACATCATAGTGAGCAGAACTAGGAGAAAAATTCATAAAAAGATAACATCTTTCAAATAACTTTGAAAGAATTTAGAACTTTGATCAAAACAAGGAGAGATCATTGGTCTATCCAAAAGAATGAGGAAGAAAGATGTCATTTACCTGCTGAAAGAGAAGTGTGTGTGTGTGTGTGTGTGTGTGTGTGTGTATGTGTGTGTGTGTGTGTGTGTGTGTGTGTGTGTGTGTGTGTGTGTGTGTGTTGAGGGGTGTGGAACAGGTGAGATAAAGAAAATCCTTCAACCATTGTAGTCATTCAAAAAATACAAAATCCATATCTTAATCCCTAACTCATTTCTGTCTTTCTGGTCCCTGAGGATAACAATGAGAGAACTTGTTAAACAATGCTGAAATCCAAGTATACTGTCTACAGTGTTACCAGGATATATCAGTTTCACAGCTTCATTAAAAAAAAAAAAATTATTCAGGATGCCATTACCTGTTCTTGAGGAAGCCATGTTCAGCCCTTCCTTTTTTCATCTTATCGTAAAAAATTCTAGAATATTTTCTAAGAATCATTGTCAAAATTTTTAGCCTATGGTCTGAAAAAGTCAACCTCCATCCTTTTGTGAAAATCAGTAGGTTTCATTTCCAACCTAAGTTGGAAACAAAACACCTCTTCCATTTTTTCCTGTTTTATTTTTCTATTTTGTTTCATATTTTTGTTTACATGTAATCATCCACAGGCACTTGAGAATTATATCTAACTATTCGCACCATACCCTGGAATGCCATTTATCCAGATCTGGTGATTTGTGTTCATTGAGTGTATTTAGTTAAGTATTCTCAAATTAACTCCTCACTTTGGTTTCAAGTCTCAACTACTTTTTTTCTACAATTCCCAGTCTGAGAATCATTCTGTTTAAATGGGAAAAAGTAAATAATTGTCAAATAGTTCAATTTTCTATCCTGTTATCATTTTTTCCAGCAAAAGTTTATCTCTTTTTCCATTTTTTTCCTTCCCTCAATGTAACTAAAAAAATTTTTTTTTCGCTAAATTCATCACTATCTTCAGGTCATGTGAGCTTTTCTGGTTAGACACGATCATATTTTAAAACAAATTGAATTGTTTTGCTTGTTTTTTAATCAAACGGTTTCACTTTAAAAATCCATTATAACTTTTCCAAAAAACTCATTAAATTCATTAACCAATTTACAAAAATATGTCTGGAAGTATAATAAGGATTGTGCATCTCAAGTACAATACCTAGCTCCCAAGAGAAGTGGAATTTGTAGTATCTATTTTCTGGGCCAAGAGTGGTTCTGAAAAAAATGTTTCTAGGATGTTGCCATTCATTTGGTTCTGTTGTATATTATGTGTTCTTGCTTCATGTAGATGTGTGTGTGTGTGTGTGTGTGTGTGTAATTTGTTTATGAGTTCCCTGTCTATTATTATTTGTATCTTTACGTCATTCCCTATTTTCTTCATCACTTAAATAATTATTGTTTGTATTTTGGGAGCTAAGTTACTAGACATTCTCCTTTTTCTTTGGGTTGAGTATCATCTAGAACATGACTTTGGTTCACTGTCTCCCAAGGTTACTATAATTTTGACCTTACTAGCCTGTCTAATACAATTGGACAAAATTAGTCTGGAAACATTTTCACTGCCTTTGCCAATTTCATTTCTTGTACTATTTTTTTTTTTGGTGTGTCTTGGAGAGAGAAAAGGAGGTCCAAATGAGGAGAACTGAGCTGAGAAAGTTCTCTGAGAGAACATGATACTGACATCATGTGATTACAAAAAAAGGTTAGGTTTAATGGGGGAAGAGGAATTGATCATTAATTAGTTGAAGATTATCTCTTGCTTCAGGATGGATCTTGTTAGCAATTTTCCACTTTAAATAACTTACAAATGCAGTATTGCCTTAAGAACAGAGTTAGAAAACACTTTAGGAAATATTGGAGACTAAGCATTTGGTGGTTAGACAGATAAATAGACAGACAGTTAAAGTATTGAAGTATTTAAGACAGGTGGCTTCATGGCCCTGGATTCAGGAGGACATGAGTTTAAATGTGACCTCAGACATCTGCCAGCTGTATGACCCTGGACAGGTCACTTAACCCCAATTGCCACTTCTGTACTCCCCCCCCCCCAAAAAAAAAGAGAGCTGGCCTCAGAGTTAGAAAAATCTGAATACAAATTCTGCCAGTGATAAGTACTGGCTATGTTATCTTGGTTGAGGCATAACCTTTCAATTGCCCGAAGCAACTCTTTAAGAGTAAGTTTCTGAGAAGTTATTGATCTGCATTAATAAATGGAGTTTCCCTATATCAATAAAATCAAATTTCATGCCTTCATTGAGAGAGAGAAAGAGAAAGGGAGAGAGAGAGAGAGAGAGAGAGAAGGAGGGAGAGAGAGATTTTTCCTGGTATATCTTCAATGTATATACTGTCTTCTTGTGAATTATTTCATACTTCCATGATTTAATGGATGATTTTAACAAAATTGTACATTTGGAAGTGACTGCAAAGGATATTTAGTCCAAGCTACATGTGTGTATATATATATATATATATATATACATTCTAATTTTTTTTTCAAGCCTTTACTTGAAGACAGTGAACTGGCAACAGTTGCTTCTCTGGTAGACTGTTCCACAACTGTATAACTCCTTTTGTTAGGATTTTTTTTTTCATTCCATCAATACTTTAAATGTGCTCTTTTGTTAATTCCACGCATTTCTCGTATTTCTGCTGTTTGCTACTAAACAGGACAAATTTTCAATAAAGGACTTCTCCATATTAGCAACTGTCTGCTTTAATATATTAACCTAAATGTACAATAGGCATTGCACAATCAAATTTCATAACAAAAAAGACTTATTGCTCTATGCCCCTACCACTCTTAACAGCCCCCTTCCCAATATATTCCAATCAAACATTCATATTTCTATGGAGAATATAATAATTCTTCTAATTATAGTTTTGTACTATGTTTGAAAATTCCTGTGATTAAAAAAAAAAAAGATTTGGCCATCATACTTTGGCCAACCTGGTAAAGAGCCTCTCTATACCTCTTTAAGCTGAATTTCTAATCAGTCATATATTCCATCACTGAGCCCTTACTAATTTTCTTTCAACCTTGTGTGGACAAGCAAGATCTTGGATTCTACTAATATAACTTTTAAGATCCCATAAATAACTCCATGCCATGATCGAGGCATTGGTGGAGGGCTTTAAAAGAGATATCTCATTGGGTAGCAAACTGTTCCATATCCTTATTTCCTAATGTCATTTTCTCTTCTCCATTAGCAGTCTTGTGCCTTGAATGGTTCTGAATTGTGAAATAGTTGTTCAAGAAGCTATTTACATGATAATTTTGTTTTATATTTGAAAGGAATAGCAAGTTGTGCATAGTAAATTTGCAGTTTCATGTGTAATAATCTTTTTATTCTGTTATAGAAATGCTTGTTTTATTCCATAAATTAATAATACAATTTAATAATGAAAAAGAAGCTATTTATGAACAACCTGTGTTGGTTGATAAGCAGGTATTATATGGGAATAAATTCCAAGTCATATTTTCCTTTAAAAATTTTAACTGAAAAGTTAATTTTTAAAAGATTAATTTCATGCCAAAGAGCTCTTACACCCTTATACCCTTAGGCAGCTAGGTGATAAAGTTAAAAAACAAAACAAAACACTGAATTTGCAATGAGGAAGATATAAGTTCACAATCCTGCCTCAAACATATATTGGTTGTATAAAAATGGCCAAGTCACTTGACCTCTCTGTGTCTTAGTTTCCTTATCCTTAAAATGGGAACAATATAAACATCTATCTCAAGAGTTATGAGGACTAACGGAGACCATGCACACACACACACACACATGCATACAAACATACATACATACATACATACATACATGTATAAATATATTGTCTCATATATACATATATTGTCTCATATATATATATATATATATATGCTAGCTACTGCTTCTCCTACTCCAACTATTACTAACATGAAAATTATTACTACTTTTAAAAACATTTTTTCTATTTCATTAAATATTTCCCAATTACATGTAAAATTTTTTAACATTAGTTTTAAAAAAAAACTTTAAGTTCTAAATTCTCTCCCTCCATCCCACCACCTGCTACCCTTTGAAAAAGCAAGCAATATAATATCAATTGCTTGTGTTTTCATTCAAAACCTTTTTCAATATAAGCCATGTTGTAAAAGAAAATACACATTCACACACAAATAAGAAAAATAAAGAAAGTTTTAAAAAGGTATGCTTCAATCTGTACCCAGAGTTCATCAGTTCTGTCTCTGGAAGTGGATAGCATTTTTCATAATGGGCCCTTTGGAATTGTCTTGGATTACTACTACTACTACTACTACTACTACTACTACTACTACTACTACTACTACTACTATTCCTCTACCACTACCAGCATCACTACTACTACTAGACAGGAATATTTTTATGGAATTTTAGCTCTTTTTACCTTTGATTACTCACTTAAAAAAAAGGAGACATTATTACGATGCATCATTATTTACAAGTCATCTTTCTTTTTTATGTTTTTAGAAAATTAACTTTCAAATTCTTTTGACAAAAATTGTTTGAACTAATTTAGTATCAAAGATGCCAGCAGGTATTAAAAGATGTAATACATAGCATCTGATCATAAGATTTACAACAGCAGCCTTACTAGCTAAGACTTTTTAAATCCCTTGTTAACATAAGAAGTGTAAATCTGCTCCCTGGCATTATTTCTTCTTGTGTCTTTCCATTGAATACATTTATGACAAAAGAAAGTAGATAAGGTTTGAAGAATATGTAATGTTATCTTTCACTGCCTTCTCTATGAAACCCTCAAGCCAGCTACATTTGTTGATTTACAGTCCTCCAGACATGACTTGTATTCTCCTATTTCTGCTTCTTTTCACCTTTTGCCTCCCTTAAATGACCTTCCTTTTTTTAAAAAAAAGTCTCAGGACTCCCTGTTTCCTAACAATAAAAATCAGCTTTACCTTGAAAAAAAAAAAAGAGTTGTCCCTGGGAGAAGAGTGAACTCTACCTCCCTTTATGAAACTTTCTGATCATCTAAGGGCTTCAAATCCCCATTAACATGGAGTTGGTCCCCTCCAATGGAGTAGATTTCTAGAAATCAAAATGGAAAAACTAAGAAACATGGAAATTCAGCACTAGGGTGTGAGGAGGAGCACCACCCAAGCCTGAAGTAGAATTTAAGTGTAAATATCCCTTTCATAAATCCTTGCTGAGTTAGAGCAAAGTAAACGCTTTATTGACAATTCAATAACTTACGAATACCACATTTAGTCCACATTGAACCGGAACTAACACACTGATGGCAATAGGTCCACTCTTAGAATCAGGTGCAATTGGTAATTGGGGTAAGACAATATGGTCTCATGGTTCACATTGTGATTGGGTTGAGGTAAAGGTTCTAAAAACATGGAGGCTAGGATTTTGGATTGTGGGACAACATCTGGTGGCTAGTAGGAAGAGCTCTTCTAGTCATGTATGGGGGATTCTCTCTAATGCATGGGGAACAGGCTCCTGCTCTTGCAGAGCAATTAGCTCAGTGGATTCTGGAAGAAGACACCCATGTGAGTAAAGAAAGTATTAAGCCAAATTCTCTCTTCTTGTTGTGGATAGTTGTGCAAAAGTTGAACTTCCCACACAATAAGACAGAAATTAAATTATATCAGTATATTCAACAACTACACAAAGAGTTGTTAGTTTTTCAGGGATTGAACAATGAAAGTCTGGGGCTACCTAATGGAACTGTTGTAGATAATGAAAGTGAAGGATCTCTCTTGATGTTAGTTGGTGCTGTATTGAGAATGGTTGTACCCATTCATAGGTCCCCCAAGAGTAAATCACTGTATCTGTTTTCCAACATGCCCTCAGTTTTTTATGTTCCTTTTTTGTCATCTTTGTCATTTGGATACTTGCAAAGTTGACTTTCAGAACTACTTTGATTTATATTTTCCTAATAGTAGTAATTACTAGCATTTTTTTCATATGGCTACATATGTTCCTTAGTTCCTTCCCTTGAAAAACTGCTTATTCATAATCCTAGACCACTTATGATTTAGGGATTTTTTTCCTTTATATCTTTGAATCACTTTCTTATCTATCTTGGAAATAAGAACTTTATCAGAGAAACTTGCTGAAAAGATTTTTTTCACTAGTTGATTTTTTTTTTGTTTTAAAAACCAGCTTTATTCTAATTGTGTAAAAATAATTTAAAGAAATGAAAAGCATCAATTTTATGATTTTGTGACCTTCTTTATGGCTTGGTTGTTCATGGAATTTTGTGTTACACATAGATCTGATATGCATTTTTTTCCCTGTGCTTCTCTAATATGTTTATGATGTGACCTTTTATATCTAGCACACTTACATTTTGAATCTTATTTTTATACAAAACATAAAGCATTGATTTAAATCTATTTTCTTCCATAATGCTATCCAATTTACCCAGCAGTCTTGATCTCTGGTCCTCAGCCATACAATTATACAAATGTAAGCTGATCAATTGGTGAACTTCGACCAGAGGATCAGAATAAGTGTAACTCAGGTAAATACGGTTTTCAGTGTGAATTGTTGTTGTTGTTGATGATGATATTGGTCCTTCAATTCTTAAAGAGGACCATAACATCAGGGAGGTAATGTCATTACAGGCAAATTGAAATAACTTTGAAGTAACACCTCACACCTATCAGATTGCCTCATATAACAGGAAAGGAAAATGGCAAATACTGATGGGGATTCAGAAAATTTGGATCACTTATGGATTGTTGATGAAATTGTAAAATGGTCAAACCATTCGGGAGAGTAATTTGAAACAGTATAGGCCCAAGGTCCATACAACTCTGTACACATTCCCAAAGATATCAAAGAACAGGGGAAAAAAAAGAATCTTACACATAAAAAAATATAGCAGCTCTTTTTGAGGTGGTAAAGAATTGGCAATCAAAAGGATGCCCATCAATTGTGGAATGACTGAACAAGTTGAAGTATATGATTGATGGAATAATATGGTGCAACATAAGAAAACTCAAGCAGGATGGAATAAAATAACAACAACAACAAGAACCCTAAAAGACCTATCTGAACTGATGCAAAGTTAGGTGAGTTGAATGAGGAGAGAATGCAGTAATAATAATAGTGTAATAATGATTAACTGTGAGAGACTTAGCTACTCTGATGAAACCAATGCTCACATTCAGTTCCAAAGGACCTATTCTAAAAGAAACAAAAACAAAACAAAACAAAACAAAACAAAAAAACAATGTTATCCACATCCACGTAGAGAACTGATGAACTCTGAAGGCAGAATAGAGCATACTTTTTAAATTTAAAAAAATTTGTTTATTTTTTGTTTGTGTTTTCTTTTGCAACATGAATAATATGAAAAAAATTTTCTATGACTTCACATTTATAATCAATAAGAAATTACTTCCCTTCATAAGGCAGAAAAGGGTTGGAAAGGAGAGAGAAAAAATTAATAATAATAAAAAAGGATTGTTAAAAATGCCTACATGTAGTTGGGGAGTCTTAAAGAAATAGATTATATGTGTGTGTGTCTGTGTGTGTTTAAATATATAAACACACACATATACATAATACATACATACATACATATATATACATATATATGTATACGCATATATATGTAATCATTTATTAAGTCAACAAAGTTCCAGAAACTCTAATAGTATGACTACAAATACAAAAAAAAGTCCTTTATCTCATGGAACTGACATTGTCTAAATAAAATGGCCCCAGCATCCTCAAATCATGAACTTACATTAATTGATTCAATCCTATTTTGGGCAATGTCTCTAAAAATATCAAACTGTTTTTTGAGGGGAGGTTGCTATACTCCCATGTAAAGTTCACTCTGGAAAAAAATATCATTCTAATTTTCATGTGTAGGTTTCAAAAGATATTTGTAAAAAAAAAAGAGGCGGGTGCCATGATACCTAATAACTATTCAAAAGAACATATATACAGTATAGAAAATATTTTATTTTTCCATAGAAAATGCAAAAATTACAAAAGATTCAGACCAGTTAACAAACAAACAATCAAATGAACGTAATAAATGAAAGAATCACATTAGCAGATAAGTAGGTCACATTTCCTCCTTCTCTTCTGGTTCCATTCTACGCATAATGTGGCGCTGTTTTTTGGAACAAACTCAGAAAGGGAACTATTTTATGCTACAAAATGAAAATCCTCTCATATTCTGGTATCACTTACACAACACAGAAACCTGAGGATTTGAATGACCTTGAAAGTGTAACAAGGTGTGAATCTGCTATGCAGGCTTCACATTAAGATGCACAGCATCAGAATAGGTGATGGTATTAATGAATGGCAAAATCTAAGCCTCTTGTTCCCACTTATTATAGTATCTGAAGTCATGAGAGTAAGGCTACACTAAGGAACTTTGATTACTTTATATCTGGCTCTACTCCACCAAATTACCATTTTGTTGAGAGTTAACATTGACTCACAAATACTAGGTCCAGAAACTTGACATTACCCAGGAATTCTATTCTCAGACTATATGGTTAAACAAACAAAGACACCCACACACCCACCTCCCACATCCCCCATAAAACAAAGCATTAGGAGAAGATCCTGGGGAGATGGTGAAGTAGGTCAGAAAATTCTAAACCCACAAGATTTTCCCCTACATGTAATGGTTATGAGATTTGAAGATCTTCCATGCCCCTTGAACATGCTGTTGTAGCAGGAAGGGGTGGGGCAAGAGGAAAACAGAGCCAAGTTGGAGTCAGTATAGTGACTAAAAATGGCAGCAGCAGCATGGACTCCTGCTGAAGACTGCAGGGGATGGGAACTGCAGGGGGCCAGAGCTGCTGGGAGTGAGCTACATGGATAGATGCTGAGCAGTTGCCATGAGTGAGGAGAAGAATATCTTTGCCTGAGATAGCCTGTTCTGTTTTGAAGGCTTGAGAATGTGAGTGTTTACTACATTAACTATATGTGCCAACTCCATAACTACTGTGATGGCTTTGAATTTCTGGTTTTGGGACTCAGTTTTTCTGGTATGTTGAATAACTGTTCTAGCTATATCCCCCATGTAGAGAGCCTGTTACATTTTGTGATTAATAACCATATCAGCAAATTTATAGTTACTGTGGGCATTGTGAATACTATATTGTTGATATACCACAAAAAATAAAATAGCACCTTAGGGCAAACAAAGTGTGGGTAAAATTAAATGAGAATAGTGGCACAATAGAGAATCTTCCTGGAACAATTTGAGGTGTGGTCCCTGTGAAAAGTAAACAACTCCAGGCTAGGGTCTCCTTTAACAACAAGTGGCAAGCCCTGGGATTAACTTGGTTGGGAGCCTACCTTGGCCATAGCCACAGGATCTTTTGTGCCCAGACAGTGAGGGAAGTTAGGCATCTGATCTGGTAAAGATCAAGGGCAACTCTGTTAACAAGGAACACTACACTAAGCTGTGCTGTAATAAGTAGCTTGGGCTAGAAGGAACCAGCACACATAGGTGAGTGCAGAAGCAGTGGGGCAGAAAGCCTCTGACTATGGGCACTTACAGGAGATAGGAAGTTTGAGTTTGGTTCCAGGCTAGAGAAGAGAACTGAAGATCTGGGGCAAGAGGCACCATCCTACATACCCTAGGGCTAGAGGTGGTTACAAAAATTCAGCTTTTACCACAAAAAAGTTCACAGGCAAAGGAGAAAGAATCCAATCATAGAAAGCTATTTTGGGAGTAGAGAAGATTGGGGTTGTAATAGCAATGGAATTTGAAGATCCCCTTGTATTGGCAAGCTAACAGGTACTTAGCACTTATTTTCAAGTTAATTATATCAAGGCTCTGTTAATAAACAAAAGATATGAACCTCTGTTGCTGATGTAACAGGAAGGGGTTAGAACAGGGAGGAGCTAATACCTTATGTAAGGAAAAGCACAAATTGGAGAATCAGAACTTGGAGCAAACTATGTGGAGGCTGAAGAGGAGAGGGCCAGGCTGGAGAAAGTAATTTTGATTTTGAAAATGGAACTTCTGCTGAGACTTTTCTTCTGAGAACTTCTGCTGAGAGCTTCTGAGAACTACGCTGAGGAGCTACCATGAGTGAGAGAGGAGGATCCCTGCTTGAGTGAACCTCTTCTGTTGTGAAGGCTTGGGAATGTGGGCATTCACTTTATTAATCACGTGTACCAATTTCATGGTTACTGTAATGACTTTGACTTTCTGGTTCTGGGACTCAGTTTTCTGGTATTTGAATAAAGGCTTTGGTTCTGTCCTCCATGTGTACAGCCTGTTACATTTTGTGATTCACAACTATACCAGCATATTCATAACCACCGTGAGTGTTGTGAATATTGCATTGTTGTTACACATCTTTAGAGGAGGATATTAAAGTAAAGAAACCCCCAAAGAGTAATGTTAAATGGTCACCTGCCCAAAAATAATTCATAGAAAAATTTTAAAAGTGCATTAAAAATCAAATGACAGAGATTGAGAAAAAACTAAAAAAAAAAAAAAGAAGAATCCAAGAAAAACAAGAAGATTATGAAAGGAAATTCAGCCAATTAGAAAAGGAGATCCAGAATCTTAAGGAAGAAAATAACACTTTGAAAATTAGAATTGGGCAAAGGGAAGCCACTAAAATTTTAAGAGATCAAGAAATAATTAAACAAAATATGAATAATGAAAAATAATCCACTATCACTCATGTCTGCATTTCATAGATAATAAATTCTGTAAGGTTATTGGTAAATGTTAGTAATGATAGGGATAAGGACAGGATCTCACTTTGTAGATCTTATGCATTTAAATTATAATAACTCACATTTATACTGTGCCTTATTGTTTGCAAAGCACTTTACATGTGTTATCTTATGTGAACCTTACAACAATCCGCAGAGGTAGGTGCTATTGCTCTTCCCATTTTATTAATGAGGAAATTCAGGGTAAAAATGATTTGTCCTGGCTCATATGGCTATTGAATGTGTGATAGAATGATTACTCAGGTCTTTAACCCCGAAAAATTAAAATTTGTTCAGATTTAAAGGATTGTCTAAAATTTGTCATTCTAAAAGCAAATGTAACACAAATGTAGGAGTAAATTTACGGATGTTAAAATAAGTTGAATTCAAAACAGAACATAATAATTAGGTTAAAAGTAAATTCATGTTACATGCAAGCCAATACTTGTAAAGCAAAATTGATAAAGGGAAAAAAAAACCACTGGAATTTTAAAGATGAAATAGAATTAAAAAAGAGAATAGTAGATTTTAACATCCCAATATAAAAGTGAGATAATTTAACAAAAACTAAATAAGAATCTTTCTCTATAAACTTATTGAGAAAATTCAATGGAAAAAAAATAGAATATATGTATGTGCGCTTTTGTGTCTGTGCGCGTGCATGTGTGTGTGTATGTGTGTGTGTGTGTGTGTGTGTGTGTGTGTGTGTGTGTTATATGTGCAACATACACCAGAATGTTGCTTGGTTGATGGATTGCAAAAAAGATATTTGCAAATACAGAAAAATTTTAGATTCTATACCTAAAATTTATGAGATATAATATAATCACATTGTTGGTAATTAATAATAGGGATGTAGAAGAGACCAGTGATTCCATTGGTACAAGGAAATGCTAAGTGACTAAACTCCTTCCACTTTTGCAGGTCATTGGTTTTTCTAGTACTTAATGTCAGAGTGATAGATGCCTAGTATACTTAAGCAAGAGATTAAGTGACTTGCTCAGGGACACAGACAGAACTTAAGTCTTCTTGGCTTCCATTCTGTCTCCTTATCCAACACTGAATGTAAGAGGATCATTTGGAATCTTTAAAGAAAATTCTTTATTCAATAATTCCTTGGTGCACAGGAAATTATAAAACTAATGGCAGCTTAATTAATTATGATGTTGATATATACTATGTATCTATGTAAGACAGATATAATATGTTGAATATCTATGTCAATAAGAGAGACTTAACAAATTGAATCTGTCCCACAAAAGATAGAAAAGAACCAAGAAACTGAATAGAAAACAGAGAAAGAAATAACTATGATCTAAGTGGAGGCTAATAGTTAAGAATTAATTTTAAAATTAGTGATAAATAAATCCAAGAAAAAATGAAATTAATGAACAATTAATCTCACTAGAAAGAGGGGGAAAAAACCCCACAATTTATCAAACTAAAAATTATAAGACAGATCTCGAGGAGGGCAACACAAATCAGATATAAATCTTCATACAGATAATAGACAATTATAGACAAAGATAGCTATAGATGCAGATACAAATAAAAGTAGATACGATATTTCAACATTCACATTATGATAGTGTATTAATATCAAAGAAATATAAGATTATTTATAAAGATATAGACACCAAAATTAGCAAACTAAAAATGGATAACGTAAATATATAAATCTCATATATAAATATTCTATTCATAAGTTAATCTAAAGTAGAGGCCCAGAAAGATTCACAAATGACTTCTATCAAATCTTTTTTTTGGGGGGGAGTCTTTTTTTGGAGGGGGAAGGAAGGGCAATTGGGGTTAAGTGACTTGCCCAAGGTCACACAGCTAGCAAATGTGTCAAATGTTTGAGGCTGGATGTGATCTCAGGTCCTCCTGATTCCAGGCCTGGTGCTCTATTCATTGTACCATGTAGCTTCCCCTTCTATCAAATCTTAAAGAAAAAAAAATATTTCTAGACTCCTTACATTGTTCTGAAACACTAAGAAAGATTGATGAGAACCCAATTCTTTCTATGAGGACATGATAGATAGATAGATAGATAGATAGATAGATAGATAGATAGATAGAAAGAGGCAAGTCTGAGAGAATCTTGATGGTTCAGTTGTCTTTCTTTAAGAGCACCAAAATAACATCACTATGTTGAAGTCAATGCACACTGCGGACAACTGTGAGAGATCAGACCAATACAACCTCAGAACATTCTGCCATAAGTCAAGCACAAATAATCCATATAAACATTGGGAGTGGAGATGTCTCTAAATTTTCATATCTCATATTTCTTTTGAGCTACTGCAATTCTGCTTTGCTCATAGAGTACAGCACCTTCTTTGATACAAGCGTTCCATCCTGGGTGGTCCTGGGCCAGTGTCTCCTATGTCTGTTAATCAGTTTTAACATTCTTCAGAAAGACATTGAGATTATTCCTATAATCCTTCTTCTGACCTCCATGTAAGCACTTGTCTTGTGTAAGTTCTCTGTAAAATAGTCTTTTAGGCAAACATGAGTCTTGCGTTGGAAAATGGCTAATCACAACTTGAATGCTTGGCAGTTTAGCTTAAGGAAGGATCCCTGGGTCTACTACCTTATCTTTCCAGGTGATCTTCATAATCTTACTAAGACAATTCAAATGGAAATGATTCAATTTCCTGGTGTGGTACTGGTAGATTTCAGGTTTCACACACATACAACAATGAGATTAGTACAACAGATCTGAGGACATATAGTTTACTAGGCAAACTAATACCTCTTCTCTCCTACACTTTTCTTTGGAGTCTTTCAAACACTTAGCTAGGTATACATTCCTGGAAACCATACAGCCAAGGTAAACAAACATCCACAGCATTAAAAAATTTCTCAATTTGGTGTAACTGATGGTTCCACATATGAATGGTTTGGTGCTGGCTGGTAGAGAATAGTCTCAACTAAGGAGGTTTTATATAAGTGGACTTGAAGTATCATTAAATAACAGGGGAAAAAATCATTGCAATAAATTATATGAAAAATAAAAATAAAGACTAATTGGTTATATCAGTAGATGCAAACCTCAAAATTTATTATCAAGTGATGATTTTTAAAAGATTTTCTTGCATAGGGTTGGGGGGCTGGGAAAACACATCAATGGAAGAGAGTAGAACTCATATAAATTAATTACAGGGAGAGAGAAAGAGAGAGAATGAGTGTGTGTGTGTGTGGGGGGGGGGTAGGTGGGCGTGTGTGCACGTCCCTGCGCATGCGGATGTTGTTGCTGTTTGATTATCCCCATTGTTGTGACAATAGAATGTGATCATTACATTGCTTCCCTTACCATACTCAAAAGAATGTGCTTTATTCAGAGTTGGTGTTCAATAAAATTTGTTATTTTGATTTGCAATGTATGGAAAATTGATAATAGTATGCAGCAAAGATTAACAGGGAATCCTTGATTTGTTGGACTGGAACCATACCAATGGAACTGAACAGATAGCCTGCCCTTTGGCTGAAAAACATATTCTATGATGGTATGATAGAAATTCCTGACTGGACCTTTGTTTAGGTGTTTACATCAAAGATTATTTGCCACTGAAAGTCAGGAGGATAGATTACTTATGAATCCAGAGATAAGGTCAGACCTATAGCTATCAAAGGGTGAAGTCCCATCTGGACCATCCATCTAGTTTTCACAAATGTCTTTATTAAGCAAAGGCCATATCTCCCCTCATTAAAAGAGAGAAGAGAACAAAACTCCAGAGAATAAAAACTATATCCACACCAGCATTTGTATTCCACTACAATCTTTTCATACTTGGAAGGCTGGATACATTTCTTGCAATGAATTATTAGAAGGTAATTGAATTTTTCAGTTGACTAGAATTATGGAATCTTAGAGGTAAGAAGGACATTTGAGGTCATAGAATCAGAGATTCAGAGAATCACAAAATCACAGAATCTCAGAGTTGGATAGGCTATCAGAGGTCATTTGATCTAACCTCCAAAAACATTTAGAAATGAGATCTAGAATATTTTTAATAGGTTCAGTATTTGTTATTGGTTTATCTCACTACCTTTGAAGGAATTTATTCCATTTTTGGACAGCTTAAATATTTCAGAAGTGTGTATTTTTTATTCACTAGAATGGGATTCCCTGTAACTCTCACTGAATGCATCTGGCTGCTGCTAGCAGAGCTAGGTATGGAAGTGTGATAGTGTAAAGAATACAGGATTTAGTCAGAATCTGGCATTTGAATACCAGCTCTGTTATTCACTCCCTATTCAACCTCAGGCAAGTCAAATTACCCCAGGAAGCTTCAATTTTCTTATCTTTGGAATTAAGGTGTTGGACTATATAGACCACAAAGTCCATTGAAGCACTAAATCCTATTATCCTAGTCTAATATCACTTCCACACAATAGTCTTTAAGATGTAAAAGACTATGATCTTGGACACCATTGACTTCTATTCTTCAGATCCAAAAACATAAGAATAAATAAAGACCCCACCCCTCAAAACCCAACAAAAACCCCCAAAGCAACAACAAACCTGTAGTTCTTCAAATGGAATTTCACAGGAATTTCTTTCAAATTATCTCCTCATCCTTGACTATTTCTGAAAATGCTTCAGTTTCTCAATTCTCAAAATGTGGCACCCAGGGGGAAAAAGTGCTGTATTCTTCATGTTGTTTGCAAAGTGTCTTACATGTATTATGTAATTGACATACGGACGTTGCTGTTATTTCTTCTCAAATTTAATGATAGACTCATGGGGTGCCAGAGAATTGATATGAAAGAATACTTGGGTTGGAACAATGTGATTTCAACATTTAGGTTTTGCCAAAGGTTTTTTCCTCCAACCCTCTGGTTAGAGGGTTCAGTGTAAAATGCTGTCTTTTTTCACAACTTCTCTATAGTTAGGTTGTTTTGGTATTCCAGGGCTGGGTATACTATTTAAACGTAATGATCTTTGCATGAAGTTCAGGGAACAATTGCATTTCTGAGTGCACAAACTGAAAGCCTTGTCTCATGACGAGGAGCCTACCACATGGGGAGTTAAGGACCTGATAGTCTCCTAAGTAGTATCACTATTTCTCTTTACATGCTTAACTGAAAGCTCCTGGTTCCTATCTGCTCAGTTTTTTTTCTGGTATCAACTTTGGACACCTTCTTTAGCCACACCATATGATATTTTGTATTACACTTATTTGTGTATATGATATATACTTTGCAGAAAGCAAACTTGCAGAGGTGAATGACCTCATGATTTTTCACTTGTTTGTTCCCTAAACTGCTGGTACATTGCTTTCTATGTGATAATCATTTAATTAGCAACCATAGAAGGACAGTGATATTTTCAGTTGTCTTTGATTTCTTTATGCCCAGTGCAAAAATAGTAACTTATTAATAGGTGGGTTGGTATTTTGAATTGAATTATTTAAAATTGAGGATGGATTCTTATTTTTCTCTTTTACTAAGCCAGAGCACCTTGCATTGCATGCATTAGACACTTAACAGATGTTTATTGAGGGAAGGAAAAAATGAAGGAAGAATAGAAGGAATTCAAATGAATGAATACAAAATAATTTCATTTTATTTTATATTTAAAATTTATTTATTTTTAACATTCTCTTATTATACATTTTGAGTTTCTAAATCTTTCCCTTCCCTCCACTCTTTCCACTTGCCCACTGAGAAAGCAAGCAATATATCAATAATTTATGTGAAATCATGCAAAACACTTCCACATTAGCCGCATCACATGCAAAAAAATCAATCAAGAAAGATAAAGTGAGAGGACTATACTTCAGTTTGTACTTTGAGTTCCTCAGTTCTTTCTGTTGAGGTGGATGGCATTTTTCATCACGAACTCTTTGGAATTCTCTTGGATCATTGTACTGACCAGAGTAGCTAAGATTTTCATAATTGATCATTATTACAATGTTGCTGTTGCTGTGTACAGTGGTCTATTTCTGCTCATTTCACTTTGCATCAGTTCATATAGGTCTTCTTTTTTTTTTTTCTTCTTCTGAGTAATACACTCAGAAAGAAATGGGAAACCACTTGTATCTTTGACAAGAAAACTCCATGGAGAGTATTGTCCACAGGTTGTGAAAAGTCAGAGAGGAGTGAATGACTGAACAATAACAAATGTTTTTGTTTTGTTTTATTTTGTTTGGTTTTCTGACACTGTCACCCTCATCATTTTTTATAGCACAGTAGTACTCTATCACAATCATGTGGTACAACTTGTTCAGCCATTCTCTGATGCGCAGCATTTGTCATTTCTGATAGGTGAGAGAGTTCGAGTAACTTGATTTTAAGACACATTTTTTTTTTGTGAGTGCTTTTGCCAGGAAGACAAACACAGAAAATATCCTGCCATTTGCCGCATCTCCTGGATCTAAGGTGAAATTAGGGATTTTTGTATTTTTGCCTTCAAACTCCCCTGGTTAAAAAAAAAATACTGTGGTCAATTGCTTTCCTATTGGGTTAGTTCAGTGTCAGAATTTTGGACACATGGGGAGTCATGTGCTGACTGCATTGAAGTTACTCTATTCTGTTTGACTCCCTGCTAGCCCTTGCTAATTTGCTCAGGTGATAGCAATTAGCAAGATTTCTTGCAGCCAGGCATTAGTCCAGACTCCTAAAGCTAGCTTCTCAAGCTATCATTACAGTTATCCAGGAACAGGATACTTTAATATCTTTTACTTATCTCTGAATCTTTTGCCAGACATATATGCTTCCATTTGGGGGCTCTCTGTCTTGCTATCTATCTCTTTTTCTCTTTGTATTTGTCTCATTCTCTTTTTCTGTCCCTCTTTATCTCTATCTGTATGTCTCTATCAATCAGTCTACCTATAGCTAAGTCTCTTTCAATCAGTCTACCTATAGCTAAGCTACCCCCCCCAATTTTTTAAAACATGTTTTAAAGTTTTGAGTTCCAAATTCTATTCCTCCCTCCTTTCCTCTTTCCCTCCTCCCTGAGATGGTAAGCAATCAGATATAGGTTATGCATGTGCAATTATGTAAAGTATTTCCATATCAGTCATTTTGTACAAGATAATTCAAACAAAAAAAAAAAAGAAAGTAAAAAACAGCATGCTTCATTCTGCAAAGACAATATTAGTTATTTCTCTGGAGACAGATAGTATACTTAATCATTAGTCCTTTGGGATTGTGGATCATTGTATTGCTGAGTATTGTTAAGTCATTCACAATTCTTCTTTGAACAGTATTGTTGTTACTTTATGTAATGTTCTCCTGGTTCTGTTCACTTCACTATGCATCAATTTATGTGAGTCTTTTCAGGTTTTTCTGAAACTATCCTACTAGTCCTTTCTTATAGCAAAACAATATTCCATTATAATCACATAACACAGCTTATTTAGCCATTCTATTGATAGACATCCCTTTGATTTCCAATTCTTAACCACCATAGAAAGAGCTACTATAAATATTTTTGTACAAATAGGTCCTTTCCCCTTTATTTTCGGATGCCTGTGGGATGTAGACCTAGCAAGTGATATTTGCAGCTAAGTTTTCAAGCCATTTCTTGTTGGTAATGTATTATACCATCTTGATCATACCAACAAATCATCTATCCATTGTCCTCTAGGTCATTCTCAGTTTGGTTCTTCTGAAACTATGGCAATTAGTGACTCACAGTTGGACAACATCACTGGAAATATACTGAAATTGAATAAATCATCCAATAAACAACCAAGCATTTATTCAGTCTTTATGATGCTAAAGTTATTACCTTAAGGAGTAGGTACTCCCTGAGGGAGCTTATATCCCAACGAAGGAGACAGTATAGGCTAAAGAGGAAATACAGAGTAATTTCAGAAGTAACTGATTGCTAGAGCAATAGTGAAAGTGAAAAATAGAAAAATTTCAATAGTGAAAAAAAAGAAGATTCATTGGAGGAGGTGCTTAATCTGAATCTTAAAGGAAGTCACGCTTTCAAAAAGTTGGAGGTTGTGATTGAGAATTGTTCTACATATAGGAAATAGCCAGTATCTTTGTTTCCTGGCTAAACAAGGTTATTCAAGGAGCTTTACAATTTCCCAGAATTAATGCAGTAATCTCCTGTACTCATGTAGTCCTATCTCACTGCTCATTTATAGTGACAGATGAAAAAAAGAATATGCTCTAATGAAGAAAATCTGTGTATTAACCATCCAAATACATATCATAATCTAAAGAGTGGGACATACAGTATTAATTAATTTTCTTGAAATTAAGAAAGGAAAAATAAATATCACCCTAGAAAGTTGCATCAGTTATCCAATATTTATCATCACTTATGATTTATGTATTTATAATGCTTTGTTCTATAATTAAAACAAAAATATCAACCTCTAGTAGCCAATGTCATAGTATGATAGAGATAATATAATGCTAAACTTTAATTAAGGAAAATTTGGGTTTAAATACTACTTCTGACATTATTCTACTTTAGTAAAGTCATTTAAACTTATCAGTTGACAGAAAAAATTTGAAAGACAATAAAGTATAAAAGATTTGTCAATCAAAATAGACAGATAGTTTCTATATTGGGGTTTTCTCACTCCAATAAAAGTGCAGGTTTGGACAGAAATTAATATGTACTCCAATTTTCCTTTCGTGAAGCTGCTCTTTTTAGATGGATAAATGTAGGTATATTTCATTAGCTCAGGAAAAACACAACCAAATTCAAGACCTGGTTTTTAATTAATGTTGATTCCAAGATATTAGCCAAGGTTTTAATCAGGTGGTCCTGGTTATTGACGAACTGCCTTAATCAACTCAGACCTAACTGCTCAGTTTTATTAAAAATAGATTAGCATTCACTAATGTCAGGAAAGGGCTTAAATTAGACAAATATACTCACTAAGCATAAAATTGTTAATTCTACAAGAGGGAAAAGAGTTTGACAAAGTACAGCCAATTCTGTAAGCATTTATGAGTGTAGACTTAGATTAGGTAGTAGCTTTTAAGGAGTTCTATATTGCCCTCTTTCAGGTGTAGAAATTTAGATAAAATCAAATACAATTTAACTGAAATTGAAAAAAAAAAGATACTTGATAGTTTCTTATGTTAATTATAGCTTATATTCAATTTTAACCTCTGGAAGCCTCAAATTAAAGAGAAAAAAATGTTCAAATGTTTAAAGACCAAAACACTTCAAGACAAAATCTCCTGCTAGTATGTGGACCTCTCCTTTTGAAATACTATGGAATGAATATATAATAGGCATAACTGACTTACTTAAAATTTTAATACTTGTGAAACTGTATCCTAAGCGCAGTCATTTTTCTCAAATGGAAATTTAAATAGTGGAGGCTTTCTCAATAAATTCAAAAGTGTGCATGCTTTCTATTACGATTTTTCTGGTATTCTTTCTCATATTTTATTCAGTGCATGGATCACCACTCCTCTTTCAATGCCCGTAATATTTCACTTAAAAATATTGTCATATGCCAACATATCAGAAGATACAAAGGGAAATTAGTAAAGAGAGACAAAACTTCTATTAGTTGGAGTGGTGATCATCCTGGCAAAGCCATGCTACCTACAATTCTCTTGTAGTGAAGATGTCTAAAAAAAAAAAAAGGCATAAAGTTCTCAGTGATACAGTTCAGAATAATAGCTTCATATTTGGAGGAGACCCATGATCTTTAATAGAAATATTATCATATATATGTATGCACAAGCACAAAATTCTATTAAGAAAAATTTTACCCTACATATACTTACTGTTATTGAGTAGATTTTTCATTTAATTTTTCTTAGTTTTGAAGTGTTAGAGTGAAAAGACAGAAAAGGGGACTGAACCTGTGAGTTCATTGGCAAAAGGTAGCTCTCAGATGAGGAAACTCCTTCGAAGGTGAACTTGCACCTTTTATATTCTCTCTCTCTCTCTCTCTCTCTCTCTCTCTCTCTATCTCTCTCTCGCTCTCTCCACACACACTATTCTTTCTTCCTTTCTCTTTGGAGTTATGTAGAGCCCTAAAATTTTAAATTACTTGTGTAAAGTCATACAGAGACTGTGTTTGACAATTGTATATGAACCCAACTTTCTTCACGGCCTTGAGGCAGACTCTCTAGCCACTAGACCACATTGCCTCTTAGATATAGAAACAGAGAGAAATGGAAGTAGAAGTAGAGTAAATAAAACAAAACAAAGCCATTTTCTTTAAAAAAAAATGAAACACATGAGATCCCAAAACCACAAAGAACCTTAGGGAACATCCAGTCTAACTCTTTTGTTAAAAACAATTTTTTTCAATCACAGGGTGACAAGTTATCACTCAGCCTTTGAGAGAAGAACTCTGAGGAAGGAGATCCAATTCCTTCCTGAAATCAGAGCCTCCATATCAAGATCACTTTAGTTGTTAGGAAGATTTTTCCTGACATGGAATCTAAATTGATCTGTTTGAAATTTCCACCCATTGTTCCTTGTTCTCCTGTAAAAACAAAAGAAAACAATCACCTAGACACCCTTAAAATATTGACACTATAGTCATAGAGTTATTTGAATTAACATTCTGGGCCTTTGAATAAAGGTAGATATATGCATGAGGGTAGGGAGAAAGAGTACTGTTTTGTCAATATGTCCCAGAAAACTCATTGCTAGCTATCACTGAGAGTTTCAAACCACCCTAGACAGTGATTTTTGGATTGTATTTTAGGTGTCTTAAATTGATAAGTGTAAGAATAAGAAATTAGATCATATGGCATGAATACAATTGAATATTGTGGATGTGTTGGGGGAGAGGGAAACTTAGGAAGCAGTTGTTGAAAGAAGAGTGTGTGAAGTCAGATAAGAAGAGATGGCAGCCTATTCATTCTCTAGAGTATGTATAGTATGTCTTTACCAACACCAAGTTTATGGGGGGAAAAGTGGGCCCCAGGAAAGGGTAGCTGTGGGTCCAAGAATATTGGGAATAGTTTCACAGCATGAGCATAGGTAAAGTTCAACAGAGAACTACAAAGTAGAGAAGTGGTAGTCACCCTGGGGATTAAGATATGCCTCCAAGATGTTGTTACTGTGGGGTAAAAATCTCAGTATTTTCAAACTATTTCTAACCTGAAGTTAGTTATTAGTCTACTCTTTTCTTAAAAATTATTTTTTGTTGTTGACTAGCATGAAGATTGAGGATTTCTTCTTTAAAATATTTTACTGCAACATTTACTTTTTACAATGATAACCTATACCCTCTATATACCAACAGAGCCAGTCTTTATAATAAAATCTCTTGTTTTGTTTTTTTTTTGAAAGCAGAATAAGAGAAAACATTACTAAAACAAGTTAACACATCAAAATAATTTGGTATTATATACAATTTTCCATGCCAGTAGATACCCACCCCTTGTGTTTGTTCTTCATTTTCTAAAAGGATGGTGGCATCAGGGAAATAATGACTTGACTTGCTGTTGACTTTGATTTGAGTGAGGGAAGGCTGTGCAAGGTCACCAGCCTCACTTTCTCCTCCAGAGTCATCTGGATCCAGTGACCAGTTATTCACCAGAATGATTTGAGATGACCTATGATGCAATTGGAGACCCTAGTCCCTTGACTCACTTCTTAAAGAGGCCTATTTGCTGAATAGATGTTACCTTACTCTAAGTGAGTAGGTGAAAAGACTTTAGCTTAAAATAGTTGAGCTCTCCCATTGCATCCTGGGTCATCTTCAGTCATCCTGATAAATGGATCCAGATGGTTCTAGAGGAGAAAATGAAGCTGTTGATCTTGCACAGTTCTCCCTCACTCAAATTAAAGTCAGCCCACTTCTAGAATGAAATAAAGGTAACTATTTTTTCATGTTTCTTTCTCGAGGAAAATCTATTGCCTCATATTTAGAATACTTTCTCGTATTTTCTCCATTTCCTGATTTTCTTAGCTTCATTCAAATCTCAATTAAAGTCTTTCCTTCTGTAAGAAACATTTCACACTCCCACCTTAATGCTAGGGCCTTCCCTCTGATGTGATTTCTAATTTAACCTGTCTATCTATCTATACACACACACATAAACACATATATAGACATACACACACATATATACACATACATACACACATACACACACACACACATACATACATAGTTGTTTCCATGTTCTCTCTCCCCCGTTAGAATCTGAGCTCCTTAAGGGAAGTTTTTAGTATGTTTCTATTCCCAGTCATTAGCATAGTGCCTCACATATAGTAAATGTTTAATAAATTCTTTTAGGTTGGTTGACTTTGCAACATTCAACCTTTATTGTTTTGTAGTTGTTTTCAATCTCATGTATATTATTTTATTGTCTTTACTTTTTTTCTATCAGTTCATGTATATCTTTACATATTCCTCAATATTCATTATTCTTTCCATTTTTTATAGCATGGTAATATTCCACTACTTTGAGGTACCACTTTTTTTTAACCTTTTGCCAACCTATGGCCACCAAATTGGACTCCAGTTCTTTGATACCACAAAAACTGTTGCTCTAAATATTATGTTGTATATTAGAGGCATTAAAAGAAAATGACCACATTGTGGTATATGCCTGATAATGGAATATCTGAATGAGGTCTATAGAAATTTTCAGTAATTTATTCATACAATTTCAAATTGCTTGCCGGAATAGTTGTACCAATTCACAACTATATCCAAAATGGCACACACACATATATACAAATTTACACACTCATATACATATGCATAAACACATGTGTGTATGTGTATGCATGTATGTATATATGTATGCATGCATGTAATGGAAAATCCCTCCAACAATGAATATCTTTTTTTGGGGGTAATTTTTGTCAATTAGTTGTGTGTTTCAGGGGTTGTGCCAATCTAATGATTAAGGAGACCAAAATAAGTGTATTCTCTTATTTGTGCTAATCGTTGATTAATAGCTTAGTCATTAAATCAGAGCAATTCAGTGGCTGAATCTGTTGTTTAGTACTTATCCTGCATCAGACTGAGATAGTCATTGAAATATGACATTATTTTTCTGAATAATTGTACTTCAGATATTGTACTTAATCATGAGCCAAATTTATATTTTTATCATGTTCATATCCACATTTAAAAGGCATAATCAAGTAATCAAATATGGGAAAACATTTTATGTTTATGTAAAAACATATTTTCATGTTTAATGAATATGCTGTATTATTCAGCAAAGCTCAGGCATACAATCCCAGTCTTCAATTAAAAAAAACAAAAGAAAGAAAAGGAAAAGAAAGAAAAATCCCAATGTAAAACTGCATGTTACTTTTATTCCTTTTTCTTGTTCTTTCTGGCAATGTCTAGGCAAATTAAAGTCTCGAATATTCACACCCCATCTCATTCCTTGTTCAAGTCTACAATGCAACTTTAAAAGGAGAATATCTGAATATCTGATGGTCAGTGCTAAGATTTATTGAATATATAGAGGAGGGAAAAAGGCATGAAACAAAAGAAGATGAAACAAGGATACCCATGCAGAGCCTCTTATAACCAAGTATGCCTCCACTTAGTTTACAAACCATGTAGAACTGAGGTATTTGGAGGAAAATAGGTATTATTTTTCAAAGGGTTCTAATCCTTGCAACACTTTGATTTAACAGTTATGAAATGTTAATATAATGGTGGTTTTATGTGCATTTCCACATCCTTTCCAATTGTTTTTAAAGCAGTTCCGCTTAGGGAAGTGCAGTATTCTGAAGTATCACCATTTTTCTGTACCTAATACATTGTTGCAAAAGACTGTATCTGGTCTAGACCTGTGTTCCCTTCCAACCTGGTGGTGTGCCTTTATGGAAATCTTCCAAAGGAACTGGGTGTATTTAGTGTGTAAGAGTATTGATGGTGGATATGATATGTGTTTTCAAGAAATTGAATGTGTGAGAGATAATTTATAGTGAAGTTTCCCCATTCTGAAAAATCAAATCTAGAATGGCTTCAATATTCACTATGCCTAGGGTTAGGTCACCTGACCTTCAAGCAATCTGGGGCTTAGAGCCATGGAGACCCTCCCCCAGAGCCAACTCAGCAGAAGATATGCCAAACATGATTAAGACTGCTTTCATTGGACACCCACATGTTTCCGGGTGCTTTGTCTCAGAGAGATTCCCGCACTTAGGTTGTGGGTCAGCCCCCCTACCAATAATAGTGAAGGGCAATTGGGGGGGGCTGGGTTTCTGCATTGGAAAATTAGATAACCATGGGCTGGCTAATACCTGTTGCACTCTCCCTGCTGCCATGTGGGCAACAGGGGCAGAGTCCTTTCTCATGAGAAAGAATAAAGACCTTTTCTGACCTTAGATTCAGACTCTGAACTCTTTTATCTCACACAAATGGCTACTATATGGAGGAAGGAATGGATTTGTTCTCTTTACTCACAAAAGTAAAATCTAATAGTAATACACAGAAATGACAAAGAAATAATGTTAGCCTTAAAGTTAAGGGTGAAGCTTCCTAATGTGTAGAGCTGTCCAAAAGTAGAAAGATTTTTCTTAGTGACGGGGTAGTGTATTACCTTTAACTGAAGCTTTTAAACATTAGTAGAAGAAATACTACTTGGATATACATGAGAGGAGAATCTTCTTCAAAAAGTAGATAATTATATGGCAACTGAGATACTTCCTAATCTGAGATTGCTTTGCTGCAATTCTGCAATTGCTAGAAGAATAAAAGAATCAATAATCCCCATTATAATAGTCTTTACATCTAAAGCCAGTATTTAGCACAATGCTTGGCACATTGTAGAAATTAATAAATGCTAGTCAACTGCTAGTAGACTGATTAATTAGAGCAGGGCGCAGTGATTTAAAATTTCCTATAGAGCATTTAATGATTCTTTCTTCTCAGATATCTTCCTTTGTCTTCCTTATTTTATATCATTGATTTATTTTTTGTATATTCTTTGTTAGGTTTAGAAGTGAAATCACCTATTTAAACCCTCTTTCAATCTGTGATCTCTTTTTTCCCCCTCAGAGGAAAAAAATTTTTTTAAATTTGTTTCTCTCCTCCTTTTGACCATTCATCTATTTGTCCTTATGTTTTGGGGGTAAAAATAATTATAATTTTAACGATGACAATGACAACATCTGTCGTTCATATAGTGCTTTCAAATTTTAAATCTTTGAAATGATTATTCCATTTGCATTTTGCAATAAACCTGAGAGGGAGGTGCTATTGATATTCCCATTTTTACAGATGAGGAAACAAGCAGGGACAAATTTAATAACTTGCCCAGGGACACAAAGTTAACAATTTCCCAAGGCAGGATTGAATGCAGATTTTCCTGACAAGTTCTAGCACTCTATTGTAACACCTTGTTGCTTCTTGGTTCTTAAATCAATCATACCATTGGTCCGAAAAGCATCTAGGAACATTATATATTGATCAAAACTTCCTTTCTCCTCCTAATTTTTACCTGGTTAATTACAGGATTTTATATTATGATGTAAATTTCACATCCAGAGAAGTTATATTGTTGGATTTCCCTGTTAGTATAAATCTAAAAATTTCCCTAAAGGAACTGGCTTCTATTTTAGTCTTGTTAATGAGTTTGTTCAATATATTCCATCTGTCTTTCAAAAAAAAAATCTGTATTTGTCAGATTTCTTCAAATTTAAGAAAGACAAGAAGACAGATTTATGAAATATTCTTTTCATAGCCATCTTAGGTCCTAAAGTTTTTCAGGAGTAATTACAAAGACCAAGTTTGAGCAAAGCTCTCATTTAGAGGTAATTGGGGCCTTGGCCACTCAAACCCTTCTTCTAAGGAGTCATTGCAAATGGGTGAACAATCAGCATCTCATTTGCTCTTCTTTTGTGCAAAATGATTTGCTTGAACTCAGATGCCTGAAGTGGGTGGCAGCTGTAGAGTCCAATTTATGCATGATGTTAGAAGCCAAGCAAAAGGCTTTTCTAACACTTGGAGCTGATCCAGAGGGTTGCTCTGGAAAAAGGGTTGCTTAGAGAGATTGTAGATTTCCCTCTAGTGGAAGTCTTCAAGCAAAGTTTAGAAGACTACTAGGTAAGTATGTTATAGAATGGAAGGAAGCCTTTTTATGTTTCATTTTGAAATTTGGTGGCATGTGAGATACTTCTAAGTTTGAGATTCTGTGAATACTGGATATGGAAACAGCAACTCTAAATTTCAGCCTCTTCTCTCTCACTATGTGATCTTACACAAATTGTGTAGGCCTTCTAGGCTTCAGTTTTATAATTTCTAAAATAAGGATTGAAGGACATCTTAAATGGCACAAGCAAGGAGTTTAGAAAAAGAAATCAATATGGATATGCTATGTATTGGCAAGAGTGAGGCAAAACAACAAATAGAAAACTACCTTGGAATTTGGGCAGCCAATTTTCCAATCCTACCTCTAGTATATGGTGAGTATATGATTCTTGGTGAGTCTTTTCAGAACTCCTAGAAGACTCTCTGAGATGATAATTGTCACAGAAGGTCTAGCTCTGTGTAGGAAGAAGCAATCTTCTTATTGGGACTTCCTTACATAAATGAAATCACAAGGCAAGGCCACTCCTCCCCCCCCAAAAGCAAAACCCATGTTTTCAAAGCAAACAAATTCTATTATAATTTCAAGTATGATTCAAATTCTTCCATTGTACATTGCTCAAATGCTTCAGTGTGCAATTCTTTTGTCTATGGATGTTTGCATCATTTTATGGGATTGGATCCTTCAGAATTAAACTGTAGAGTACTAGGTAACAATGAGTTTGAAGCTTGGAATGGAGGTTATCAGATGGTGTGGTTGAGCATTGTATAACAGAAACCTCTAGCAAAGATCTCTTCAGGAATCAGTTCCTGATGTCCCTTAGGGTATTGTATAGTCTCTCTGGAATGAATTTTACTCTTTCAAACACTCCAGCCATTTTTAAATGAACCATCCCACTTTGAGATTAACACATTTCCATTCAAGCTTTCATAAACTGGAAGGGGTAGACTTGAACTCATATCACATTTCAAGTGTGTAAGGAAAGGCTAGATTGGTACAGAAGTGCTTCTTGTTCATATTTAGAATGGACAAGATGGTTTCTAAGGTCCTGTCCAATATGGAGATTCTGTGAGTCTGACACCAGTCTACATATTAATAATTTTTTAACTCCACGGAATTTTAGGAAGAGGGTCATAATTTCAAACGTACCTTTGAAGCAAGGCACAGTAGAAAGATTATTGCAATTAAAGTCAAGAAGATCTGAGTTTGGATCTTGCCTCTAATATCTACTAGGTGTGTGATCCTGGAAAAATCACTCAATCTCTTTGTGCTTTGGTTTCTTCCTCTATATAATAATTATGATAATAATTGTGAGCGTATTGTGAGAATTAAAAGTTGAGGGTTTTACAGACATTCACATGCCATAGAAATGCTAGTTTATCATCATCATAATTAATATTGTTGTTACTGTTATTTTTATAGAGCAATTTTTTCAAGGTCATAATGTAATGGTAAGCATTTCTTGTTAAGTACAGGTGATAATTTCCCAAGAATTATACAGTTACTATAGAATTTAAATAGAATTTAAACTCAGGTGCTCCTGATTCCAAATCTGACTCTCCTTGTACTATACCATCCTGTCTCCATTCATTTCCACATGAACATAATATGGACCTTTGCTTTTTCACATTTTTTGTTGGTTTGTTTCTTCTGCAGAAAACTCTTACTCCCAGGAAAAAGCAACCAAATGTCCTGGGATAATTTTAATGTCTGAGTTTTCAAACCTGCTGTGCCAGAAAGTTCATGTTAACAATCACAAAGATTTCATGTGTAGTCATAAAATAAACTCCCTTAGTGGAATACTGGGAAACCACTCACCATTTTGAAGTTTTTAAGGTCTCTCCAAAGACTTTGTTCAGTTGATGTAGTTTTCTCTATTAGCAAGGATTTGTTTTTATTATATTATTATTATTATTAATTATTATTATTATTATTATTATGAATTCGCAGGTATCTTGAGACCAACACTTAGAAAGTAGAACAAAGAACTCCTGGAAGTTGGGAGAGAAACAGACATTGTCTCCACTGAACTCAAAGAATGGCATAGTTTTCCATTCATCTCTCTGAACTAATTATGGTCACTTACATGTCAGTGTTGGTAGCTTTTCTCATTGCCTTAGAAAGAGCTAACTCCAGTGATTTTCCAGGCAGCCTGATGCCTGCCTTAGCAGGAGGTGGCATTCACTCAGAATAATGTTCTTCAGGAAAAAAAAAAGCCTTTAAGAACTAGATATGCAGAAACTGTAATATTATTTTGATTAATTGCTTAATTGAAGTGCTGCTACCACTGTCCTTAAAATTAGAATAAAAGTAATGGCCAACATGGAGTCAGCAAAAAAAGTCTTTGGACTCCAACTGAGAAGTTTATAGGATTTTGAGGTTTTTATATAAAACATTGTCCACCAGCAGGGAAGGCAGTTTACCTTAATAAGGTAATAAATATTTCTGAAGAAACATCTCTGTGCCTTATAATAATACCTGATATTAAAATCTAAAGCTAGCCCCAATGATGCCATGAATAATCTGGAAATCTGCTCTTCTCCCCACCTTTGTAGATCATCTTGGTCTTTGCAGAATTGCTGGAATTAAAGGCTTCCATCAAAACCATTCTTGTTGGCCAAGAAGCTTAACCACAAAGGAAAATAGAGAAGATTTTAGGGGTAAAAAATACTATTTGTGCTTGAAGAGTAACTTCTTTCTCTTAACTAGTAGAATGAGATTCAGTTCTTGGTGCAAAGCATTAAGAATTGATGAATTACCATTAAAAGATAGCATAGAAAAGTATCATTAACCAACATTTTTTTCAATGACATAATGCATTTCTTCTTCTTTGAATATTTAAAGAAAAGGAAGCCTTTTCTCATCTGAAAAGGCTACCCAGTAGCAAATGTAAATCCATTACATTTTGAGAAAAATCACCATATGTTTGTGTCAAGCTGTACACCTCAAGGTACACTTCATCATTGTGCCGGTGGTCAGTGATGCTCCCTTCTTGAGTCTTCATCTAGGTGAAAAGTGAATGGAATTTCTCAGGCACTAACCTCCATGGAAATGTTCTAATTGTCACATCAAGAGGATGATGTCCTGAATGTCCTATTATAATCCCTCTGAGGCACCCTGAGATCCACATGGCTAAGAAGATTCCTCTTTCTACCTAGAAATAAAATCCACGGTTGTTATAAGGGTATAGAATTTAATAAAGAAATGGAATCCCTGGAAATTAAGGCAGCATCTCTGATATAGAGCAGGATCCATCAGCTAATCAACAGGTGTTTATTAGGCACCTACTATGTGCTGGGGATATGAATACAGTGATGAAATATCCCTAATTCACTTACATTTTAAAAGGGGAACTAACAAGTACTTATATAAGTATATTTAGAATAAATACAAAGTAGTTCAATAAAAGGTAGTCTGAATTACCACAGGTGCTGACATCTTATATATTAAATAGCTCAGGTACTCTACCCATAACTCTTCTCATTAAGATGCTTCTGTAGAAAGAAGGCTGCATAGTCTAAAGACCATAGGCA
>CM053584.1:42842586-42876681 GCA_028627135.1 Pseudochirops cupreus | reverse complement strand
TTATAAGAAATTTATTAAAATTGAACTATTTATATTCCTGAATGGAAAAATGATAATTGTAACCCATATGACATTTCTCAATATGAGAATAGTTGGAGTGATTATATATGCATGTATAGGAGGGTATATGTGTATATAAATATATATGTGAGTATGGGCATATGTATGTTCACATATATGTAGACAGAGGGCCCATGATGAGTTGAATATGAAAGGATTATATCTAAACAATAAAATTAAGAAGTGAGAGAGGAATTTATGGGGAGGAGAAAGGGAGAGATAGAGTAGGGTAAATTATCTCATATAAAAGAGGCAAGAGAAAACTGTTACAATGGAGAGAGGAGTAGGAAGGTGAAAGGGAAAAGGACAACCTTATTCTCATTGAATTTGGCTTAAGGATGGAAAAACATACACACTTAATTTGGTATCTCACCATACAGGAAAATAGGGGGGTAGGAGATAAGAGGGGCAATGATAGAAGGAAGAGCAGATTGGGGGAGAGGATAGTTAGAAGCAAACATTTTTGAAAAGGAATACGGTCAAAGGAGAAAATAGAATAAGTGGAGGGTGGGATAGGATAAAGGGAAATATAGTCTTTCACAATATAACTACTGTGGAAATGATTTGCGTAACTACACATGTACAATCTGTATTGAATTGCTTATCTTCCCAGTGGGGGTGGGTGAGAAAGGAAGAAGAGAAAAAATCTGGAAGTCAAAGTTTTAAAAACCAATGCTTAAAAAAAAAATCTTTTTATACATGCATTTGGGAAATAAGATATACAGGCAAGATATACATCTTGCCCTTCTAGAAAGTTAGGGGGGGCTATGGAGGAGGATATAAGAGAGAACAGATTAGGGGAAGGGGTATTAAGTAGGCTTGCTATTTTGGAGTAGGGAATAGGGGGAAGATGGGGAGAAAAGTTATAACTCAAAATCTTTTGGAAATGAATGTTGAAATCTAAAAGTAAATAAATTTTTAAAAAGGAAAAAAAGGAAAAGAGGGCAGTTAGTAGAATTCTATAACAACAACAAAAAAAAGAGACCCTGGGAGTAAGTCAATTATTTAAAGATGATGTAAAAATAATGGATGAGGACAGCTAGGTAGCACAGTGGATAGAGCACTGACCCTGGAGTCAGGAGGACCTGAGTTCAAATCTTACCTTAGACACTTACTCACTTTGTGATCCTGGGAAAGTCACTTAACCCTGATTGCCTCAAAAAATATGAATAAATATAACTATTTCCAGGGAAAATCAAAAAGGGAGCAAAACAATGGTGAAAATTATCTTCCATAGAAGAGACATTCAAGGACTAACTTTTACAACATAGTGGAAAATGGGTGTCCTAGTCTAAATTGGTTCAAAGAGAAAAAAAAAAATGTGTGCTCGTGTGTGTGTGTGTGTGTGTGTGTGTGTGTGTGTGTGTGTGTGTGTGTGATTTCCACAATGGAAATCTTATATTACCAAACAGAGATGTCAAAGAGGAAGGAGATAAAAGAATGAGAAAATGATTAAAAAGAGGGCAGGTAAAAGAAAGCAGTGGTCAGAAGCAAAAAAGACTTTAGTGAATAGACAGGATAAAGAGAGAGAGAAAAGGACAAACAGGAGAAAATGGGATGGAGGGAAATGCAGTTAGTAATCATGAATATGAATGTCAATGGGATGAACTCACCCATAAAATGGAAATGGGTTGCAGAATGTATAGTCATATTGGAAAAGGAGCAAGACTCAAACAATATATTGTTTACAAGAAACACCCTTAATAGAGAGTAAAAACAAGGAGCTAGAGCAGAATCTACTATGCTTCAGCTGAAATTTTAAAAAATTGCAGGAGCAGCAATTATGATTTCAGATGAAATAAAAGAAAAATAGGCCTAAGTAAAAGTGATAATGAGGAAAACTAGGTCTTACCTAAAAGACACTGTGAATAATAAAGTAATACTGATTTTAAACACATATGCAAGAAATGACACAGCAACCAAATTCTTATAGGAAAAATTAAATGAATTATAAGAGGAAATAGAGAATAAAACTATACTAGTAGGGGACTTTGACTTTCACTCTCAGAGATAGATAAATCTTATCAATAAAAAAAAAAAAGAAAGATGTTCAGGAAATGAATATTTTGAAAATTTAGATATGATTGACTTCAGGAGACAAGTGAATGGGAAAACAAAGGAGTGAAACTTTGTCTTAGATGTACACAGCACCTTAACAAAAATTTACCCCATATTAGGATATAAACACCTCACAACCAAATGCAAAAGTGCAGAAATTTTAAATTCACTCTTAAATGGAATAAAATTACATTTAAAAAAGGGTCACAGAACTATAGATTATAAATTAATTGGAAACTAAATAATCTGTTCCTAAAAAAAGGTATTGTCATTATTGTTCCTCCTTCATTCTTGAAGAGGAGTCACAAGGGTACATGGTGTGATTGGGTCAGAATAACTATATGATTCATATATAAATGGTTATGGCATAAGTAAATTAGGGAAAATGGGAAAAAAAAAATACCTGTCAGAGCTATGCATCAGGAAAGAGTTTATGACCAAACAAGAGATAGAGGATGTAAAGTTAATTATTTTGATTACATGAAATTAACAAAAGCTTTTGTGCTAGTAAATCTAATGTAGCAAAACTTGGAATGAAAACAAGCAACTAGGGGAAATGTTTTACAGCAAGTTTCTCTAGTGAAGGTCTCATTTTTTAAACCTATAAGGAACTGAAACAAATTTATTAAAAATAACTATTCTCTAGTTGATAAATGGTAAAAGGATATGGATGGGCAGTTTTTAGAAGAAATCAAGGCTATTAATACTTACATGAAAAATGCTCTGAATCATTACTGACTACAGAAATGCAAATTAAAACAACTCTGAGACACTACATCACATCTATCAGAGTGATCAACATGATAGTAAAGGAAATTGAAAAATTCTTGAGAGGATGTGAAAAAAAATGGGACACTAGTGCACTTGTTGTAGAGTTGTAAAGTAGTCCATCCATTCTGGAGCACCATTTGGAATTATGCCAAAAGGACTATAAAACTGTCTACAATTTGTCCTAGCAATACTACTACTATGTCTGAATCTCAAAAAGATTTTTAAAAAATGGAAAAAAATAATTCATTTGTACAAAAATATTTATAGCAGTTATTTTTGTAATGACAAAGAATTAGAAATTGAGGGGATACCCATCAATTGGGGAATAGCTAAACGCATTGTGATATGTGGTTGTGTTTTGAGAAATGTAGAGCAGGAAGCTTTCAAAAAAAGCCTGAGAAGACTTATATGAATAGATACAAAACGAAGTTAGCAGAACCAGGAGACCACTGTATTTGGTAAAAGAAATATTGTAAGGATAATACACTGTCAAAGACTTAGCTATTCTGATCAAGACAATGATTCAAGGTAATTCCAAAGTATCAATGATGAAAAATTTTCTCTATGTCCAGGAAGAGAATTGATGAACTCTGAATGAAGACGGAAGCATAGTTTTCTTACCTTTTTAAATTTTTTCTCCTTTATTTGGCTGTTTGTTCTTTTGTAAAAGGCTAATCAGAAATATGTATTGCATGACTTCACATATACAATCTATATTAAATTACATGCCTTCTCAAGGAGTGGGGACAGGCGAGAGGGAGAATAGCACGTGGAACTCACAATTTTCAGAATGATTGCTAATTTTTTACATGTCATTAGGAATATTTAATGAAACAAATAAACATAATTAAAATAAATCTGAGAGTTTCTATAAAAATCACAATATTAGCTTCTTATTTTAAGGCACTTTAGAATAAGTTTAAAACTTAAGTATATCATTCCTTAAGCCATTAATGTCTTAGATGGTTCAGTTTAAAAGATTATCAAGAAAGTCATAATATTATCCCAAGAGAATGGAAAATAGAAGAAGGTAAGGTTTTTATTGGATGTGGGTTTTGGTCTTTTTTTTTTTTTTTTTTTTTTTACAACATGATAAAGAAATTGAGAAAATGCTGACTGATATACCCAGTAAGATGTAAGATAAAGCACCATTTTTTGGTCTGAATCATTGGTCATTTGTTTAATCAATACTAATCAGATGGAATAATATAAATGGTTAGGGATGTTTTACACATAGTAAACAGTTAATAAACAACTTGGATACAATGCTGAACCTCAAGTCAGGAAGACCTAGGTTCAAATCTGACCTCAAACACATACTGGCTGTATGATCTTGGTCAAGTCACTTTGCCTGTATTTTCCTCAGTTGTGAAATGAGGGCAATATTAGCATCTATGTTGCAAGATTGATCTGATAATCAAATGCTAAAATATATATTGAGTGCTTGTCATATATAATATATAAATGCATATTCTCTTTGCCCCTTCTCTCATCATTCATTTATTGTTCATTTTATCTCGGTCATATGAATAAACATAGAGGTGCCACAGGACTTACTGTCTTCCACTGGGAATATCCAGGGCCAAAGAAATTGGTAATTATTGTTATAGATCTCCCATAGTTCTGTTTAAAATACAACTCCAGCTGTGAGATTTGGGATGATAAAGAGGGGATCGTACAGTTTGTTTTCAATGACCTTAATGCTGCATAAGTCACTATGCCGTACAAGACTAACTTTCAAGATGATTTACACAAATAGTACCTCTTTTTCATCAAGTTCCCTGTAATAGACCCATGTTTTCATATTGCAGAACATTAACATGCAATGTCATTAGGATAATACAAACCTGCTCACATAAATTTGTCACATAAGGCTGCACAGTTTAGCAAAGTAATGCAACATGACTGCCCAAATTCAAAGGAGATTGTGACGAAGACATCCTGCTTAAAACTTTTTCATTATTGGGAAGACTATAACCAGACAGTTATTTCACTAAGTAGAGTTGTTAAAGGAAAATGATAGACCTTACTTTTCATTAGACATGCAGAAAATAGATAATTGAAGAGACCTTAGTATTTTTCAATAGTTTCATTATGAGTATGTGTACCCTTCCAACAATTTAATCACCAATTCATTGTTTACTTCCAATTTTTCTAAGGCCAGTGTGAGCATGGGTATAAGAGCAACTTAGTTTTCTTTTGAAATATTTACCTTTCCAGTCATTTTCAGTTTGCATAGTTAAATAATGTTTGACATAATTATTTAATTCACTAACGTTAAACCAAATCTGTTCTGGAAGTGATAGGGATAGGTTAGGGCACAGGTTCCTCATCCTTAGTAGGGAGAAGATTCCTATTTTTGCTTAGTTTCAAGTAGCTATCATAACACCAAGTGAATCATCCTCATGTATTGGCAGGTCGCAATTACAAAATCTCTGTTGGGAGGGATTTGCATGACCCTATTGTCCAGTTCTACCACTATCACATCTTTCCCCTCTGTCCCTTTTCTCAACTCATGTAGCTTTTACCCTAGCTCAATTCCCTATCACTTCTCTCCTGGATTGCTGCAATAGCTTTCTCAAAGTTTTATTTCCAGTATTTCTCCTTTCTACTCCATCTTCTGCAGCACAATAAATATTGTATTCCTATGACCCAAATCTGATCATGTAGACTCTCTTTCTCAATAATCTGTAATGCTGTTTTATGTTTGTTATGATAAAAGAGACATTCCTCAGTCTGGCACTTCAAATACTCCACACCTGTGTTTCCATTTACCTGTCCATATATCATCCTCATTACTTACATTCCAATATCTACATTGCAACCATGCTAGTCTAGTAGCTGTCAGGAGAATTCATCCTTCCTGATTTTGCACTCTTTTAAGACAGAGATTCCCTTAATTTTTTGTCTTATGTAACCTCAATGCTTCTCTGAAACTCCTTTTGTATCGCTTTACCATACCTAGCATACTATTTTAAATATAGATGAAATTTAATAAATAATTTGCCATTTAACTGACTAACTGATCTGGGATCTTTACTGTGTATCTAAATTACCTCTTACCTATGTTCTCCTTGGTTAAAAGCTATCTACACATGCATATGTATAACAGACATCTCAAATTCAACATACCTAAGATAGAACTCTTTCCCCTCTCAGTTCTGCCATCTTTTCAACATCCTGGTTACTGCTGAGGGCACTACCCTTACCACTATCACCCAAACTCAATATCTTTGTATGATTCTCAAATCCTCAAACTCTCTTAGATCTTATATCCATTCTTTTGCCTAGTCGTCTTGAGTTTTCTACCTTCACAAGTCCTCATGTGCTTTTTTCTTCTTTCACCAACACAGCCACCACTCAGATATAGTTCTTCACTAACTCATGCCATACAACTGCAATACCCCTTTTTTTCCAGTTCTTTCTTCCTCAAGCCTCTCCCCACTTCAGTATAACATCCAAACATCTTCCAAAGTGATCTAAATGTGTAGGTCTCATCATGTGTGTTGCTCATACTCAATAAACTTCAGTATTAACTATAAAATTCTCTGCTTTGCTTTTAAAACATTTTATTATCTTTATTTTTATTAACATTTATGGCTTACTATGTGCCAGTCACTGTGCTAAAATCTTTACAAATAATTAACTAATTTGATGCTCACAACAACCCTGGGATGTATGTGTTGTTATTATCCTGATTTTATAACTGCAGAAACTGAGGCAGATAGAGGTAAAGTGATTTGCTCAGATTTGCTCACACACTAACTAGTGAGTTAGTGTGTGAGACCAAATTTAATTCACATCTTCCTGACTCTAGGCCCAGCTCTCTATCCATTGAACCACCCACATTTTCTGTCTTTCCAGGTTTTTTTTTATACTTCAGTCTCCTCTATGTACCCTGGGATCAAGTAACACTCACCTTGATGTTCCTAGCACATGATAATCCGTCTCCATACTCCTCTACGTTTTAGTAGATTTCCCCTTGCCTACAATGTCCTTCTATCCTTCACCTCCTGACTTCCTTCAAGACTAATTCCACATGCTACCTCCTCTATAAATGCTCAGTTAATAAAATAATTCATAGGTTAAAAGAAACTTCAGAATTCATCTATTCCAGGAGTGTGTGTGCGTGTGTGTGTGTACGTGTGTGTATGCGTGTGTGTGTGTGTGTGTGTGTGTGTGTGTGTGTGTGTGTGATAATACCCTTTGGAAGTCTGTTGAATTTGGTATGCTGCCTACAATTATAATTGAAAGAAATGGTAAATTTCATTTGAAAGAGATTTGCCCTATGGATCCTTTCTTAAAACAATGATAAGTGAATAAAAAAAAAATCCAAGGGACCAAAAATGAATTAATTGTAACAAAATATTTTAAATATTCATGGACCACAAGTTAATACTACTTGATATATGTCAACCTGAACCAAAATAAGAATGTCCTTTCCAATATCCCTGAGAAGTTGTCATTCAACTTTCCTTCAAGATCTCAAGTCATTGAAAATCCACTGATGCCTAAGGCTACCCATTTAAAATTTGGATAGCCTAGACCCTTCACTGGTTTCTTTATATCAAAAAGACACAGAGATATGTATGATGTCTGAATTTATTTTCCTAAAAGTTAGAACTGCCTAAAAGTGGCATGTTAATGGATTCCCTTTTCATGGTGTTCCTAATGCAAAGGCTAGATGACTACCCCCTTGGGAATGCTACAGAGAAGACTAAAAGGAAAAAAAATGGCAAATTTTAAAAAGTGCTGACCTTTGAGTAATCGGATATGAGTTCACATTTTAGCTCTTCCATTTACTACCTTTTTAACCTTGAATAAAATATATCATCTCTTTGGATCTCAGTTTTCTTACCTATAAATTGAGAAGTTTGCATTGCCTATCTTCTAAGGTCCCACCTAGTTCAAATGTATAATCTTATGATCTTATAGTTGACCAGTAATTGGGTCCAAGTATGAACTGAACCCAACTTCTGAGATTTCTTTACAAGTCCGTGACTTTATGATACTAAAATGTGAACATTTTAGGAAAAATAATGTTCCCCACTTTAGGAAGAGAGGAATAATGTTATTTTTCTAGGTATTCTGGTGCCTAGCACAGTACTTCGCAAATAGTTGCCAATGCTAAAGAAGAATCCCTTAAATTCGTAATGGTGATTAGTAAGGAAGAACTCAGCCTTGTTCTGTTAAAAAAGAAACAATCCCCACAAAAAACTTTTGAAGTAGTAAAGAGTTATGTCACACAATACAGAAAGAATGTGCTAACTTTTGTTAATCCGAGAGGGCACCATTATTGTTTTAAATCTGAGTTTTACATCCAGACTAATTGAAACTGGCATTTGTTACCATAGCTTCCAACACGTGAGGTTCATCAATCACAGTCAATGATAACTCTCACATCATTTTCTCTACTTGAATGCTCTAAAAAGATATGGTCTAGTGTTCTTGATGGGAATTACTACCAAACCAGTAAATTAGACCCCCAAATCCTTTTTTTTCTTAATTAATTATCAGTTCTTTTCCGTCTGACATTATTAAGTAATATATATAGCCCTAACCAGTGGACCCATAGTTTCATTTCTTGGTATATGATGCCTTGAATATGGCCCCTGAGAACATAATCTTCCTATTTACTATGCACCTTGATGTGATTTCTTAAAAACTAGCTTTGATACAGAAAAGCGCTAGTTTTTAAAAGCAATCAAATCATACAAAACACAAATGGAAAGAGAAACACTCCTGGAATCTCTGGTTCATTTGCTATGAAATTAGAAGAAGACTAAAGGGAAAGAAAAAAAATATATTTATTTACAGGATCCAAGAGGTAGATATTAAGAGTGTCCTTTTTTGGAGAATATGGACCTCATTCAGTGTAATGAAATGTATCTCCTATGAGATGTGGTTTAACAATGCAGAAAGAAAGTTTTCTTTGCTTAATCCCAGAAAAGAAATCCCTTTATGAGGCAAACTATGCAGCTAATTTTCCCAACCTAGAGCTTTTGGAATGAAACTCGGGATTTGCTTTAACATTAAAACAATTAAGTCAATTGAGCTGTGAAGTATGTGCTTTCCTTCAATGACACTTAGGGTGTATTTTCAATTTTTAATTCAAATCAAAGAGAGATAAAGGTGGTAATGATGATGAAGATGATGATGACAATGGTGAGAATGATGATAGTGATGAGACAGGAAAAGTAAGAAATTAACTAAACCATGAGTGGGGTCCTTTTGCTTTTTTTCTTAAATGATCTTTAATGTTGAATGGTTGAAGCTCAAGATGAAAAATATTTTCTCCTATTTCCATAGAGGAAGACAGAATGATAAGTTGGAATAATAATAAAAAACAACAACTTAGAGTCACAATGTGCTTTAAGGTTTATAAAGTGCATTGTTTGAAAATATTCATTTGATCCCATAGGAACTCTCTGAGATAAATGCTATAGATATTATGGCTATCATTTTACAGATGGTAGAATGAAAGCTCAAAGAGATTATATGACTGTTTCATGATGTCACAGCTAGTAAATTTGGCTTCAATCTAGGGTACACAAAGAGTGATGAAATGGAAGAGAATCTGATTCGATTGTCATAGGGAAATACCCTGTGACGAATTTACCTCTACCTAAGCAGTTTTGAGCCTGATCTTTATTTTACCATCAGAGATAGTTGCCTAGGACAATGAGAAGGTAAGTAATTTGCCCAGTGTTACACAGTCTGCAAAGGTTAGAGATAGGAATTAAAATAGGCTCTGTCCTCAGCCCTCTTCTCTTCTCTCTTTATGCTACTGGTCTTTGTGATCTCATTAGCTCCCATGGATACAATTACCATTTCTTTGTAGACTATTCCAAGTTTTATTTATTCAACCATAAGCATTGTTTTTACTTCTACTTTCCAGTCTGGGTGCCATCTCCAGCCATCCTGATCTATGTCTTGCCACTGGACCCATATGGCTCTGGAGGAGAGAGTGAGGCTGGTGACTTTTCACAGCTCTGCCTCACTTAAATCCAATACATTTGCAAGTCATGACATCACCTTCCAGATGTCATAGTCCATTTAGAGCAGCAGTTCTCAACCTGTGGGTTGCAACCCTTTGGGGGTCGAACAACATTTTCACAGGGGTCACAGGGGTCACCTAAGACCATCAGAAAACACAAATTTCTGATGGTCTTAGGAACCGAGACACCACTCCTCTATCCCTCTCCAGGTGGGTCCACCCACATGCAGATAGGCCCACAAGAGTATGAAAGAGTCACGTCATTAAGAAGGTTGAGAACCACTGATTTAGAGAATGAAGAACAAACAATAATAGTTTCCATTCTACATTACCTCTTAAACATTTTGTTTTGGCTGGCCCACAGACATCTTATACTCAGCATGTGTAAGAAATAATTTGTTATCTTTCTCCAAAACACTTCGTTCTTTTTAAATTCCCTACTTACTATAATGGATACCACCACACTCTTAATATTCCCGGTTTGCAACATATCATACTCATTCTCACCACCCAAAATTCGAAGTTGTTGTTTTTTTTTCCAAGACCTGCCAATCCTACCCTTGTATCATCTATCTTATATGTTCATTTTATCATCTGACATTGCTAAGGCACTGTTTCAGACCCTTATTACCTAATGCCTAATGTATTGTAATAGACTGCTGGTTGGTCTCTCTGCCTTGTCAAGCTTTAACCTTCTCTAGAAAATACTTTCCTCAGCTATCAAATTGATCTTCCTAAAATACAGATCTGACTGTGTCACCACCAATTTAATAAACTCCACAGTCTCCTTATTTCCTTTACAATCATATATGAAATCCTGTTTGTCTTTCTTACCATTTGTCTTTCAGAGCCCTTAATAGTCTGATTCATTCTATCTCTCTAGATTTTTTGCATTGTGATATTTCTCACATAAAACATTCCTATTCCTGATTCTGAATTTTTGGTGGCTGTTATCCATTCCTGGTATTCTCTTCATCCTTGTTGCTACTTCCAAGAGTCCCTTGTTTCCTTTCTAGTCTTGGCTAAAATCCAGCTTTTTGCAAGAAACTTTTCCCTTAGGTAGAGCAGAAGATAGCATGCTGGGAGTTAGGAAGAATCGTGTCTCTGAGTTAAAATCCAGTCTCAGACACTTCCTAGCTATGTGACCTGGGCAAGGCACTTAACCCTATTTGCCCTAGTTGTCCATCTCTAAAATGGGCTGAAGAAGGAAATGCAAACCACTGCTAAGAAAACACCAGATAGGGTCACAAAGAGTTGAACACCGGTGAAATGACTGAACAATAACAAAGCATGTTTGTATATAGTCTTTGTATGATGTCTCCACTATTAAATTGTGTGCATCTTCAGGAAATGGCTTACTTTCATCTTACATCGTATTTCTAGAACTTAGCACTATATCTGGCCCATATCTGAAAGTTAATAAATGTGTGTTAACTCAACTTTCCCAGATTTCCTAAATCTAAGACTGTCTCTGCCACTGCCATGCTACTCTGCCTTTCAAAGAGTTATAGCATAAACTAAAGTTGGAGACTACTCAATTCTTGCCTAGCTGGAACCTAAATTTTTGAAGAGATTCTAAAGTTGTGTAGGCCCAAATCTGACCTATCAATCACTTCACATTAGGAGATATGTGCTGTATTGTGGTACAACTTATTCCATATTTACATTATCTCTCTAAAATTCGTATCACCATAGATTAGCATTATTGATTACCCAATTATTTTCACACCATTTTCTGAATAATACACACTTTCCATCTGTTTGTCCATTGTATGGGTGATTATGCCATGGTTTTGTTAGGAGTAAGTGTATGCCTGGGACTCATGGTTTATCACAATGTGTCTGTGTAGGTGTTAGCAGGCAACAACACATAATAAACAACTCAGTATGAATAGGCTCAGTTAGGAAATGCATGGCTGAAATAGATGGGAAAGTCAGGTGTCCATGATAGTGAAGATATCTTCTAGGGAAGAAATGGGATCATCCACAATAGCTATGTGTCATATTTTAAGGTAAAGATGTACTTTTGAGACTTTTTCTGAATACTTCTGTTCCTAGATGTGCTTATACTGGCTAATTCCATGACTACTATTAACATTAGAAGGTTAAGGTCTGAAAGGTGCCTCACTACTTCACATTTGAGGTATCTGGGGGTAATTTTAGGAGGTTGGGGATTATACTATCATTCACTAGCACAAACTGATATGTTTCCCACTGATTATCAGCCAATAGCCTCAATTAATTTATAGAAAAAAAGATACTACTTAAAAAGGTATAGTAAAAACTCTTGGTAAAAAATAAAAATCTTCCATTCCCCTCAAAAAATATTCTGTGTCTCATAAGACATACGAAGTCCAGGAGAAAAGAGGGTATTGATTTTGATCATTGTGGAGAATGTGTAGTCAAAGACAACTCACAATATCTGATTACTAGAAGTCCTTTATTGAGCCACTATTCTCTTCTGGTTCAATGCTTTATGAGTCATGGAGCTGATTCCTTCCTTAAGTGATCATCTTTTTACATGTATTTGTGTCCAAAATTTCTTTCTTTCTTTTTTTTTTTATCCTTAGTGCATCTTTCTCTTATCCAGATTGGATACCCTCTCTTCTTTTGTTTCTTTCTATTTAGTGATATAGTTAATGGAAGAAAGTATGGAGAAGACAATGATAACCTCCTCCCCATTACTTCTTCCCCACCCACCTTACACTTCATACAATAGTAGTTTTCTCTCCAGAGTCTAGCTAGAACTGGAATCCTCAAATTCAGAATTGAAATCTCAGCTTCTGGGATATAACTTTGTGCTAAAGTGACCTTAGGAAATAATCATCTTTCTTTTTTTTTTAAATAAAAAATCTAATATAGTAGAATGAGTCACTCAAATAATGACTGACACCAGATATATAGTATTATCATTAGACTTGTTCTTATTTATCAGTTGAATAGGCAGTTCAATTGAATTGAACATTTATTGAGTACCTACTGTTTATAAAGCTCTGGGTCATGAGTTAGGGACACAAATATAAAAACAAAACAATCACTGTTCTCAAAAACCTTGTAATCAGCTGAGGGGGTTGAACATATGGAGAAATTAATGCACACACAACAATTTTTGGAGGGAAAGAATACTAACCAATGCAGTGATTGAGGGGGGCTTCCCATGAGAAGTGACACCTTAGCTAAACTTAAAAGGAGGTAACTTGCATTTTAAGAGGTGCAGATGAATTGAAGATCTATTAGAGATATGGTGAACACCTGGTGGAAAATCATGACCGTAGAATGTCAAGTTCGAGGGAATAGCTGTTAGGCTGTTTTAACTGGAACACTGTACTTATTGGCAGAAATAATATGATATCAGACTGAAAAGCCACATAAGAGACAGATTGTGAAGGGCTTAAAATACTGTTCTTTAGACATTATAGTTTATCTCAGATCAAATCAATGAATTAATCAACATTCCTTAAACACCTACCATTCCTGAGGACTGTGCTCAGTGCTAGGTATACAAAAGGAGGCAAAGGACAATCCTTGCACTCAAGGAGCTCACAATCTAATGGGAGAGAAAGGAGAAACCAAATGTAAATAAGGCACATAGAGGATAAATAGGAAATAATTAACAGTAAGAAGGCACTAGAATTAAGATGGTGGGAAAGGTTTCTAGTAAAACAAAATAGCATTTTAATTGAAACTTCAAGGAATCCAGGGAAGCTAGTAGGGATAAATAAGGAAGGAGAGCATTGGGGCATAGAAAATGCCCGGAGGTAAGAGATGGGAGTGTCTTGCCCCTAGGAGGGCAGTACCACTTGCCTGGGATCACATGAGGGGTCAGTGTCTTAAGCTGGATTTGAATTTAGGACTTTCTGACTGCATTCAGGGTTTCATCTACTCTACAACCTTGCTAATAATATAACTGTGATTAACAGACTTTGCCTGTCACTTTATAGGGAATAAGTTTATCAAGTTACTTTCCAGTATGTCAGTTAATTGTGAAACCATGAGGTATAATGGGCAAAGAGCCAAACTCTAGGTCAGGAACAGCTGGGTTTCAGCTCTGCCTGGAGCACACACTGGCTAGCTGACCTTAGGTGAGTCACTTTACTAGTAAATGCCTCCTTGGGATGATAAAATTATTTAAAAGTTACTGGTCTTCATTGGTGGAAAAATTTACTCAACAAGAATTGCTTTTAACAAAATCAAGTGTAACTTGAGTAGAGAAAACATAAACCTAAACTACTGTTCTGGGCAGGGAGAAGAGGGAGGATTAAATCTAAAACTACCCCTCTCCTGGGAGAAAACCTCCTTAACCTTAATGCAAAATGTAAGCCTAAACCTTACCATAGATCAGAAGAGGTAGGAGAGCAGAGCAGGAGTTCGACCTCCAAGGGGCGGTGTTCTGTGGAAATGACATTTGGTGAAGGATCGACTGGAATACTCCAGGGAATGTTTTTGTTTTTGTTTCAATCTGCATTCAGACTCTGTAATTCTTTCTCTAGATGTGGATAGCCTTTTACATCTTTTGGAGTTGTCTTATAACTTTGTATTGCTGAGATGAGCTCAGTGTATCAAAGTTAGTCATCACACATACGATGTGTCTGTAATTGTGTACAATGTTCTCCTGGTTCTACTCCCCTCACTCAGCATCAGTTTATATAAATCTCTCCAGGTTATTATGAAGACCGTCTGCTCCTCATTTCTTACAGCACAATAGCATTCCATTACATTCATAAACCACAACTTGTTTAGCCATTCCCTAATTGATGGGCAACCTCTAGGGAATTTTTCTGAAAGAATGTTGGCCTGGGGGGTCAGAGGCCTGACTTGATCTGGCTGGTGTTGTAGGAGAAAAAAGAGTGGGTGAAAGATGAAATGACAGAGGAAACAAGGGTTTGAGCTTCCAAGCATATCAGTTCATTAAGCAATGCATGGGAATTGCATAACAAATTAGGACCAGACTTCCTCAGCTAGAGCCGGACCCCAAATACAGGGGGGACAGATTTTTACGTATCAAAAACAATTAATAAAAAGAAAACAACCAGGTTATACAATTACATGATAATTTCTAATTGAAAGAAAGATTGGGAGAGGAAAACCAAATAGGTATAATTCCCTGAAATCAGAAAAAAGAAGTATCCCATGCCCCAGCCCAAGAGGTGTCCCATGCCCCACCAAGTGCATGTATTCAATCAAAGGAACATTGAAACTCTAACAGATTGACCAGTATGGGGCCTGTTTTCAGGTAAGACAAATGAATCATTTGAAATGCGTAATTATAAGGTAACTTCTTGCATCAGTCTTCAAATGTGACTAGGTTTCTGAGCAGCATAAACCAGGTCCTTAGTTAAGCATCTTTAACCAGAAAGTAGAGGTGGTCCAGCTTCTAAGGCACACAGGGCTAGGTCCAAATGATGCAATAAAGGGGTTTATTTGGGGTTTTGTGTTTGTTTGTTTTTACAATTCTTGATGGTGAATGAAGTTTTTTCACAGGATAGGAACCGGGCTAGACCGTAATTGAATAGCAAGGGAACTTAGCCAGAACTGAGACATAAGATAGAGTCAGTACACTTCACCCAATTTCCACTACCAGTTAGTGTCTTAATACTCTCAAGACACTAAAGGTATTTGTGTATGTAATAACTGTAATAGAGCACAAGTGGTCAAAGTGACAAAATTAAGACAAAAGAATCTAAAAGCAATGAGATACAGCAAGATGGAAAGAATAGTAGCTTTGGAAACAGAATCCCTAAATACGAATGTTGACTCTTCTATTTACCACTTCTGTGACATTGACCACATTTCTTAACCTCTCTGAATCTCAGTTCCCTCCTCTGTAAAGTGAGGGGTTGGGAGAGATCAAGGGTTCTTAACTATTTTTGTCTTCTGAACCTCTTTAGCAGTCTCCTGAAGCTTTATGGATCCCTTCTCAGAAATTTTGTTGTTGTTCATTTGTTTCAGGTGTGTCTGACTCTTTGCGATCTCATTTGAAATGTTCCTGGCAAAGATATTGGAATGGTTTGCTACTTCCTTTTCTAGCTCATTTTTACAGATTAGGAACTGAGGCAAACAGAGTTAAGTAATGCGCCTAGGATCACACAGCTAGTAAGTGTATAAGTAAGTAAGTGTAAGAATAGCATTCTCACAAAACAAAGAACATAACAAAGGAAACCAATTATACTGAAATATTTGTTGTAATATGAACAACTGCAAAAAAAAAAGTTCATGCACTCTTTCTAAAGAACTCCTAGAAATCTTTTCAGAGGCTGGTGCTTGCTCTAAATAAGTGATCTTATGTTTTTTTGATTTTTTTTTTAATGCTTTTTACAAGGAACCCAGAGAAACATTGTGTCAATGTGTTCTACCATAGGTAAAAAAGTAATTATTTTCCCCAAACAGGTTCAAATTTGAGATATTAAGCTGTAGACTACACAAGAAAGAGAACAACAGTTAATTTAGTGAGCTTATACAATTTCCTTTCCTGAATATATTTAAGACAAAACATCTAAATTATTTGAAGTAGTTTAAAACTTGATTTAACAGTCTGAGTCTAGTGCAGACTTGACTAGAAAATTCTTTGAGATACCATCAAATTTCTGCATTATTATCCTCAAAAGGGTACAGTTTAGTCTCCTGGGGGGAAAGAGAGCATAACAAATTCAAATATGCAGTTTTGTTTTCTTCACTATATCAGTTGCCTCCAAATGTGATCATTAAATATAGATATTTACCTTACTTTATTATCATTTGACTGAACTTTAACTAAAAAGAAAGCCCACCATGCAAGGAAATCAAAGAGCATAGGGGAAATTCCTCATAATGCACATTCATATTAATAATCTATGTTGAAAATATCTCCATATGAAACATATTATGTATGAAACATAATTTCTTAGTTTACTCTCCAAATAGAGAGCACTAAAACTTTTAATTTAAAATTATCAATAAGTAATAGGAATATTATATAGGGCTTTCACTTCTTAAACTGATGCTCAGAATTCTTCATGATTTGTAGTAAGTAAGAGAACAAAAAAAAAGAGGATTAAACATTGATTCCTAATAAATTGAAAGGATTAGTGTTTTCTTTGCCATGGAAACTTGCTGAGAAACTCAAGCTGGAGTGGTACATTTTAAAATGGTAATTGACATCTTAAAAACACATGATACTATAGGTTTGGAAATGAAGGCTCACAGATGAAAAAAAATGAATTGACAAAAAGCCTCTCCTATAATACCATCTTTCAAATAGCTGAATAAGTAATGCACATTTTTTTGTAAATGGGAATTGCTGATGTAGTGACAATATAGTTTCTGTTAAAATGAACTATTTACTTACTCTATTCAAGAAAGGGCTTGATTCATTGCAAAGCGTTTTGAGACTTCTACAGAATGAAAAGCTGTGGCAGCTGGAAAAATTGTCTTCATATCCAGGCGGCTGAATCAGCAAGAAATCATCCACCTACATGAAGCTTTCAAAGTTTGTCTACTGCTTGTTGAAAAACCAGGAAACATGGACTTGACTAATAATCTCCTTGAGCACCAAAGCATGATCTCTTCCTTAAATCTGGTTAATTATGAAAATTCTTTGAATGAATGGATTCTATTTATGACTATGTGTTCTGCAAGGATTTCAAGCCAGAGGAAATCTCAGAGATAAGGCAGCCTAATCCCTTCCCATTTTAAAGATATGGAATATGAGATAAAGCGAAATTAAGTGACTTATTCATGAAGATAGATCATAGGAATGATAGATTAAGAGCTGAAAAAAACTTAGAGGTCATCTAATCCAACTTTTCTTTGTTCGAATGAAGAAACTGAGGCCCATGGAGATTAAGTGACTTACACAATGACATATAGCCATTAAAATAGCAGATCTGGAACCATTGAGCCAGGTAAAAGTGCAAATAATTTCTCTGAGGGCAAATCCATCACTCTTTTTACTATGTCAACATGCTTCTGTTTTGAGAGAGGCTAAAGTTTATTAATTAGAAAAGGAAATGTCAAACTATTCCAGTATCCTTGCCAAGAAAACCCCAAATAGGGTCACAAAGAGTCAGATATGACTTATCAATTAAACAACAATAATAAAAAAATTTCTATTAATACCTTGTTCTTGGGACAGTCTGAATGTTTGTGTATGGAATGGCTATAATGAAGAACAAAAGGTCAAAGTGACAAGAGTATGACAAAAGAGTTTAAAAGCTTTGGGACACAGCATGGTGGAAAGAATACTAGATTTGGAAACAGAAGGCATGAATATGAGTCTTGACTCTTCCATTTACCACTTGTATGATATGGACCAAATTTCTTAACCTCTGTCAGCCTCAGTTTACTCAGTTGTAAAATGAAAGAGCTGGGATAGATAAAGGATTTTAAAGAATTTTTCTGGCATTCACCCCTCTGTCATTCCCATGAAGCTTCTAGATTCCTTTTCAGAATAATATTTTAAATGCATAAAATAAAATAAAGAAGAATATAAAGCAATTATATTTAAATGTATCAAAATATTATGAGCGCAGAGCAAAACATGAAAAAACAAGATGTCACCAATTGTACTGGAATATAATTCTCATAATATCAACAACAACAGCGAAAAAAAAATCATTGACCTGAAAAGCATGTCTAAGGCCCCTTCTTGCTCTAAATTAGTGATCCTATAATCCTTATATTTTGGGGGGGAAAGGGTCCAGAAAGACAGAAAAGATTGTGCCATAATTTGTCCCCAGATGGCTAAAAATACCAGAACAGATTATACAAATTCACACAATTTGAGTGAAATGTGTGATATTCCTGAATTGGGAATCGATTGAAACATTTTCATTGAACTCTACTCAGAATAGAGGTAGCTATATACTAAGTGGATAGAGCATTAGGCCTGGAGTCAGGAAGACCTGAATTCAAATCTGGCCTCAAATACTTATAAGCTGTGTTAGCTTGGGCAAGTTACTTCACCCTGTTTGCCTTGGTTTCCTCATCTGTAAAATGATCTGGAGAAGGAAATGGCAAACCATTCCAATATCCTTGTTAAGAAAACCCCAAATGGGGTCATGGAAAGTCAGACATAACTGAAGTGAGTCTATAATAAAGGGGTTGAACCAGATGGCCACTGGGATCAGATGGGCCCTTCCAAATCTGAAATTCTGTGATTCTTTGATCATCTCATCTGATATTCACAGCAATCCTGTAAGTTAAGTGTTCTTATGATTCTTATTTGGAGGCAGCTACATGACAGTGGAGCCTGGGTCTAGGGTCAGGAAGACTTGAGTTCAAATCTGATCTCAGATTTGTGACCCTGGGCAAGTCACTTACCCTCTCTTTGCCTTAATCCATTGAAGAAGAAAATGGAAAACCACTCCAGTATCTTACCCAAGAAAACCTCACAGACTATATTGGCATTCCATGGTCCACGGGGTTATAAGGAGTCAGACATGACTGAATGACTGATCAATTGATTGAGAATAGAGTTCAGATGATCAAAATTTTATAGAATCATGGAACCACACACTCTGAAGTTTGCAATGGACCTTAGAGGCCATTTTGGTAAAGCCATATTTGGTAAGTTATATTATAATATGCTGGACAAGTGATCATTCATCATTTCTGAATATTCAAAATGAGGAGTAACTTACAAATTAAGGAAGCCCAGAAAGAAAAAAAAGAGAGAGAAAGACAGAGTGAGAAAGAGACAGAGAGAGAAAAAACACACCGAGAGATACAGAGAGATAGACAAACTGAAACAGAGAAACAAGCAGAGGCAGAGTGATGGAGACAGTGATAAAAAGACAGAAATAAATACAGAGACAGAGAGATGGAGACAGACAGAATAGACAAAGTTCTATGTCAGATCTAGTGATCCTTTGGCTTTTTGAAGGAAAGATGTATTTTGAATTGAAAAATTCTTACTAATTATAAACAGAAAGCTTTTATAAATTCAGTTGTATGGTTCATAGCTGTCCTCATTTCCAGCCCCTATTATTTTTATATTGCACATGAGGGGTTGGAGTCAATCTGAAATGAAAAAGTCACTATGGAGAGTTAAGAAAACACAGAACAGAGAGGAAATTGACTGTCTTTCAAGCCAGAGTCTCACATGTACGGGGCAAATGTCATTGAGGAAATATGACTGACTTTATTGGGTAGGTATCATTGGGATTTAAAAATTTTTTTTAGCAACTAGGAGAAGCAGAATTGTTTTGTGGGACATATAGGCCCTGAGGCAATGTCTACACCATAGCAAAGATTCAGATAGAATTTGAAAAATACAGTCCATTCAGATAAGTTTGGGGCATCTTAATGATCCTACAAATTTCAGTTGCTTTTCCAACCAGTACCAGTCAACCATAACAAGTGAATTTTTCACTCAGACTGGTTGATTTTCTGGCCCATTAAGACAGTTGATTCAATTCTACTACATTTTCTCTCACCTAGTCCTCCATGAATGCTGATGGGTTCATAGTGCCTACTAAGTGGCAGGCAGGCCACAGTTACAGGTTATCTGTCTTCTCTTATCATCTTACTATATTTCTTTAGCTTCTGTTTTGGGATTGTATTTGGGCCTAAGGTCCTGGGTATTGGATCATTGGTTTAGATGCTAAAAGGGATCATTGAATAGTCGCAATTCTCTTTTTTTGCCATGTTAACATGTTTACATTAGTTGACTTTTTGCAGACCTAGATTATCATATACATTTCAAAAAAGTATAAGATAGAAGCTCTTTGTGAATGCTCCTTAAGTGTGTAAATGTGACCTGAGAGTGAGCTAAGGAAGACACAATGAAGGAGTTGATACTCCCCCTCTAATCTCCTCTGTATAGACCATATCTGGTCTTTTGTGTTTAGTTCTGGGAATTATCCTTCAAAAATTCATTGATAAGATAGAGGTATTCCAGAAGATGTTGGTCAGGAAGATAAAAGGACTCAAGATTATTTCATACAAGATTATTTGAAGGAATTTGGAATTCTGAAATGGGGGAAGGAAAGACTGAGGTGACTGAATTATGGTTAACTTCAAACATTTGCAGGGCTAGAAATGTTTGCAGGGCTGTCCTGTGGAAGAAGGATTGGTCTTATTCCTCTTGATCATAGAGGGCAGAACTAGATCCAATGAGTAGACATTGCAAGAATAAAAGTCAGTATTAATCAAGGAAGGACTTTCTAAGGTTAAAGCTTTCCAAAAGTCATATATTTTGCCCAGAGAAGAGAAATGAAAGTAATAGGTCCATTCTTCTTAGAGGTTTACAAATGAAGGCTAGGTTCTTAGTTGTATGGTAGAAGGGATTCTTGCTTGAATAACTGGTCTCTTGAAATCCTTCTCAAGAGAGCCCTCTCTTTTGAAACTTTTTGCCCTTTCTTCCATATCTTTTAAAAACACTACATAGAACATTTGACTATTATAGCTCTCTATCTAGGATACTCGTCATCTATTTACATACCCCAACAATGCTACAACATACTTTTTAAAAAAATTTCACTGTAGTCAGATTAAATTATTTGCGTAAACCCAGAATAGGTTGGGAATGGGCCTGAGGATACAGCACCTTCAATCCAGGGGAGCTGCCAGGGTAGTTTCCCCTTTTCTAATCTTGTTTATTACTAAGTTAATCAAAACTTTTCAAATGTCTGTGTCCTGGAAAAGTTCTATGAGCCAATTCTAATCAAAGACCTGTAATTCATTCTACTCTTATAATATTATAATCACTTTTCCTTGGTGGCACATGTAGACCAGTGGGGCTCCACAAAATGATCACATTTTTTAAAAGACAAAAACAAGTCAACTCTTTCATGTACTATTAAACCAGGGTATGCAAACCTACCATGAAATATTGATCTAGGTTATCCAAAAGTTCGATAATTTGCTATAGGTTGGAGTAAGGAAAAAGGTTGGAAAATCCAGTATCAAGTTGTTCAATGTAATGAAACTGCTGGTCTAGGCATCACATATATCCTTTGCATACATGAAGGGAAGAGGGCATAACTCAATCATAGCTGTAGAGGTGGTAGCTTTTAGTGTGTCTTGTCAGACAAATTAAACTATAAGAGGTATACAAACCCCATACTGGCACAACGAATAACGCCAATGAGGAGAAGCAGTATGATATCTTCGTTTTTAAAGCCATTGACAACAGTTTAATGGACAGAGGATTCTCTATGGCTCCTTGCTGATCTGTGGACTTATCCAGTGAATGGCCCCAGCGCTACTCTATGATTACAGCTTCATAAGTGGCCTGACACTGTTAGTAACTACACAATTGATCACTTTTGTCCCAAGAGTGGGAAAGAACCCAGCATGTGAAAAGGCCCTGACAGGTATTAAATTATCAGACTGTAAAGTCGACCGTCCAATCTGGATAAATGAGATTTAAGATAAACATATAATTTGAACTATGAGATATTATATTTAGTACTTTTAAGATGGATTTCATTGATTTAACATGAATACTTTACTTTCTTTACTTTAGTAGATAGTCTTCATGAGTATCTGGTAGTCAGACCTATGGTTATGAAGCTCTCAATATAGCTAGGCCAGTCCTTTAAAAAGTGGTGTATAATTTATCTTTAGGACCATAGTTCAAATTGTCCCAATATTGCAGTGTTTGCCAGAGTTTGGGCTCCATTGGCAAAGGCTTTGAGAGCCCAGGGTCAATTCTAGTTATGGTGAATCAGATTAGGATTTGGTCAAATAAAATGAATTCATTAAATGTTAATTTTGACAGGGTGGGACTAGATGACTTTTAAGGTCCAACTCTCAAATCCATGGTACTAATTAGTCATCGTAAAAGATAATAAATAGTGTAGACTCAACTGGTCTCCTTGTATATAGCCTCTTCCCCAATTAATCCTCTATAGGCTAGCTGCCAAGGCTATATTCCTAAAGCCCAGGTCTAGCCATGTCATTCCCCTGCCAGAGAAAACTGTAATGTTTCTCAATTGCATATAGGCTAAAATAGAATCTTGTCTAGTTGTCATTTATAGCTCTTCCAATCTGACATCAAACTGTCTATCTAGGCTGATTTCTCATCACTCCCCATCACATAGGCTCATCATCCAAATTAGTCTTTTTGCTATTCTCTCTAAGCACATTCCAACTCTTTCCTATATACCTTTGACTTAGACTCCTCTACACTTATACTTAGAATCCTTTCCTTCCTCAAGTCTCTCTCTTGGAAAAACCTAGCTCCTACTATAGCCCAGCTCAATCAACTCTTCTTACACAAGTCTTGTCCCAATCACTCCCCTCCCTTCAGTTGTTTGTTCTCTCACCTTTAGAAAATAACTTTTTTTTTTGCATAAATTGTGTGTGTTGTATCTACCTAAGAGAATGGAAGGTTCATGAGGGTAAGGATGGTTTCATTTTTTTTCTTTATATACATTTCCAGAGCTGAGAGCAGTACTTCTTACACAACAAATGTTGTAGAAATGCTTGTTGAATTCAATAGAAATATCTTAAGAAGTTTTTTTTTTTTTTGGTAAATAAACTAAACAGCAAATCCAATATGACTCTTTGTTAGTTTATTCACTTCTCATTGAGCTTATTTAATTCCACCTACGGTTGCACATTGAATGTCTTTGGAGCTTGTTCTTTGTTCCTCTCCCTGCTCTAGCCAGAGGCTGCTAAATTATGGGGCTTCCGAATTTCTGAGCTAGGGAAAGAAACTGTGAAAATGGTCCTGCTGGGGAGTTGAACATTTCCTTAGTGGCTTCTCTTATCCTTCTCTTTACAAGCTTGTGACTTCCCTTGTCTAGAGTTGATCTCCCTCAGGAGAAATGGTTCAGTGTGTCTTCATGGTGGTTGAATCACAGAATTTCTAAAGTGGGAAGGCCCCTCATATGAATAGGAGCCCCTTGGTTTTGCTCCCCTCATGACCACTTTTTCCTTCTGAATAGAACTCAAACCTAATACCATGGCAACACTTCATTTTCCCGGAACCTCCTTGCCAATCCACAATCAAACTTCAAGTTTTCCTCAGTTGCTGGAGCAACCAGATACAACCTCATAGTTCCAGCTCACTTTTTCTGCCCTTCTCTTCTGATCAAGGTGCTGTTTACCATTTTTTAGCTTCTCCACATCAGTTCTGTTTTGTAGGCTGAATTCTTTGGATGACAGAATTTGTCGAGGAAGCCTGGTTTTTCTCCCACTCCTATTCCCTTAAACAACAGTTAGAAACAAAGAGGGGGGAGGAATATATGCTTTTTTTCAAGCACCTAGGATATGGGGAGGTAAGAATCAGAAGGGCATATTGGGTACAGCTGACTTTGGAGTTAGGGAATCCTCTGTCTAAATCCTTCCTTTTAAATCTACTAGCATAGATGTGTGACTACGGACAATTCACTTAATCTCTCAATACCTTAGGGAACTCTGAGACTTGAATCTGAAGACTAGTTGCCTATTAACATCAGTAAAATGCTCACTGGATAGATGACTGGTGCTAGATTCTGGAAGAGCTGAGTTTTAATCCATCCTCAGATACTTTCTAGCTGTGCGACTCTGGGCAAATACCTTTACCCTGTTTGCCTCACTTTCTTCATCTGTTAAATTGAGCTGGAGAAGGAAAAGTCAAACCAATCCAGTAGCTTTGCCACGAGAACCCCAAATGGTGTCACAAAGAGTCATGCATGACTGGGATGACTAAACAACAAGAAAAATCAAAGCAATTGAAAACAAAATCAGTAAAATGAGCTTCTTGGGTTAGAGGATACTTATGATTTTACAGACATTATCATCTTCCTCCACTGGTGCAGATGGGAAACTAGATAGGGATTTTTACTCTTGGAGAGTTATAACTAAGGCTCTGAGATGTGGTAGGACTTACCTGTGTTCAAGTTCCTGTCCTTAATCCCCTCTTGAATGAACTTATATTGTACTTGTGGAAAAAAAATGTATATTAAAAAGTAAATAAAAATCTAAATACATATTAAACATGTAATGGGCATATTAATATGGCTATAGACATAAGGAAATGGACTATATAAGCCCAGCATGGTGTATGAATATATATCTCAAAAGACTTAGTGCAGTTTTAATTCTTAAAAACTTTAAACTGCACTTAGAAATTTGGAATACCCAGAGAGGGGAGAGAGAGAGAGAGAGAGAGAGAGAGACAGAGACAGAGACAGAGACAGAGAGAGAGAGACAGAGAGAGACAGAGAAAGAGACAGAGAGACAGAGAGACAGAGAGCCCTTTCCAGTTAGGAAACTGTAACTTAGCCACCATTAAGAGACAGAAGTTACTGCATAGAAAGGGATAAAGGAATCTACTAAGTGCTCAACTCCTTATCAGCAAGATCATTTTCATAATATTTCTTTCTGAGATACACACACGCATGTATACACATATTCATATATGCAAATTAGAGAACAAGGAGAAAGAAAAGAACACACTATATATTATATATAGTGTGTTAAGAGATATCGTTAGATCAATAAAGAAATAAAGATCTATATGTCTAGATCTCCAAATATATGATTGCCTGCATGTGTTCATAATTACCCATATTTGTTGTTGTTCTGTTGTTTCTAGTCATGTCCAACTCTATGTGACCCCATATGTTTTGGGGTTTGGGATTTTTTTTTGCAAAGACACTAGAGTAGTTTTCCATTCCTCCTCCAGCTTGTTTTAACAGATGAGGCACGTGAGGCAAACAGGGTTAAGTGATTTAGCTAGGGTGACATAGCTCGCAAGGTTCTGAGGCCATATTTAAACTCAAGAAGATAGATCTTCTTGACTCCAGGCCCAGCATGCTATCCATTGAACCACCCACCCACCCACCCACCCATCTTTGTACCAATACTTATAACCAAGTATATGTTGGCAAATGTTTAACAACCAGCTTTGGGGGATGGGGGAACTACACAAGGCACACTTTAAGAATAATTTGCGTGATTAACGTTAATTTTCCCCATTAGTTTTTACAGTCTAGACCACCAACAAAACCATAAATCTACGTCTGATCTTTATCATTTTCACATTTCTCTCTTACACTGATATTGAAAATTTAACAATCAGTTCTTACAAACTGGTTGACCTAACTCCAATAAAACACTATATTAATTTGAAGCTTAATAAAACATAGAGATAATAATAGAACAGTCAGCGAGTAGTTGCCTGAACTTTCATAAAGAGATATTGTTGAGTTAGCCTACATTTTTTGTACTGAAAAAAATGGCACTATAGGAATTTGGTATTTCCTTTTGTTACTTCCCAAAGTATAGTATGTGTGTGTGCGTGCATGCATGCCTGTGTATATGTATACAAAAATGTATCTTAAGAGTTAATTCTAGTAACAGCGAAGTGCTCTTTGTAATTCAAAAAATTAATATAGAAACTGAAAGAGGAGTAAGAAGTAAAAGAATCATTTTCTATATTTCTATCACTGAGTGTTTTTTTTATCAAATAGAAAATCTTGAAAACTGCATAACATGGTTCAGATTATCTTGACTATATTATCATAGTAAATGAAAGACAGGAATAATTTCTAAAGACTGCCTTTTTGGCATTCTGAATGATTTACCATGAATTAGGCACAGTAGGCACCTTGTTGATAATAAATATAGAAAGTCAGTGTAATCATAAGCTTATTATTTCTCTCTGAGAAATTAGGAGTTAGTATTCTTCCTGATACGCTACACAGTCGGCCCAGAGTAATTTGAAATAGTAATAATTCCTCACATTTATATTGCACTTTAGTTTTGGCAGGTTGGCTTTCTCCTAACATCCCTGTGAAGCTGATAATGCAATTATCATTATCCCCATTCTACAGATGTAAAAATGTGGGCCAGAGCAGCTAAGTCTGATCCAGGTCACATACCTACTATGTGTCAGATATGGGGTATGAATTCATTCCATTAGATACAATAATACTTATGTAATTTAAAACAAAACTAACAAGGAATTGAAAATTATTAATTGATTAAATGAGATATCCCCAGCTGACCACATTTCTATGGTTTCTATTATCCTCCCTGTCCCTAACCCCTACAAAAATATATCTTAAGAAAAATGATCTTAGCACACAACACAATCATTCAAGTGGATCTCTTATTTTATCAATGTGGGTATTCACTTCAGTGATTCGGATCACTGGGCATTCATGCCTGCCCACCCTGTGTATCTTCTGTCCATTTCTATTATGTCCATGTTTGTTACAGAGGGCTCTCCCAATGTGTTAAAGACCTCACCAAATTTCTCTAAACTTTATGAAGATACCATTGGAATGAAGAGACATTTAGTTATTTATCCATTCACTTAAGGCTTTCACCATATGTTCTTTCTTTCTTACTCGTCATATCCACTCCTCTAGTACTTCCCAATAATTCCCTCTATCTCTTGTAGCTCCCTCACAACTACTACATCCCTCTCCATTGGCAGCTTAATAACATTTTCAATTTCATCAAGATTAGTGATATGATAAATCTTGTAGATGGACAACATTGTTGGATGAGCATAATGTTAAAATAGTGGGCATTTTTTTCAGGTCATTATTAAAAATCGTGCAATTCTGCTAGTTAAGAGCAGTTGAATAGGTTTGATTGAATCAGTGAGTGAATTATTAAGTAAAAGTATTAAATGCTTACTACATGTCAGGTACTGGGTTAATTAAGCACCAGGGATAGATATATAAAGTGCAAGATATTTTCAGTTCTCAAGGAATTTAAAATCCAGTCCAGGAAGAAAAAAACATTTTGGACAATGATATTTTGAACTGAGCCATCACAGGGATAATGATTGGAGTCGTAGGAAAAATGACTGATATGTCTTTATAAGGAAGTTTTTGGTTACCATTCCCAAAATTAAAGATGGAAAGTGTGTGTGTGTGTGTGTGTGTGTGTGTGTGTGTGTGTGTGTGTGTGTGTGTGTGTTTGTGTGTGTGTGAGTATGTGTGTGTGGTGTGGTGGGAAGGCTACATATCTGTGTCATGGGATGAAGAAGACAGAAACTGGAGGATCAGAATGACAGGCAGATGGCTGTAAAGGAGTGGGTGGCATTGTGGAATTGGGTCAGGATACTCATGGAGGACACTAACTAATCAGAACTGCAGGATCCCAGAGAGGGAGCTGGGGGGCCTGCGTCAGGCAGAGGCATCAACAGAAGATATCTAGAGAGCAACAGATCTAGATTTAGAAGTAGAAGCAGATCTTAGAGGAGAGAGAATTTGTTTTTTTCTATTGTTCTTTATATCCTCCTGACTAGAAAAATTCCTAGTATATAGTGCGTAGTTAATAAATTTTGTTGAATTATTAAGAACTTTTTAAAATTGTTAAGAATTATCAATAAATCCTTTTGTTAAATTTGATCTTAATTTAATTTAGTATCCTGCCTCCCATCTGATTATTTATAATTGATTGATAGTGTTACAATGAATACAGTATTCAAGAAAAGTTTTGTTTTCCAAATAGAATGTATAATGAAACTGGAAAATGTGGGGTATTCAGGGGTGTAAGGGATGTTTTAGAAGGACTAGCACCTCTGATGTGAGGGCTTGCTAAGCCTTTCTCAGAGCTGCTCATCCTCTCTTTCCCTCTCCACACCCCTTCTCTCTGTATATGTATATACATATATGTATATAGATATGTGTGTATGTATATATACATACATACATATATATATACATATATATATGTACAGACACACATATTTATATATGATTTTCAACTCTCACCAGTGGTTCTGAGGAGTTGTAGCATGCAAAATGGCTATACCCAAGTAAACCATCTAGGCAACTGGGTTAAATCAAATTGAGGGTAATCAACAGATCTTAAACTGGTCTGTGATTTGGAAGGTACCTATCCCCAAGCATGGGATGAAATGGTGGATGAGAACAATTTGTTCCAGTGCCCATGAAGGTGACTGAAGCAGACTCTGTGGAATACTTAGTGCTTGGTCAGACATCAGAGATGCCAAGATCATCTACTGCATCCCTGGCCATTGCCTGTCATCCTAACTTCTGTCCTACCACTGAATTTGATGACTTTGGAAGGGATAGTGAGGCTAATGACTTTGTGCAATTCTGCCTCACTTAAATCCAATCCAGCCCTTGATGTCATTGGTCCTCTTTAAAACAAAGGATAAATAACAACCTCCAAAATAATATAACACTTAATAAAGTCTTTAAGCATCACAGTCTCCAAGCTGGACCTTAAGCTCCATGATTCAATTTAGAAAGTGTGACTTGTGATTTTAGTTTATTTTATCGTTGTTTTAGTTGTTAGAACCGTTGGTGATTTGTAGGCATATGTACCAATAAAACCACTTGTGCTTTATTGCTATGAAGACAGAGTTGAAAAAGTTATTAAATGATTTAAGGTTCTCATTTAATAATTATTTAGTAAGCATCTACTATTTAGTACATAAGCTAAGGGACTGGGAGAACAAATATAAAATGTGAGGCTCTTCTGAAGGAAGACAACAACAAAAATTCCCCCCCCCCGTCTCTCCGTCTCTGTCTCTCTGTCTCTTTCTCTGTCTCTTCTCTGTCTGTCTCTCTGTGTCTGTCTCTGTCTCTGTCTCTCTCTCTATATGAATATATATGTATATATATATGTGTATATATGTATATATGTGTGCACTTGTACATACATGCATGTGTGTATGTCTGTATGTATGTATGGTAAATACATTTGTACAAGGTAGCAGTGCTGTATACAATGTAGAAGGCTTTGTGACAAATTTTAACATACTTGAAATAAAATGAGTACTTTGTACTGTATATTTCATAGTCTATAAAGTTATATACTTAGAGACAGCAAGGTTTGAGTGTATTTCTCATTACGCTGCTTGATAATCTTTGATGGGTCCTCATTTCCTTTAGAATAAAGTACTAGCTTCTTCATTTTACATTTAAAACCACTCAACTCTTCAAATCTCATTTTATTTGTATAATTTTGTTTATATAGTTTCTGGGTTTGTTTTGAGAAAGAAGTGATAGATAGTAGTATGTATATAATAATTTTACACACACATACACACACACACACACACACACACACTCACTCCTTGCTATTTGTGTCTAATGGTAAGCATCTCTAGGGTGGAGGTGTAAAGCCAAGCATGAGCAGCTTTCCAGAGGACTGCTGCTGTGAACAGCTTCGAGGTTCTGATTACATAGTATAGTGAACTCTCTATTTATTCAGCAGTAAATTAAGGCAAACCATTCACAGAAATCAAAGTACAGCCTTCACAATGTTATGACATAATAACTTATCACTAAAATGTCTATATAGTTTTCACCAAAGTGGTCACAGTTTTAAAGAAAGTACATTCATTTAGTAACCCAATCATTTAGTAACTCAATACTTTAGTAAGTCCTTGATTCAATCATGCTTAAAGATGCAAGCCTCTAATGGGCACAAAGTACAAAAGTCAAAGTTCTCCACCCCTAGATCACATTGTCTTAATCTCTCAGTCAAAAAGTCTTCTTTCTTCTTAATTGGAGATTAGTTTCCAACCATCCTTAATTCAATCATCCTGAAGAGTACAAGATGCAGAGCACAAAGTCCTCCACCCATGGGTTACATTAAATCATGATCTTTTCAGTTTGCATTAGATACCCAAGGAGAGGTCTTTTCATTTTGACTTGAGGCTGCCTCTCAGCTTCCATGGCTCCTCTTCCATGATCCCAGCTCCTATTTGAATCCATCCACTCTCACCTGGGTTCATAGGCAGGCAGCTCTCAACTCCTCATTCAGCTCCTTGTCCAGTCCCTGTTCCATGTTGAAGCTCACAGTGTCCAGCCCAGCTCAAGTACTTCACAGTTTATGTTTCTGGATAGGCCAACCTTAACAAAGCCACAACAACAGTCATGTACATTGCTGGCACCACCATCAATTCTCTTTCTTCCTGTGAAATCAACATAGACCCAACAACAAGGTCTGAGGAATCAACATAAATCATTAGTATAGTCCCAGGACCTCTGAAAACATCAGTAAGACCCTCCTCCAGGATTTCTGTAAACATACAACAAGAAAATCCTCTTTCATGGCTTCTCAACCAGGAGTAAGGTCCCAGGGCTTCTTCTGTAACAACAGCAAAGTCCTCTGTCAACAGAAGAATCTGACAAAGTAACATCAAAAGAGACAGACAAAGTACTGGCACTAAAGCTATGCTTCCTTGCAGTTCTCCTCTCTTCTCATTTCTCAGTTCTTTTAAATTCTCTTCTCAGTTCTTCTCAGTTCTCAAGTCAGTTCTCAGTTCTCTGTTCTGGAAGCACAAGTTCTGTTCTCCATTCTGTTCTCAATTTGTAGCAGTTAGTTCCCAGAAGTTTTCAGGATCCTAGCAACTCTCTCTCTCTCTCTCTCTCTCTCTCTCTCTCTCTCTCTCTCTCTCTCTCTTTCTCTCTTTCTCTCTCTCAGCAATTCTAGCTCTCTGGCTTGGGCTTTTCCTTTTATATGGCATTAGCTCCTCCCTTTTCCACCCCTTCCTGTTACATCAGCAACTTCCCACTATGGGATCCATAAGTTCTGGATGTTAATACTTGATACATTCAAGAACTGAAACAAGGTGCTAAATACCTATTTGATTGCCAATACAAGGGGCAGGGAAGATCTTCATATCCCCAATACCATTTCAAGGGGGAGGGAAGAAAGGAAGGGAAAAAAGAACAATTTTTAAAGAACAAAATAAAGTATTTCACAATGTAATTAAAGTCAACTTTCCCAGGCTAATAAAATGTCATTTCCCTTATATGATAAGCACATCATCATACTTTTTATTCCCATACAAGTCATTCAGTCTCCCGACTCCACATCTTTATACAAGGTGTCCCTCAAAGTTGGGGTTATTCTGTATTCACCTTCAGTTCTTGGAAACTCTCAACTCAAGTGCTATGAGCCATCCCTTGAATTAATATGTATTCATTTATTAACATCATTTCTATTTTTGAAAGTTATTTATACACATTGAAAGATAAAGTGACCTTATATAAAATATATTATGATCTAAGTTTTGGGAGGAAATATAGTGAAGTGAACATAAGATACAGAGTGTTCACATAACACAAATCCTCTCTCAAACATAATGTGAACAATATGAAGTGTTCTTAATACAACTAACAACAGAAAATGCATAATTATATAATGCCTTAGATTTTACAATGTGCTTTACAGAATTTACTTCATTTTATGTCACAACATCCTTGTGAGATAAATGCTACATCTATTATTTTCTTCATTCAACAGATGTGGAGATTGACAGATGGTATTGGACATGCACTGAACCCCACAGATTATCAATGTTTGAGTCAGGATGCTTATTTGGTCCTCCCAGCCCTCAAGCCCAGACTCTATTAGCTGTCATCTAGAGCAATGTATTGGTTAGTAGAGTTGGAGATGGGGAAGAGAGAATCATAAAATTTTAGAGTTGAAATATACCTTAAGGACCATTTAGTTCAAATATATGTGAATGCAATTTACACTGAAACATACCCTTTAAGTGGTTACCTTGCTTGTGTGAGTGTGGGGTTCTTAAAGCAGCTCATTCTAGCTTATTTCTTTGGGGAGGTTAGAATTGTTTAGTTTTCCCTGAATTGAAGCCTCTTTTGGTTTATGGAACCACAACCATTGCCACCAGTTCTGGTCTTGGAACAAGTGTAATCTCTCCTTCAAAAGAAAGGCTTTGACTTTTTGAAGCTTGTCCTTCCTGGATTTTCTCTTCCTCAGGTTACACATGCCAGATTCCTTCAACTACATCTCTACCACCATCACAAGTCATTGATTTGTTTTTTCCTGAAGAGGTACACAGAAATGATCACAGATCTTGAGAACATGGTAAAGTGGAAACATCACTGAATTTGAAGTCATACAACCCAAGTTCAAATCTTGACTTTGATTGCTATTGCCTATATAACCCTGGACAAGTTATTAAATTGATGCTCATGAATCAGCTTATCATGTAAAATGAGACAATAGGATTAGTGGTGTCTGAGCATCTTCTGAACACAGATTACATTATTCTGAAAACTACAAACTTGTGATCCTATTAGGTATTCTGCTTTTGTTTTTATTTATTTTAAAAAAATTTCAATCATATAAAATATTATTGATTCACACTGAGCTTAGAGTCAACTAAAATAAATATGTATTTTTTAAGAACGCTATCTCACTCATCCTTCATTGGAATTGTTGGTTGTATCTCAATGTGTTGTTTTATTTGTATTTTTACTGTAAATTCAGGGCTTAACTGCAATTACATAAAGATGGCACCCTCTGTGCCTAGTCACTTTGGAAATATATTACTACCACCCATACTACAAGAAAGTACTTTATGATTGTGAATAGATTTTTTTTTCTTTATGTCATGAGCCAAAGGGGTTGATATATGCAGTAACATCTGGTCCTGGTATAACTAATGTAGCTGTAAATGTGTAAACACATACATATCTAATCATTTTGAATCTTGCCAAACATTTTGCCTCCATGATTTACTGCAATATTGAATTACACAGGTTGACTTTAAGGCACATTTACGTGGTTTTGGGTTTCCTGATTTCACTACTTCCTAACATTATAATGCTGAGGGATGAGGAAATCTCTGTGACCCTGTTTTGAACAAAGAATCCATTATAATACATGTCTTTATTGCCTGTATCCTTTTGTGGTCAGTAAGCCTAAAAAAATCAGCAAGATGATTATTCTGGGTAGGCTTAGGCTTCTACTATAATATACACTTTAATACTATGGGAAATAAAGTTGATAGTGAACTATCTTCATTAATTAATTATTCCATCAATGAACAAATATTTATTAACCATCTCCTATTTGCCATGGACTGTGTTAGGTGCTGAGGAATCAAATAAAAAGTTTCTGCTCTCAAGGAACTTACAGTCTAGCTGAAGTTGACAATATGCATTCAAATAATTTATATATACAGAATGCTAGACCAAAAATAAATAAATACAAGACAGAGAGGAAAGATAATCATAGTAGAAGGAATTAGGTAGGGGAGAATATAGAAAGTGATACATTAAGTGTGGTTTGAAGAAAGGGAGGGCTTCTTTGAGGCTGAGGTGAGAGAGGAATTCTGGGAATAATTGACTGCCAGTGCATTCCTCTTTGAGGAATCAAGAGAAGGTAAATTTGACTGGACTACAAAATGCAAGAAGGAGAGTGATGTTTATTACTCTCTGGGGTGGAAAGGGAATTTAGGGCCAGGTATTGAAGACCTTTCAAAACCAAGTAGTGGGGAGCCAAGATGGCAGCGTAGAAGCAGCAACATATCGCAGCTCTCACAT
>CM053584.1:42836168-42842086 GCA_028627135.1 Pseudochirops cupreus | reverse complement strand
TATGTGTATATATGAATATATAGAGGGCACAATATCAATTGAATAGGAAGGGACAATAGTCTAAAACATGATATCTGAGGTAGGAGAGGATTATAATGAGAGGAGACAGGGAGAGACAGAATGGGGTCAATCATCTCATAGAAGAGGCAAAGGATAATTTTTACAATGGAGGGGAAGAACAGGAAGGCAAAAGGGAAACTTACTTTCATTGAACTTGGCTTAGGGAAGGAAAAATATAAACTCTAAACCGGGTATCTTGCCACACAGGAGAGTAGGGGGGATGGTGATAAGAGGTGAGATGATGCAGGGGCAGGCAAGGTGGGGGGGAGCATTGATGGAAGTACACACTTCCATCAGGGTAGATAATAGACCAATAATAGACAGGGACAGGGTAGATAATAGACCAAAGAGGGTGGGGTGGGATAGGAAGGAGGGACATATAATCAGTCTCTCACAATATGCCCACTGTGGAGAGGTTCTGCATAATTACACATGTACAGCCTGTATTTAATTGCTTGTCCTTCCAGTGGGGGGTGGGTTACGAGGGAGGAAGGGAAAGAATCTGGAATTTAAAGTTCTATACTCAAATGTTAAAAATATATATTATTATTATTATTATTATTATTATTATTATTATTAACTACATCCAACTGGTAATTAAGATACACAGGCACTGTGGTCAGGAGATCCATCCTGCCCTACCAGAAAGTCAGAGGGGCGAGGAGGAGGACATAGGAGAAAGCAGATTGGAGGAGGGATTATACAGTGGGATGGCTCTTTTGAGGTGTTGGGTAGGGGAAAGATGGGGAGAAATAAAAAATAAATTAAAAAAAAAATTTTCTCGAAATGTTATATCCAAGCTTCTGTTCTGGTTATGGCTTACATAACCATATGCAGTCCAATGATTCTTAATTTTTTTTTCTCCTTGATCTATTTTCAATGTTTGGATTTTTTTTTCCTATGTGATATCTTACATTTTCTTCTATTCTCTCATTTTTTGACTTTGTTTTGATATTTCTTGTTGCCTCATGGAGTCACTGGCATCTGTTAATTTTCAGTGAGTTTGTTTCTTTGACAAAGTTTTGTCACTCTTGTATCAAACTATTGAGTCCTTTGCTAATTTTTTCTTCCATAACTCTCATTTCCTTTCTAATTTTTTACTCATGTTCTCAGTTTATTTATTTTTTGTAAATTTTAACGTTTATTTTGACCTTAAATACAAAATAAGAAGAGAAAAAGAAGTTGCCATATACATAGTAGAACATAAGAGAGGATTCAACATAAAACAATAAATTTCCATTTTAAGAAAATAAAAACACAAAACTTAGAAGGAGAGGTTTGGTCTCACTGGGATGAGAGTGAAGCATAGTTCAGCATAGATAATGTTCCTTCAAACCAGCAGCAAACCTTAGCAGCAAATGAATCCGCAAGCTTAGTTCCTAGATCTCTCAGCCCACAGATAGTAAGGGGATTAGAAAACCAGTCAAAAAGAGTTTAGAGAAGACTCTTTGCTGGCACTATTTGCAGGACTCTGTTGTATTGCCCATACATGAATCTGGGTCACAGACCTGGGCTGTGGTCCAAGGACTTACAGCCACAGGGGTATGGGGAACCTAGTCAAAGTTCCAGGGCAGAAAACAGTGTTTGTGCTCACTCACAGACCAAAACACAAGCCAGGAAAGCAATACCACACCTCTGAGATCACACCACCTTGGAAGAACTGAAAACTTACAGAACCCCAGAGCTAATTCAGAAAATAGCTACACAAAAATCGTAATCTTGGGACAATGCTCCTTTTATGGAGAGTGCAGAGCCCAGTTTTAACAGATAGTTAAAAATCAAGAAGGAGGCTGGAAAAATGATCAAAACAGCAAAAAAACAGCCTGCCTGTAAAAAGTTATTATGGTGAAAGGGAAGTTCAAAACACAAACTCAGAAGACAATATATTAAAAATTATCTGTCCAATGCTTCAAAGAAAAATGTGAATTCATCTTGGGCCCAAAAAGAATTTGAAGAAGGGTTCAAAAAGTATTTTAAAAAGCAAATAAAAGGGACAAAGAAAAATGTGAAAAAGGAAAGAGAGTGGTAAATGAAAATCACAGAAAAAAGATTCAGTAGCTTGATATTGGAGGAACCAAAAAAAATATTGAAGAAAATTACCCCTTATAAACAGAAAAGGCCAAATGGTAAAAGAGGTCCAAAAATCCACTGAAGAAAAGAACTCTTTAAACAGTAGAATTGACCAATTTTTTTAAAGGAGGTACAAAAGCTTATTGAAAAACAAATTAAAGTTACAAAAGTGGTCACTAATAAATCAGTGAGACATCAAGAAACAATTTTTATAAATCAAAAGAATGAAAGAATAGAAGAAAATCTGAAATATCTCATTAGGGAAAAAAGAAACAAACGACAACTAACTTGGAAAAAAAAAGATTGAGGAAAGATAATTTATGAATTATTGGACAAGCTGAAAGCCATGATAATGAAAAAAAACTTAGACATCATATTTCAATAAATTACCAAGAAAAATTACCCTGATATTCTAGAACCAGAAGGTAATAGAGAAATAAAAGAATCTATCAATCACCTCCTGGAATAAATCCACAAATAAAAACTCATATGAATATTTTAGCCAAATTCCAGCACTCCCAGATGAAGGGGAAAATTTTACAAGCAATAAAAAGAAAGAAACAATTCAAAGATAGTGGAGCCATAGTCATATTATATAGGATTTAAAAGCTTCTGCATTAAAGGATGAGAAGGCTTGTAATATAATATTCTCGAGTGCAAAGGAGCTCAGACTCTCCTACCCAACCAAACTGAATATAATCATTCAGAGAAGAAATTAATATTCAATAAAAGACAGGACTTGTAAGCATTCCTGATTGGGAAAAAAAAACAACAACAGCTTAATGGAAAATTTTACTTTCAAACATAAGATTCAAGAGAAACGTAAAGTAAACAGGAACAAGAAATCATAAGGGATTCAATAAGGTTAAGCTGCATACATTTCTACACAGGAAGATCATACTTGTATTGTCTAAGAACTTTTAATGGTAATGGGATTTGAAGATCTTCCATGACCCTTATATTGGCAAGCAAACAGGTACTTAGGACTTAATTCCAAGTTCATGATTGTGTCAAGTACTAAGACCCAGAACTTGTGGATCCCAAGGTGAGATGAACTTGTCAATGTAACAGGAAGGGGTGGGGCATGGAGGAGCTAAAGCTAATATCTCCATATATAAAGAGAGGTACAGGCTGGAGAGAAGAGATTTTGAGAACAGAACTTGTGGCGTCAGAACTTCTTCTGAAAGCCAGCCAAAACTTTTGCTAAAAACTGCCAGGAACGAGAACTACTGGGAGTTGAAACTGCTGGGAACAAGGATTGTGCAGGCTGAGCAGCTACCATGAGTGAGGAGAGGAGGATCCTTGATTGAGGGAGGGAGTGAGAAGAGGAAGGTCTTTGCCTGAGGGCACCTGTTTTGGTTTGAAGGCTTGAGAATGTGGGTGTTCACTGCATGAACAATGTGTACCAACTTTGTGGTTACTGTAATGACTTTGCCTTCTGGTTTTGGGACTCAGCTGTCTGGTATTTGAATAAATGCTTTAGCTCTGTCCTAAATGTAGACAGTCTGTTACATTTTGTGATTCACAACCATGCCAGAATATTCATAATCACCATAGGCACTGTGAATATTGCATTTTTGTTACAGAACTTTATCATTATTAGGGCAGCTAGAAGGAGTGTCCATAGACAACATGAGTATAAGTTGAATGTAATAGAATGACACATTAAAAAGCTAAAATTAAAAAGTGAGAAAGGAATGTCCTGGGAGAAGGGTAAAAGGAGAGGTAGAATGGGGTAAAATATCTCATATAAAAGAATTACAAAATATCTTTCACAATAAAAGAGAAGATGAGGAGCACTTGGAACTTACTCTTACCATAATTGACTCTAAGAGGCAATAATATATACTCAGTTGGACACAGAAATCTCTCTTAACCAACCAAAAAAGAAGTAGGATGGGGAGGGATTAAGAGAAGGGAGGTGGTTTGATAGAAGGGTGGGAGGATTGGGTAAAATAATAGTTAAAAACAAAATACTTTAGAAAATGGACAAGGTGGAAGAAGAAAGGGAATAGGATAAACAGAAGCAAAAATAGGATGCAGGGAAATAGACAGTTAGTAATTATAATCGTGGGGGCAACTAGACGGGTGTAGCAGACAGAACACTCAGGTTGGAATGAAGAAGACTCATCTTTAGGAGTTCAAATCCAGCCTCGGACACTTACTAACTGTGTGACCCTAGGCAAGTCACTTAATCAATTTTGCCTCCACTTCATCATTCATAAAATGAGCTGAAGAAGGAGATGACAAAACCACCTCAGTATCTTTCTCAAGAAAACCCCAAATGGTGTCAGAAAGAGTTGGAAACCACTGAAATAACTAAACAACAATAAAAATCATAATTGTAAAAAAAATAAAATTAAAGCAAGTTTCTCTGATACAGGGCTTAGTTCTCAAATATATGGAATACTGACTCAAATATATAAATGTAAGAGCCATTCTCTAATTAATAAAAGTCCTAAGGATGAGAACAGACAGTTTTCACACAAAATAATCAAACCTGTCTGTAGTCATATAAAAGTGCCCCAAATCATTATTAATCAAAGAAATCCAAATTCAAACAACTCTGGAGTGCCAGCCCCAGATTATTGTAGCAGCAACCACTCTGGCATACCCAGGATGGCTGCTAGCACAAGGTCTTAGATCTGCTTTACTGGGAGAGATAGCTATTTAAGGGATCAGCAATCTTTTCAAAATTACATTCACTAGGTGAGGGGAAAAGTCAGCACCTTGAACTTCAGAGAAAATACAAACAGAGAAAACACAAGCAGAGAAACAAAGACCAACAGACAAGGCTCTGACTGTTTGAATCAACTATATACTTAACATACATCCCTGGATGGAGAGAGCCCTTACATCTGAGCAGGAGGGAAGCTCTGAACATATGGCCACTCAGAATCTCAACCGTGAATCACAAGACCCTTCTCAAAAGTGAACATTCAAAGCAAAATACCAATTCTGAGTATATATATACACTTATTAGAGCCAGAAGCATCCCAACCTTCTGATTCAGTGGCTAATTAGAAATTAACAAAAGGTGTGAAAGTCTTCCTACAAGCAAGCCTCTCCTAAGAAAGTTTCCCTTAATGGGCTCCACATGAGGCCTATTAATGGGCAGGGATGATCTTAAATCCCATTAACACAACAGCTAATAAGACAGAAAATGAAAACGACAAATGTTGGAGGTGATATGTGAAAATTGAGATACTAATGCATCTTGGCAAAGTTGTGAACTGATTCAATCATACTGGAGAGCAATTCGACATTATGCCCAAAGAGTTCTAAAGCCATGCTTACCATGTGACTCAAAAATACCACTCTTAAGTCTTTATCTCAAAGAGATTAAAGAAAAAAAGGTGAAAAAAGTAATTTATATGTACACAGATATTTATAGTAGCTGTTTTAGTGGCAAATAATTGGATATGGAGGGGATGCCCATCAATTGGAGAGTAGCTAAACAAGTACAGGCATATGATTGTTACACAATACTCTTGTGCTATAAGAAATAACAAGTGGGATGGTTTCAGGGAAAAAAAAGAACATCACAAACTTGAAAGACTTATATGAACTAATGCAAAGTGAAGTTAGCAGAGCCAGGGCAACATTGATCCAAGTAACAGCAATATTATAAGGATGATCTACTGTGAAAGACAGCTATTCCAACCAATAACATGATTCCAGTAAATTCTAAAGGATTTAGGAAGAAAAATACTATCTTCCTCCATAGAAAGAAGGGATGGAGTCTTAATTCAGATCAAAGCATACTTTAAAAGAAAAAAAAAACCTTT
>CM053584.1:42826168-42831168 GCA_028627135.1 Pseudochirops cupreus | reverse complement strand
AAATCCATAATTAAACAATAACAGCACAGGCATGAAACTAGATGCTTTTTTTTTTCCTGAAAAATAGACCTCTTTTCTCTGACTTCTAAGAGAGTTTATTTCTTTATAGCTAGGCAATAGCTAGGTTATCAAACCCAGTTAAGCACTTTAGCATTGCATAAATGAACATTTGTGTTTCCTTCAGAAACTGGATAACAATACATTTATTGAAGAGTCTACCAAAAGCAGTTGGGAGACAAAGACAAATCTGCTGGATTGACAATGACTGGATTTGTTCCGAACCCACTACTCACAGCTTTTATTCTCAATCTCCTTACAATTTGTTATGCCTCTATAACATCCTTTTTGACTACTTACCCAATTCCCCTTTCCATAGGCAGGCCAGTTGCCTCGAGGGAGGCTGAGGGTTTTTCTGCTCATGGTTCTAAGTATGACACTAACAACCTGCATTTTGAAAAAATATTGTCAATCATATTGCAAAAATGATATGCTTTCCACTAATAATCAGCCAGTAGTCTCAATTAACTCTTAGAAAGAAGTGTATTTACTGAAAAACCATAATAAGAACAAAAATTATAATCCCCTTCAAAATTGATGGTGGGATCTTTCTGTGCACATACAGTGTCCTTGGGGAGACTGGATTCAGACTTGGAGTATAGTGGTAGCAAGGCACATGTGTAGAAAATATAAAAGGTACACAAAACTCTCACTTAATGGAATTCCCTTTCTTCTTCTGTGGAACATTCTAGAACAGGGCTGGGGAACCTATGGCCTTGAGGCTGCATGTGGCTCTCTAGGTTCTCAAATGCTTCCCTTTGACTGAATCCAAGGGCTACACTTGAGGACCTAGAGGGCCCTATGTGGCCTCAAGCCGACAGGTTCCCCAGCTCTGTTCTAGAAGCTCCCTTTGTTTGTAGCACTCTTCTGTGCCCCAGGGATTGATATCCTATCACTTCTATCTCAAGGGTACTATTCATTTATTTCTAAACTCCAGTGGTTACTGCTGCCAGCTCCTGTGGAATATGACGCCAGCTCTGGGCACAAATGGGTACTCCAATGAGACTTAAGAATATCCCAAACTTACCTATTCATCTGGGTAGGGAAGAGAGAAGACCAAATTCTTTCTCTTCCTTGCTCCCCACAAGTGATGATCTCTTAAGGAATTGCTTTGTTGCAGCTCCTGAACACCAACCAGATACCCCTGGATTTCACCATTCTGACCTAGTTTGGGGATATGATAATAGGATTATATGTGTGTTTGATTCTTTCCCCCCAATAATTAGATATTTTCTATGCAGCTTCATCCGCTTTACTCAAAGCACTTTATATTCTCAAATTGTTTAAGAACTTCCTTGTAACTAGTTTAAAGCGATGTTCAATTTATTCTATTCTGCTATCTAGACTTTCTGGGCATGGAAACCCCCACACATTATTTTTAATTCCTCAAAGATGCCTTGGATTTGCTGAGAAGAATGGGACCATGTGACATTCAGACAGGATTATCTCATTTTGTTTCCTTTTCATCTTCTTCTCCTCAACAAATTTTGGTCTTTCCACACATATTTTTATTCACCTTTCTAGAAATATCCCTTCTTTAATACTCCCCCACCCTCCACCAATTTCTGCCTTCATTCATTATTCAGTTCTTCCCATAATCTACTCTGGCTTCTTTCAAGTCCTAGCTAAATATCCCAATTTCTACAACAAGCCTTTATTAATCCTCCTTTAATGTTAGTGCCTTTTTCTTCTGATTATATCCAATTTATCTTGCATCTATCTTATTTGCATGGAGTTGTTGGCATGTTATCTCTTCTATTAGACTAGGAGCTCCTAGAGAGTAAGCAATGTCTTTTTCCTATCTTTGCATCCCTGGTACTTAGCATTGAGCCTGGCTAATAGCATTGTTTAATAAATGCTCAGTGACTTGAAGAATTAATAACATCTAAAAAACATATTCATTTTAAATATAAGGAATCTAAGGTCAAGTTTGGGTAAGTGACTACTTAAATTGATATAGGTGATACGTGAGAAAGTATTTTGCCTGCCATTTTGGATGTTTAGCCTACGGAGAGAAGATTGAAGCTAGCAATGGTTGGACATTGTGAATGGCTTCAAGTTTTGGAAGAATTGTAATATAGAAGAAGGATTAGAGGTCAATACGATCAGCGGAATGTTAGGAGATTGTGGCATAATGGGCAGCAGGGGTTTGCTTAGGATTGCCATATAAGGAAAACAAAATCAAAACAAAACAAAACTAGTTTATGAACAGTCACATCAACCCAAATGCAGAAGGAACTTCAGTGAGAATGTTTTTTCCTTAATAGGAGAAATTAAGGAAACACTAGAGCATCACTTCTTGGAGATTCTACAGAAGATACTGTGGCTTAAATGTTTTCTGAGGCTTCTTCTAAGTATGCTGTCCTGAAATCTTGTGAATGAGTTCCCATTTTCCATAACGACTGACTACTCATTCTTATTAATATTCCTCAGTGTAGTGCTCATCACTACTACCTTCTGTGTATGCTGATAGAGTGACTTCATGCAGAAAATCACAGGGAGAGAGGGGAAATCACCCTCAGCAATAGATTGAAGGCAGGAGGAGGGATCAAGGGAATTTGTTGCTTTTGGAGTAAATTCTGCAAGTTATCAAATGACTCTACATTCCTAAGGGTAGGAGTCTAGTCCATACATTAAATAGATTCAATCAAACATACACATGTTCTGTAAGACTCATAAAATTCAGATACTCTCTTCATTAAATGCCTACCTTCAAATCTAAAATAATAACCTTTTAAATAATTAGTTTCCTTCTAAAAATAATAAAGAAAAGTAACAATGATCATTTTTTTCTATTTCCTTTTTTTTTCCACCTTAAGAATAGAATGGAAACCAATTCAAATAAGTGCTTTGCACTTGGATAATTGGTTGCATGCATCCTTCTGAAGCTTTCACTTAAATTTCGCATTTCACAGCAGGCCATGAGGTTCATGTTGCACCGACCTATCATGGTCAAGGGTGAGAAGAGTTCTCTTTTTCTTTATTTTTGTATTAGAAGATCTAGCCTGAAGAGACATCAGTAAATTGAGAGTTTGCTATGATTTTCCAAGCATATGTTAAAGATCTCCTGGCACTTGCAGCAAAGGCTGTGAAGTCATGCTGATGTCATGGTATATATTTTATAATATAGTAGCTCCTGAGTGTGTTATTAATAGTTTAAATATTCTGCTCATGCTTCATTTTCCAAGCACATTTTCCCCTCCAATGACTAAGGATGTTTCTGCCTTATAATGAAGAAGCTAATCATGGGCATTTTTATTCTGTAAGTCACTTCCTGAAACGTGCAGTGTTACCATGGGTATAAAAAACATCATGTAAAACACTGTGCTGCTCAATAGACAGCTGCTCTCCCTTCCCATAAGAAACACTTGTGTTCAAGATGATAGTGGAGTAAAGGAACTTTGCAATAGTTTTTGTATCAAATTAAATTATCCTTTCTTTTCTAGGTAGGAAATGAATTATATGCAGTCAGGGATTCTCTCAATTCATTTACTAAATCAAGCAAATATTAAGTAAGTATCAGCTCTAGGTGGTACAGTGGTTAGAGCAACCGGCTTGGCATTGAAAGGAACTGAGTTCAAGTCCGACCTTATACATTTACTAGCTATGTTACCCTGGGCAAGTCACTTAACATTTTTGCCTTGGTTCCTCATCTGTAAAATGAGCTCGGGAAGGAAACAGCAAATCACTCCAATATCTTTACCCAAGAAAAACCCAAATAGGGTCACAGAGTCACAACAACAAAAAATGGCACAACAACAACAAAACTCTGTAATAGCTACTATATCTATCTATCTATCTATCTATCTATCTATCTATCTATCTATATCTCTTTTGGTGAAAGATTCTTTCTGTGACATAACAAATAATCATTTGGTATTCTTTCTTAAGGCAGCTAGGTGATGCATTGAAAGAATGAAAAGCCTGAAGGCAGGAAGTTTCATCTTCCTGAGTTCAAATCCAGTCTCAGATACATGTTGTGTGACCCTTTTCAAGTCACATAATCCTGTTTGTCTAGTTCCTCATCTTCAAAATGAGCTGGAGAAGGATATGGCAAACCATTACAATATATTTGATAAGAAAATCTAAAGTGGGGTCATGAAGAGTTGAATACTACTGAAATGACAGAAGAATTAAATACTTTCTCAATTTATTGGATTAAGGAAAAAATGTCACAATTGTGTTAATTTGCATTTCTTTCATGATTCAAGATTTAGAGGGATATTTTACATGTTTGTTTCTCATTTGATATTTTTCTTTTGAAAACTATCCCAACTTTTGGATCACTAATCAGAGAATGGCTCTTGGTCTTATTTATTTATGATAATATATTATGTATCTTAATATAAGACATGTGATATATTTGATATAAAGTTTTTTCCCAAACGTCAGCTTCTTATTTTTAGCTACATTTATGTATGCAAAAGTTTCTAAATATAAGGTAATAAATATTTAATTTGTTCTTTTATGATCTTTACTTGAAAAATTTCCCCTTAGACATTGTTAAAACTCCTTCCATTTTCCTTCCTCCCTCCCTCTTCCCCCACCTCTCTCTCTCTCTCTCTCTCTCTCTCTCTCTCTCTCTCTCTCTCTTTCTCTCTCTCTTTCTTTTTTGTGCCCTCAGTTTAGACTCACAACTTCTACAAATTTTGGTGAGAATGATGATACACGGGGCTAGAGTGGCCTTGACCTTCATAGCATATAGTAGAATAGCATTGCCACTATTTTTATAGGTCCTTTTCCCTGAGACACAAAATCTCCTCCTCTTTATCAAGATTTGCACTCTGTATTCTTCCCTCCTTACATTTGTGTTCCATTTCCCTAAGCCAGTGAAAATCAATGCTTTCTACTTGTGACTGGTAGCAAATGTTCAGAATGATTCACTAGCCTGATTTTGGAGAGAATCTGAAACTTGATCAGGTCACTGTTTGCCTTGAGTTTGT
>CM053584.1:42804605-42825668 GCA_028627135.1 Pseudochirops cupreus | reverse complement strand
CAATTGGAACTTGAAATACACAGGCACAGTGCCCTACCAAAAAGTCAGAGGCGTGAGGGGGGAAGACATAGGAGAGAATAGACTGGGGGAGAGGGGATACACTGGGATGGCTGTTTTGAGGTGGTGGGTAGGGGAAAGATGGGGAGAAAATATGTAACTCAAAATCTTGTAGAAATAAATGATGCAAACTAAAATAAAATTTAAAAAAATAAAAAAGAAAATTTTAAAAAAAGAAAGAAAAGACATGAAGAGTATAAACTGAGCCTAGTATATATAGGTTTCTGTGATGTTTCATTCCTTCAAATTGGGATTTTTACTATAGTTTTTTATGATCTGGGAGATGCTTATAAAGTTATTATTTACTGGGCTCATTAATAAGATCTATATTTTCCTAAAAGTGATTTTTCTCAGAATTATTTTTAACTTTAACCATGAAGGTATCAGATAGTAAATAAAGAAAAAAAAATACTTTCTAGTGGGAAAATTTGAAAGAATATTCAGAATATGCCCTGGTTTTTGAAGAAGAAAAAAACCTTTGAAAGGATAATTGAAACTGATGCCTTTATATGAAGAGACTGAATACATCATATTGATCAAAATGATAGCAATGATAATAATAACATAATAGCTAGCATTTATGTAGCTCTATAAGTTTTACAAAGCACTTTATAAACATTATTTTATCCTCAGAACAATCCTTTGAAGTGTTATTGTCCCCATTTCACAGAAAATTCCTTTTACTTAGATTTCTGAAGAGACTTTTTCTGAACATTGTCTATTCAAATAAATTATTATTGTTATGATGATGAGAATCATGGTGATGGTGATGATGAAGGTGGTGTTGTTGGTGATGGTGATTATGATTATTGTACCATGTCCTTGCTATAGAAATGATAACAGTATGTGGTCATAGCTCACACATTCAGCACTGGGGCTTGATTAGCAATTTTATTCAGGAGGAAGTGTGAGGGATAATTTATAGTGAAGTTTCTCCAATCTGAAAAATCAAATCTAGAATGGCTTCAGTATTCACTAGGCCTAAGGGCAGGTCACCTGACCTTCAAGCAATCTGGGGTTTAGAACAATGGAGACCCTCCCCCAGAGCCAACTCAGCTGAAGATATGCCAAATAAGGTTAAGACTGCTTTCATTGGACACCCACATGTTTCTGGGTCCTTTGTCTCAGAGAGATTCCCACGCTTAGGTTGTGGGACAGCCCCCCTACCAATAAGAGTGAAGGCAAGTTGGTGGGGGTTGGGTTTCTGCATTGGAAGATTATATAATCATGAGCTGGCTTCTACCTGTCACTCTCTCCCTGCAGATGCCATGTTGGGCGGCAGGAGCAGAGTCCTTTCTCATGACAAAGAATAAAGACTTTTCTGACCTTAGATTCAGACTCTGAACTCTTTCATCTCACGCAGAAGGAAGAGACCTTAGGAAACCCAAGTCATGGTCCTGAGGAAAAGTAGGATTAGAGGGTAATAGGTTCATAGATTCTTACATTTAAAGCATTAAATGAGAAATCATTGAGTCCAAAACCGCCATTTTTATGCCTGAGGAAGATGAGGCTACAATGGATAAGTGACTTTTTCAAGGCAAAATCTTTAATAAATGGCTGAGATGGAATTTGTAACACATATTCCTGAATTCAGTTGCAAAACATTCCTCTACACCATGTTATTCCTCCCGACAAAGTTGAGGAGAAATTTGCCTGGAGTATATAAAAGTGGGACAGAAGTTTTATTTTCAATAATTCCTCTTGAAAAATAGATGCTATATTTTGTTTTGTTTTAGTTTTAGTTTTAAATGTAGCTAATAGAGCAAAAGTACTCCATAAAATATTGGTGCTTTTAGGTCCCATCTTAGTTGTGGCTTTGATAATCGGGCTCAATAAATACTTATTAATTCAACTTGAGGAGTGTGCATTTCTAATAATACAAGACAAACCCTTTCCTAGCTCTAAAGTTGTCTTTTATATAATGTAAAATTTGCATCTGTTTCCAACTATTCTGGTTTTCCCTTATGTCTTCAATGTGAAAGCAATAAAGAAGGAAAAATGTAATCAATGAGTGTGAATTAAAGCAAAAAAATGTACCATGTAATTTGGGAAATGCATTTCTGCAATTTCATAAATGTTCCATAACTCAATAATAACCATCAAAACTTTATTAGTTTTATTCTGTTTTGGTGACAAATGAGTTTTTTCCTCTTATATCACTCATAGCCACATCCTGTACCATTTTAGTTCTTCGTTATTAAGGTAATGATGATGGCCTTTACCTACAAATAATTGTGGGAGACAAGTACAAACCATTCCTCTAACTAATGATTTCTTCTAAAACCCCTAGAAAACTGAAGCCCTTTTTTTCTTTTTCTTTTTTTTAAAAATGAGATTAGTAACTCAATTACTTAAGGTGCTCATTATTGGTGAAAAAAAAATCTCGCCGCAATAATTTCAGAAGTTTGTTTTTTCCTCTCATAATTATGGGACTTTAGTTTTTGTTTTCTGTTTCTTTTTAATCTATGACTGTTGGGAAAGGCAACGATGGGAAATGATAATAACAATAATAAAAATCATATATCTTAGATTTCTTAAACATTTGATTTAAAATCAAAGTAAATCTGAAGCACTATGTACAAGAGTGTAGTGTTAGACCAAATTTAGAATTTGTGTTCAATGCTAATTTTTTTCTGGATTTGCTTTTATAAATCATATTCAGCTTTAGGCATATGTATCAGTATGATTTGGCCCGCAGAGGAATGATCGTTCCTGAAGGCAAAACTGTCCTGTTTTAAAAGGTAAGATAAATAGATGTGTCTGAAACAGCATTATATTATTGTCTATAATCAGATAAACTTCTCCAGTCTATTCAAAGTAAACAAATGAACTCAGTCTCATAAACTGACCAATGTCTCCTGGCATGTCTAGATTTTCAACCAAATTCAAGTTAACATAAAGAGAGATGCAACAGAAAAAAAAAATTAAATAAGCCTCTTAACCCCAAAACAATAAACAGGAACTGGTTCTGACATGTAATTTATCAAGCTTTGAAATTTCTAGTATTATAAAAAAAAAGAGGAGAAAGAAACAAAAAATTAATGAATCATATGAATGCGGTCTTGGGGGGAAAAATCCTATGGACAAAATATGAATTGCCATAATTTGGGTATGCACTCCTAAACTCCATCTTTGCCCATTAAACTGCCGCATCCCTAAAATAATTGAAGCTATTGTAATAATAAAGAATACTTTAAAAAAAAACCCCAAATGCTAGGAAAGATAGTTCCTGGCTTGTTTACTTTGTTAAGTCTTCTAAGTAATCATACTTCTTCATTTATATATAAATTAAGTACTCAAAAATCCAGAACACGCTGGCTGGGCTGGAATAAAAACCAAAATAAAGTTATCTAGAAATGTTGAGCAGATGCTTTTTCTACCATATATCCTAATGTTTACCCCACACCAAGCATTATTTGCTTGACAATATTCATCCCTCTTTTCTTTATAATCTGTCTTTTGGCTAGACACTCAATGGAAAAAAAAATCTCTATTTAAATAAGGTTGTTATGCAAACCCAGAATGATAGAATATTTAAAGGTGGATCATGTCACTGCAGTGTGAGATAAGGTTAGAGTTTTCAACCTTTAGTGGTTTTTTACAAAATAGATTCCTGCCTGTTTTTAATATCAAAAGAGAGTTCTTTTTTCATGAGTTTTCTCATTCCTCCTAATAATAGTATGAAAAAGTTAACTATTATTTATGATAAAGTATCAATAGGATGCTATCAGCCTTGGGGGATTGGTTCCTAACTTCACAAGTATTTAGTTTCTTCCTCAAGAAAATGCTGGACTCAGTGAGGGCATTTTAAAAATGCATTTCTTTACCATTTGAATTACATTCCATCTATTGAATACTAAAAACTGCCCAGTGTTATTCTCAAAGCCATTGGATACATTTAGCTAACTATGCTAATTTTAAACACATAGTAGACTACAGCATTTCCTTTGAAGTCATTCAGCTCTGTTCCATGAAAGGGTATTTGGCTGTGTTTTCAACCTCCTACTGTTGACCTCAGACAGTGGGTATTGTTGAACCAGTCCAGTTGATACTTCCCTTATAAATATCTGAATGCTCCAATTCATAGCAACTTTTAAATTTGATAAAATAACATTCTTCTTTCTCCTGATTCCCTATTCAGCTTGGATTTGTACTGGTTGGGCTGAGGGAGGAGGGAGAGTGCAAATGGAAACTGACCTTGCAATTAGTTACGGCAGATTCTCATGAAACTCTCCAATTATATTCAATTTGTATTCAGGCCTAGCTACAAAGCACAACCCTAATTAGTGCAACTGTTTGGAAAAACTTAAAGAATACCGGTCTGCTCTCTGCCCCCAGCAAATGTTAGCCACTCTTTTTCTCAAAGGAGGACTAGGACTCTCCATCAAATACTTGAAAAATAATAGGAAGCATCAGACTACTGAAAATAATATAAATGCAAAAGAATCTCTTTTTAATATGTGCCAGGCAGCTGAACGGGTTAATTTATTCCTTAAATATTCCATACATTCACACATATGTGCATATACATATACACAGATATGCATTTATGTATATACATATAGTATACAAATTATTCCTTAAGATCATAGAGGTCCAAAGGGTACGTACCTAGCTATATATATATGTGTATATATATAGATATAGATATAGATATAGATATATAGATATATATATATACATATATATATATATTTTTTTTTTGTTTTGCTGATATATTCCAGTTCTTGCCATTTATTCTGAATAAGTCCCAGACACTTTGGCATGTCATCTGATACTACATAATTCCTTATTCAATAGCAGTGCACGAAAGCATTTACTCTAAAATATTAATAAATTGTCAGCACATCTGTTATTGTGCCACCACCTCTACCAGCCACAGACTATGGTCATGAAATATATTTTTTTCCCCAGACTCCTCCCCTTATTTCTAAACGTACATTTGCTTTTCACCTGGCAAATAATCGGTCAAGCTTCCTTTTGTAAGAAGTCTCCACTTGTTTCTCCAAGAGTACTCCTGCTAAGTAACCCAGAAATAGTTACTTGGAGAAAAGGATGGCATAAGATTCATTCCTAAACAAATCACTTGGACCATGGAAGCTTGTAAGGGATTGAGGAATTTCCCCTGAAGTATCTGTTGGGATGTCACTCTTTTGTCTCAGTTTACAATTGAAGTAAGTGAAACTATTCCCATAGTGTTTCTTTATACTGAAGGATATTTCCCAGGTGAATATATCTTATATAGAGGGAGCTAAGTGGTGCAGTACATAGAGTACCAGGCTGAGAGTCAAGAAGACTCCCCTTCCAGAGTTCAAATTTGGCCTCAAATGCTTACCAGTGATATGACCTAGGAAAGTCACTTAACCTTATTTTTGTCAATTTCCTCATCTGTAAAATGAGCTGGAGAAGGAAATGGCAAACCCTTACAGTATCTCTGCCAAGAAAATCCCAAATGAGGTCAAGAAGAGTGGGGCATGACTGAGTAACAAAACTTATCTTAGAGAATTTTGGTGACTTTTCCTCATTTCTCTTCTTAAAAATTCTTTATTTTAGTTCTTTTTTATAAGATTGGACATATTCGATTTTATGTGACATTTTCCATGTATTAATTACTGTTTTTTACTTTGTAGTTTTATTTTTTAGGGAGTGACATAGAGTAGAGGTGTCATAATTTAACTTTTCATTGGTATATGGAAACTTCAATGTATAAATTTCCTCCACTTATGCCACTTCCCTTACTTATCATCTCAGAGACTTGTCTGGGTCATTGAGAAGTTAAATAAGTCACTTTCCCATGGTCTCAAAGCAAATATAAGTAGAAGAGAAGTGAGAATGTGATCAGGTAGAACGTGTGCTGGCTTTGAGATAACAGGATCTGAGTTTAAATCCTACCATATACATTTATGTACACCTTTGTGACCTTGGAAAAGTAACAACCTCATTAGGACTCTCTTTCCTCAGTAATATGGCAGAGCAATTAAAAAAAATATTTATTTTTAACATTTGTGTTTTTTTTTTAATTTTCAATTCTGAATTCTCTCTTCCCTCCATCTCTCCATTGCCCATTAAGATGGCAAGTAATACGATAATTAAATATACATGTGAAATCATCCAAAATATATTTCCATATTAGAGATGTTGCAAAAAAAAGCAGGAAAAGCAAAGTGAAAAAATAATACTGCAATCTGTATTCAGAGTTTATTAGGTTTTTCTCTGGAGGTGGACAACATTTTTCATCATGAGTTTTTCAGAACTGCCTGGGATCAATGTCTTAATTTGAGTAGCTATTGTTCACAGTTGATCATCATTACAATATTGTTCCTATGCACCATATTTTTATGGTTATTCACTTTACTTTGCATCAATTCACACAAGATTTCCTAGATTTTCTTTTTCTGAAACCATCCTGCTCATCATTTCTTAAAGCACAATATCACACCACTACAATTATACACCACAACTTGTTCTGTCATTTCCCAGTGGTCAACTCATTTTCCATTTCTTTGCCACCACCAAAAAGAGCTGTACTAAATATTTTTTGTCCACATAGGTCATTTTACTTAGCACAGAGTATTTTTAAAGCCCAAATGAGAAAATGTATATAAAGTCCTAAGGATCTAAGAAGTTAAATGATTCACCTAGACTAGAAGAAGTATTAAAAAGCATGTATGGCTTAGTGAATATAGCTCTTTGGGGAGTTACGAGGACCGAAATTCCCGAGTATTGTTTCTGATATCTTCTTACTGTGTGACCTTGGCAAAGTTCAGGTGTAACCTATCAGTGACCCTAAACCAACTCTCTAAGGCCCTAAGTTGCAGAAAAAAACCTGATGATCTGCATTGGTAAAAAGATTTTCCTTACTTGGAACATCCCTAGTCACTATATCAATTAAATCATATATTCAGAACTCCATATCCAACAAATTAACCCATTATATAAATGTAACAATTGTTATTATTATATATTTAAGTGGTACTGAACTCAGGTTTTCTTGAATCTAAGTCCAGGCCTCTATGTACTATTTCAAGATACATTTATTGTCCATGAGGGGATCAGTTGCCCGAGTATAGTAGAAAGGAAGAGAACATACAATTTATGAGTTTAGAGGGTTGGTCTTGAGCAGCCTATTAGTCTAACCTGTTCACAGAAAGGAATCCTCTCTAAAACATATCTGAAAAATGATGCCATAGCTTCTGCTTCAATATGTTCCTAAAGGGGATATTTAGACCTCTCCACACCACCTTGGGGTAGTTCTCATAGGAAGTTTTCCTAACACTGTCTAAATTTGTCTCTTTGCAATCTCTAGCTCAGACCAGTATAACTTCTAAACATCTTACGTTAGTTGCCTAGTTAGTTGATGATGGTTAGTTGTCACAGGTCACATGACAAACAGGAGAGTGCACAGTGACAATCCTACATTTTTCCTGGGCCACCCAAAATCTTTTGGTGGGGTGCAAGTAGCCAATAGGCCATATGTTATACAGGCTTGCTCTGCTATTTCCTCTGGACCTGCCTTCTGGAACCAAATATAAGCATATCAAGTCTTCTTGCACAAGGCAACCTTTCAAAAAATTGAAGGCAGTTTCTAACCCCTTGATCTCAGTCATCTCTTTTCCAGGTCAAATATAACCAGTTCTTTCAACCAATACCCTCTTATGTATGACATAGGATCAAGGTCTTTCATTTGGTTTACTTCACTCTGTATATTCTCTAGCTTGAAGACAAAGGTGTACGAGTTTCCCTAATTCAGGTCTTATGTTTATATAAGAATGCCCCTAAATTTCTTTCATCTATTTTGGACAACCATCTCCATTTGCTCTTTCTTTTCCAGATTATTGATTTCATTCTCAAGCCATATATTCCAGAAATGAACACAAGACTCCAGAAGAAGTCTGACGTGGGAAGAGTACAGTGGAACTGTGCAAGGACTCAATCCCTAACCTAGTAAAAGAAGAGGCCTTAGGAAAGCACAAATCAACTGAGTCACATTTTTAAAAAGACTAGTAGTAAAGGTCGAAAGACCCTTTACCACCTTCAAGGAGTATGAATATCCACTAGTCACTAGTTTCTCAGTAGTTTTTTTTTTTAACTTTACCATTCCTACCCTGAGCCTCAATAAATACCAGTCATCAGGGGCAAGCTTCTTTCTCTCTCCTCCCAATTTCTGGTCCTGGTAGACCCAGACAAGCACCTTATAGACAAACAAACAAAAACAAACCAAAGAAACCCACCAGAGTTTACAGGTGTGGTAGCCCAATTCCATCAGCACAATTTCACTGATCCAGGGACCTGTGTGGCTATTGATGTTGGAATTCTCTCTGCTGATCCAGCTGTAACAATTCCTTAAAGGCAGGGATGATTTACAGTTTCTACTAGTCAAGGTTTCATCACTTTCTTTCTAGTACTCTATTCACTATGCCTTGCTGTCCCTCTAATAAAACTCATCTAAAATCTTTAACTATTATCAAATTATTGGAAAACTGTACTTACTGCTATATGGTTTTTAGACAGGAGCAGCCTGTGATTTTATGCTTATTTACCAATAAAATGAGAATGACCCAAAACTGAAGTTTGAATGACAGAATGCTAGGAGTTACTCCACTTAGTGGTTTTCTTCAAGAGTGAAACCCAATCATTTATTGAAAAACAGAAGAGACAAGACTAAGTCTCCAGCTGAGTAGTCATCAATGAAGTAATGTAAAGTTATTTCTGATGAGCAGACAACCAAGAGAGATTCAATCTATACTGTGGTCTCTCATCAAAGCTAAGGGGGAACACAGCAGATTCCTCCCCTCTTCATATCAGATTGCTTGGCTGTGTCACCCAGGTCTCTGTTTCTGAAAAAAAAAAATTCTGCTTGAAGCCAAGAAAATGAATTCCTTCCTCAAGATCATAGTCCTCCACTGTACTTTAGCTTTAAAAAAAAAATAACCTTTGTAAGAGGGCAGAAGGAAAGAACCTGCTTCCTGCAGGATACACTTTGGAAATCAAATACCTCTGTTCCAATCTTGATCATCATTTTCCTCTTGCTACCCAAATCATAACCTTAAAGAACTCCAAAGGAGAATCTCTTTGCAAATGTCACATCTAAGTATCAGGTTGACTTGTAACAGGACTCAGAAGATGGGAAGATATTTCTCTCCCATTTTTATGTAAGCTGCTTGTGAATAGAAGTAATTTAATGTAATCATACTGTATTTGTATCTCTAGCACCTAGCATGATTTTTAGCACTTAGTATGTACTTAATAAATTCTTGTTAATTTAATCACCAATTCTTGGTACTATTGGATTATATTAATTTTCTTTAGTCTTTTAATTTTTTTTCTATTCATTTGTTTTTGCATGAAATAATAGAGAGGTGGTGCACTAGCAAAAAAAAATGGATTTTGAACCAAACAGTATGGCTTGACCTTTCTCTGCCACTTGTGTGATCCTGTGCTAATTATGTAAGTTTTCTGCCTTCCTTTTCCTCAAATATAAAATGAGAGGTTCAGAAGGGGATGTATATTGTGACACATGGCCCCTGGATTCAGTATTTTTGGCATTAGCTGCTTTTCTTTGTCATAAGAGGATGGGTCATTTTTCGGTGGGCATGAGGGTTATTTCTGCACATGCTATAAAAATGAAGACATTGTAAAACTGAATTTAAAAGTAAAATAAAAGTAAGGTGGTCAGCCTAGATAGTCTCCAAAGCTCCCTAAATCCATTGTCCTCTCTTCCTCGTGTGGAGCCAAAAGGACATACCACAATGTTCAATGCATTTATGATCTCTTTGATTTGGAAGTACCCTCCCATGAGGCACATGCTAGCCCATTTATGCCTGCCCATCCTGTGTAACTTTGTCCATAAATTTGCCATAGGTGGTCTATTCAATGTGCTAGAGGCCTTCCTTTCTGGAGACTGAAAAATAAAGTCCACTAATTAATGCTAATTTATAAAGTAAAGGCACTCTAAGAGTTTTCTGCTGACTGTGGGAACACGGGTCTATTAACTCCAAATTCACCAACACTAGCTATGTGACCTTATATGAGTTTCTTAAGGGGAATAAAAAGTCACTTAATATGACTTTAGACAGGTCATTTAACTAAGATTTTGTGCCTCATTTTTCTTATCTGTGGCATGGGTATGGTATACGTCAATGGCTAGAACAAAGGGTTGTTTGAAGGAAATTGTTTTCCTAATCTAAAACTGTTAAGTGAAGGGAAAACAAGCATAATTTCTTATAGCATATTATGGAGTGAACAGAGAGGTGATCACAAAACCAGGCTGACCTTGGACACCTAATGTTTGTGTGAGTTGAGAATTTTCTTATCCTGGAGTACTCTGGACCAGCGAAGCCACAGGAATAAGTACCAGATTCCTACATAGTCATTCTTTTTCCTCTATAGAAATACATCCTTGAAAATCTTAGGGGCAGGCTAGGTTTTCCAGTGGGTAGAACACAGGGCATAGAGTCAAAACTTGACTCAAAACCAAACATATCAGCTGTGTGACCCTGGTCAAGTCCCAACTTCAATTTTCTCATCTGTAAACAAGACATAATAATAACACCTACTAAACCCAAGTCTGTTATGAAGATAAAATGAGATAATCTTTGTAAAGAACTTTGCAAACCTTAAAGTGCTATATAAATGCTAATTATTATTATAATCTTATCAGACCAACTATGAAAATAGCAAAGGATTCTTTCAGTGAAAAACACCTTGAGGACTTATAAAAAACTCTAGTCATAGGATACTTTAAGTTAACTAATTTCTCTCTTGTTTTACTTTTTCACTTAGTAAAAACTGATGTACAGGCCTAAAGGTGCAAGGCCCTAGAAACCAAAGCAATCCTATTCATTTCAGAAAATCTGGGGCACCAATTTTTCACATCCATTTACATAAATATGCATACCAATTAACATAAATTTACATGCATTGTTCAGGAATGTAAAATTAATTATTAAAGCTGAAAATAATCTATTCAAACCTTTTATTGAGGGCTTCTTCAAAAGGTACAAAAGTTCAAAAATCAGTTGAGGAATCTTGATTTCTTTTAATCTTCCTCTTAATCCAGATATAATTCTCAAATATGACCACCACTCTTACTTATAGCATAAGCATATGCTCATACGAAAGGGTTGTGAGAGGCATCTGTTTCCTTAATGCAGGTCTTATGGTCATATAAGAGAATCCTTAAGTTAGTCTTTAGTTTGTTTGGGCTACTATTCACACTGACCCTCTCCCCCTTTCCTAGGTTTTACCATATGTTTTCTGTCCACACACTCGAGAAACTCTCGACTAAGCTGGCCAGCACTGATCTAGCCGATGATAGGAAGCATTTAGTTCTCTAAAAATTGCAAGAAGTCTCAAAAGAAGTCTTATATTATTTTAAAACTCTGTTTTTTCAAACTCAGAAGCTTAAGCTGATCATTGCAGACTATAAAGTAAGGGCATTTCCCCCATTTTAGAGGTGATAACCTGTGAAGTTTTAAAAGGTTCAACATTATGGGTATTAGACTTTCCTGTTCTAGGCAACTTTAATAAAGAAAAATGTCAATAATCCCAAATCCATCTTTCCTGGCTCACTCAGCTGGGCCTGCCATGCAAGCACTCTGATGGATCACAGCTGATCAGGTCATTTGCTGATAAACATATTTCAAGGGATTTTCTTTTCCATCTTTGCTAGAAATTCTTATCCTCTAATGGTATGTCTTTGTGCAGGCTGTCTTTTCTGCTTTCGAGAAAACTCGAATTCCTCCTGGGCAAGAAACTTTGCTTTTGAAACTCTCCAGGTCTGTCTGTTCTACAGAATGTTGACCATGAAGGTGAAACAAACAAACAAACAAAAAACATTTAGTCAATTTTTTTCTCTATGTTAGGTCAAGGAAAGCTAGATAATGCAGTCTTTTGAGATATATGACTGTAGATTTCCATTTTTCAAGATATTGGATATTGTACATGCTCAGGGTTTTGTTTTTTTTTTAATTAGACAGAGTTTTGAGGGTATTTTGGGCAATATCTCTTCTAAAAAAAATATATCAACCTCCCATAAAATACATGATATAGTGGATAAAGTGCTGGTTTTGGAGTCAGATGATTGGAGTTCAATCCTAAATTGTTTCATTTGCTAACTGTGTGACCCAGGTAACATCATTACCTCTCAGTCTTCTAGAATATCATTCATGACTAATTCTATGATAATAATGAAATAAGTATGACATAATGCCAAATATATGACACAACAGAATAATATATGCTGCAATTTTATATATGTATATGTGTGTATGTGTATGTATATATGTATACGTGTGTGATACTATACCATATTGTACTATACTGTACTATATGATACTATACAATATTATATGATACTATATCATACCATACCATACCATACCGTACTATACTATACTATACTATACTATACTATACTGTACTATACTATACTATACTATATTAATAGTGTATAGACAGGTGGCAAGGTATATAGAGCACCAGTTCTCAAGTTAGGAAAACCTGAGAGGGAGGGAGGAAGGAAGGAAGGAAGGAAGGAAGGAAGGAAGGAAGGAAGGAAGGAAGGGAACCAAAACAAAACAAATTTTCAGAGGCTGGCACACAGTATGTGCTTAATTAATAAATGTCTTTTTTCTGACTCCAAAATTTATATATGAAGAAACTAAGTCTGGAAGGTGTTAATTGATTTGCACATAATTTCACAATTGATTACTATCTGGGTCAGGATTTAAACTTTTTTTTTTTTGCTCATAACCACTTTTCATCTCACTGACCAATAGCTACCTCAAAGTTACCAAAGTTGGGGATAGAGTGCTGGACTTGTAGTGAGGAAGATATGAGTCTGAAGCCTACCTTAAAAACTCATTAGTCCTGTGGCCCTGGGTATCAAATAACCGCTGCTAGCCTCAGTTTGCTCATCTATAAAGTAATAGTACCTACTATAAAGAGTAATTGTAAAAATCAAATCAGGCAATGTATATAAAATGATATATAAATCATGTTTATTATTAGTATTATGTTTCCAAAATGTAGGAAGAAGAGGTAGATGATAGAGAGCAAGAATTGCTGTAAGAGGTGGAATAAAACAAAAACAAAAAAACAAAAATCAGATAAATGGTTACAAGAAAATCTACCTTTCTCTAAATGGTATCTTCCCTTTACTGGAAGATAGCATTTAGATAGGATGAGTGTTGTTGGTTCTGTTATAGAAGGGATTAACATTCACATACACTTTTTAAATTAGCTATCATTTGCAGACCCTTCTAAATCTGTGATTCTGCCTGTATTATCCTTCCTTCTTTTTAGTACTATCTAGATCTTCTTCATACTTCAATGATAATCTCAAAACCTATACTACCCATGATGCTTTCTCTGATTCCTCAAAACTTGTTGATCTCCCCATCCATTATTGGCATATTTTCTCTTGGAATTCATTTGGAATTCAATTATATATTGTCTTGTGATGTCATATCTATTGTCTCTTTAGCTGTTGTGTTATTAACTTTGTGCAAGTGTATGTCATCACTCTATGTTCTTTAAGAGTAGGGACCACATTTTCGAATATATCAATATTTCTATGTATCTTCTACAGTGCTATGCCCATGATATATTTAAAAATTGTTAAATCAATTTTAAAGCATCTGTAAATTCCTTAAATGTATTTGTTGAATAAAATACAAGCTTTTCTCTATAACTCCCAGGCATAATATAGTTAAAATGTCTAGTTCAATGGCTGATTCTTTTGTTTTTTCAACTTATTTATATAAAAGTATATTAAACCAAAATTGAAAGAAATTTTAAAACATCAACAAAATGGGCTTTTTGTGTATGGTAGAAAGTTAAGTAACTTGATTTTATTCTTGAATAAATTTGATTACTGACACATGTCATTTTTAATTTTCATTTAAAGTTGTGGAAATTAGTTTGGTATAATGTAACTTGAGAAAGAAGATCTTCGGATGTGTGTGTGTGTGTGTGTGTGTGTGTGTGTGTGTGTGTGTGTGTGTGTGTGTGTGTGTGTATGACCTTGTTGGCATAAAATAAAGTACAGACATTTATATTACAAAGAACACTAAATTAGGTTGAAATACTATTATTAAAATTTTATGGGCATTAAAATGTCAAAGAAAAAAACTGAGTTCCAAGACCCCAGGTTAAAAGTCACAGAGGTCACAATTAGTTCTCTAATGAATGTGTTCAGTAATTAAAAGGAATTTATTAAAAACTAATTATGTAGTAGACACCATGCTAAGTTTTTTTGTGATACAGATACAAAAAAGTGTGACTGGCCCTCTGCTCAAGTAGATAAATTCTGGTAAGGGAAGATCACACACAAAAGGAATTTTGGTCTCGGAATTATTAATCATCAATTCATTCATAGTGCAAAGAGTAGTACTATTGATTTAATTACTGAGCCTAGAGCAAAGAATGGAAAATGGGCAAGGAAAGATATTACATGTGTATCAGCTGTTGTTGTTTTTCCTTCTTTCTGGAAAAGGGCCATGACATCAGCAGAACAAATGGAAAGATGACATAGGTGGATTACTTGATGTATCAACAATGCAGTATTAACAATGCCTGCAGTAACTATAAATATGCTGGTATGGTTATTAATTACAAAATTTAATAGGCTCTCTACATGGGAAATATAGCTAGAACATTTATTTAAATACCAGAAAACTGAGTCCCCAAAGCAGAAAGCCAAAGCCAACACAGTAGTTATGAAGTTGGCACATGTAGTTAATGTAGTAAACACCCACATTCTCAAGCCTTCAAAACAGGACAGGCTACCTCAGGCAAAGATCCTCCTCTCCTCACTCACAGCAACTGCTCAGGGTCCAGGTAGCTTGCTCCCAGCAGCTCCGCCCCCCTCCCCTCCCCTGCAGTTCCCATCCCAGGCAGTCCTCAGCAGGAGTCGTTAGCAGAGATTCTGGCAGGCTTAAAAAAAGGAGTTTGGGCTGCAGCCACAGCCAGTGCTTCCAGTCACCACCACACTGACTCTAGCTTGGCTCTGGCTTCCTCTTGCTCCACCCCTTCCTGCTAAGACAGCAAGTTCAAGGGGCATGAAAGATATTCAGATCCCATAACCATTACACTTGATGGGATGGGAAACCCATTCTGGACTGATAGGGAGCTGACTAGATGGGTCAGGCTAGGCACATGTGTAATAGCACGTGGAAGCTTAACAATATGGTGAGAGTTACAAAGATAAGTAGATCACCTTTCTCCTGTACTAACTGAATGAATTCTGGAGATCCATTATGCAATATCCTGGACCAAGTGTGAAAAGTAGACACATCAGTGATAGCAGGACAAAAGACTAAATTTCTTAGGTGGACAAGTAGATTGGATATGAAACATAGTCCTGTTTCCTGTGATTTGGAACATGTTACACAAAGTGGGCCAGACTAGTTTGTACACAGGATCAAATCAGTAAATCATCTAGGGTAGTGGTTCTCAACCTTCCTAATGCCACAACCCTTTAATACTTGTATGTGGGCGTATTCTGCATGTAGGCGGACTTGTCTGGAGATGGATAGAGGAGCTGTGTCTCAGTTCCTAAGACCATCGGAAATCTGTGTTTTCCAATGGTCTTAAGCGATCCCTGTGACCCCTGTGAAAGAGGGTCTTTCAACCCCCAAAGAATAGCGACTCACAGGTTTAGAGCCATTGATCTAGGGTGTAGAAAATTTCAACTCTGTATCCCTGCCTTTCTTTTTCTCTAACCTTGCCTTACTTGCTCCTTTTTCACTTAACATATTACCACAAAGAAATAAAATTTTAAAACTTAAACAAGTCTAATTATATAAATGTATATATGTATGCATATATGCATATATATTACTATATGTCCCTCTATATAGACATATATACATTTATAGATGATAGAATAAAATGCATATTCTGCTATGTAAATAGTATCCACATAGATATATTATTACATGTATAAACATGTAAATATGTATAACACAGCTATTATTATAGTTGTTTTTAACATTTTAAAAGTACTGAATGGAGGTTTTAGTCTTCCTTTCCAAAAGTATTAAATTCAGTTGCTTTTTACTCATGTGACCCTCAATCAATTTAATTTTTTTTCTATGTTAGTACTCCTGAGTAAAAAAAGAAAAATGGTCACCCCTGTAGTACACTTTTGCTTTAGACAACCTTTAAAGTATTGAATATAATGTCATAGATTGAAAGAGATCTCATAAGTCATTTGGCCAATTCCCTATTTTATTGGAAATCCTTCAAGTCAAACTATCAAAGACTCATAAGCATTTCTCTTATTCCTAAAGATTTATTAAAAACATTTACGGGGGAAAAAACATTGCAATTTTATCCAATAGAAGCATAGGAGTATGAAAAGAGTGCTGGCTTTGGAATCACAGCACCTAGGTACCAATTCTGCCCCTAATACTTACCTATTTGAATTGAAGCTGGTTGCTTAACCTCTATGGGCCTATGTCTTTTCGTTATAAAATGAGGTGGTTGGGCTCAATGATCTCGACATTCTTTTCCAGACTTGTGAATGATCATATAGCTTTCCTATTATAATGTCAAATGCTTTGCTTTCATCTGCCCTTGAAGATATGACAGTAGCTGGTAACCATCATTTCATTTATACCTCATTTACTTTAAAACTGCCTTTAGACTTCTTTTTGCGAGTACAAATAAATTCAATTATTTTCTACTGTAAACTTCAATGAAACTTCTTCTTGTTCCTTAGATTTTCTACACATTCTCTATGTCTCTTTGTTGCAGAATTTAATATAAAAAACTTGTAAAAGCCAACAAACAAAAAGCTAGAGACAGATATTCCCATTTACTATGCATGAATGTAAACACATAAATGTACCTAACTTCCTTTTCACTGCACTCTCACCTGTGGCTCCAAGAAGCTATAGCATATGCAGCAGCCATATGCCAGTAAAACCATCTCAGCAGACAGCTTAAAACAGATAAGGGTAATAATTCATGGGACACAAACCCATTGGTGAGTTATGGGGGATATTTGCCCCAAGTATGTGAAGATTTCTCCTGAAGGGATGGGTGAATGAGGACAATATGTTCCAATGGCCATGAAGGCAGCTGAAGCAGTCCTTGTAGAGTCCTTAGAGTTTAGTGAGACATTGAAGATGCCAAGGCCATTACCTGCATCCCAGGACATCACCATTCATCTTGACTTTTGTCTCAGCACTGGATTTAAATGACTTTAGAAGAGAGTAAGGTTGCCAACTCTGCTTCACTTAACTCCAATTCACATGAGTCAAGACATCACTCTATGATGTCATTAGTCCTCTTTAAAAATGAATGATGAACAAAAAATACATCTGTACAAACAATGGAGAGGGAACAATTATGTTGATATGTGGAAGAGAGAGGAAGGGATATGAATCAACCATTCCATCAACGAGCAAACATTTATGAAGCATTCATTATGTTTTGAGACACAGCATGGCTTAATGAATAGAGAGCTTGCCTTGAAGCCTGGAATATTACCTGCCACCTTTGGCACAAACTGACTGTGTAACGCTGGTCAAGACATTCAACCTCTCTGTGTTCTAGGCAACACTGAACTAACAAATGAAGGAAGGGTTGAAGGAATAAACACATAGTAAGATGGATAGGTAGATGATAGACTAGTCAATCAAGATCAAATGAATAGAAGCAGTTAATAAATGGATTAAGAATAAGTTAAAAAGTAATTGCCAAACTATATTGGTAGAGGGAATTTCATCAATGGGAGTCCTCTGTACAAATGAATTAGTCCCTATCCCTTAATTATAAGGCAGGAATTGCTCTCAGTGCTGGGGTTATGGAGGGGAAAAAAGGTAGAACAATCTCTTCCATCAAATAATTAAATTCTAAGGGAAAATTAATGGCATCGGTTTGGGGTGTATTACATTTTACCTGCCAAAATTGAAGATAGAGATTTGGGAATGATCTAAATGAAAGTAGTCATTGAAAAAATCCAAGTGAATGAAGTAATCCAAGAGAGATCATATACATGGAATGGGAGGAAAAGCAAAACAAGAAAAGATCCTGGGAAGGGAGAAGTTATTAGTGACTGAGAATCAACTTTGACAAATGAATTTTAAAAAAAGGAGCCATTTGATAGGAAGAAGAGAATATAGATTTTTCTTTGAAAAGTCAAGGGTATTGTTAGGCTTGGTTCATAATGGTCACTCCCAAAAGTTTCCCCTTTTTCCTTGGTGCATTGATAATATGATAATTGAAGAATCTTTTTTAACCTTCAAGGTCATAGGCTTCATTCCTTTCATTGGTCACCATACTACCCTTAAAAGAGTTGATGAAAAGAAACATTAAATGAATCTGAAAATGACTTTAAAATGTTGCTGCAGTCAATCAAGTAGCATTTTCTTCAACACATGGTTAATCAAGTAGAACACTTTACAAAATGTCTACACATGCTCCACAGTCTATCTTTCCAAGGAATTTTGCTTACATATCATCAGGATTCTCCGAGAATTAGCTTCCTAGTATCCTCCATGGGAAATGTCATTTTAACAAACTGTGCATGTTCCAGAACACCATTAAGATCAGAATCATATGCTTGCTATAGTGTCTTGCCATCCCTAAATTATCCCTCTCTTTTTGATGGGGAATAGATTTGCTATAAAAGTACATTTTAAATATCCTTTTGACCAGAGGTATCAAATTTACCTGACAAAAAATCCCTGAGTGTGTACAGAACGAGATTAAAATCTAAGTGAGAAATGTTTAGCAAAATAAATAAATAGTTCAATATAGAAGATGTTATTTTGTGGTTTTGAAAGTTAATATGTAGCGAATATTTGAGTATGAAATGACTTTTTAAGATCCTTCTCTGAAAGTAAAAAAGCTAGCCCTCCAAGACATTCTACTAATATATTCATATTTTCTTGCTGAGATTTCTATGAATTCTGTGCAGAACTTTTATTTCATTGACTCCATTTTCCATGCTTGTTTTCCAGGGATATGGTACTTTCTTAGAGAAGATGCATAATCCAAACTTAAAATATTTCTTTGTAATGATATAATTAATTTAAGTCTAGGCCATAGGTGTTACATTTCTATTCAAATAAGAGGATCCAAACTTTGGATCTAAACTTTCCTTCACACACAAGTAGAACTACAGATCCTGACTCAGAGGATATGCTTTCTGTCTGGACCATTGGTTATGTTTCTCTCTTCTTTTCAGGACCTTGTACTTTCCTTATTAGCAGATAAGGCTATCTATTTCTGATACAGAGGATCTGGCCTTAGCGTCATTCTTGTATTAGATTACTGTTTGACACTTAAGTCTGCCTCCCACTTTATCTGCTGAGTCACCCCATTTGCTCAGTAAGACTTCCAATCTCTTGACTATCTCCACCAAATCAGATGGAGTTTGCAAGTCAATTTCAGGTCTTCTCTTCCACTACAATTGTATCCAGAAATTTTGAGTGATGAAATGGATCTGACCACTTACAAAGCACATCTCTAGCAGTTTTTCTTGACCTAACTATAGTATAAACTTTATTAGGCTTCTTCAACTCCTTTAAAATTTCTTAGAATATTTTATTAATATCACTATATATTAAACACAGAGTCTGAATCTAATATTAGAAGAGCTCTATGAAACTCAATGCCTACAAGAAGATAATCCACATCACATGCTATAAGATCCATATTTTAAATTAATTGATCTATGATGACAGTTTTTAAGCAACCAATGAAGCAGTTTTAAGAATTAAACATTCATTATTTAACCATTAGTCATGTACAATACTATAAAATAGTAACACAGTGAATCATTCAATGAAGATTTGGCACATAGCAAATAACAGGAATGAAATTAATGGCAAGCCAAAGCCACAACCATATATCAATTGATATATAGGCATTAAAATCCGAATGATGGAACAGATGCATAGTTTCAGCAAATACATATTCAATGTATTATTAACAACACTGAATGACAGACTTTTTAAATTAATATTTGTCAAGACAGTAGCAGATTGAGTGCCATATAATGAAATAATCATCAGAGATATGAAAATAAAAATTTAAGACAAAAATAAAACAAAGTCCAAAATAAGGCAGAATTTTTAAAAATAGGCAGTAAAACTTGTGTAAGAATGACACATTTATTTTTAAAGCATTTGTCAAAATTCTAAAGAAAAAAAAACCAATCATTTAAAAAATAGCAAGCAAAGCTTTGCTAAATTTAGCTAAAAGTGGGAATCAAATGACATGAAATAAAATGTCAAAAATTATACACACACACACATATGTATGTTTTAAAAATTAGATAGGGATGGGGGGGCAGAGCCAAGACGGCGGTGTAGCAGCAGCAACATATCGCAGCTCTCACATAGCCAACCCAAAATACCCATAAAATAGGACTCTAAACCAATCCTGGAACTCCAAAACGCACACAAAGATAATTCCCACTAAAGCCAGCTCGGCTATGAGGAACCATATCAGCACTGCGAACCGAAACCAGCCTGGCCTGAAGCCTCAGATGTGCCCTGGGGGCAGCTGCACTGGAAGAGCTGAGGAGCCTCTCAGGTGAGCGGATTAGCAGCAGCTGCGAGTGGGATTTGTGAAAGGGGGAGATGAGCAGTCCAGCCAGAAGGCCTCCAGAGCAGAAAAGCGAAAGGTAGAGGTTTTGTACCCGCCTTGGCGTTGCAGCTTCCCGCCCGCGGCCTGCAGGCAGCAGGAGGACTGAGCGGTTGTTCTCAGGTCAGAGCTTTGGCGTTGAGCGGCCTGGATGGATCGCCATCTTGGGCCTCGGTCTTGGAGTCCTTGCTATCCAGTCAGCCGGAAGTATATAGGAAGAGTTCCCAGCCTCTTCCTAAGAGCTACGGCAGCCGGGAGGACCCCAGCGATTTGGGACAGAGCTTTCCCTTCTGGAAGCAGAGCCCCACAGAGATTTAAAAAAAAATCACGGTCTGAAGAACCATGAGTAAGAATAAGCATAAGAAGCAAAGTAAGAACAGCTCCCAAACCCTTGATTCCTTC
>CM053584.1:42771232-42798553 GCA_028627135.1 Pseudochirops cupreus | reverse complement strand
CACCCTTCACATCAACTGAGCATGTGTTTTACCCATAATTCACTGGGAAATTCCAAGGGGAGGGGGAGCAAAAGGCATGGTTTTAGCCTGGAAACATCATAAAGTCAACCAATGGTCAAATTTGAGGTCAAATTCCTAAGGAGAAGTACCTTATCCAGTTTGGGAAGGATGGGTCTTGTTTTGGCCAGTTACTAGTAGTGCCTTGAAAAGACCCTTGTTATCATAGCTACAGAGTTAATGCTTTGTGGCTGGGGGCGGGGAAGAGACAGTTAATGCTTCACAGCTGGGGGGGAGGGAGGGAACAGAGCCAAATTGGTCTCACAACTGATGGTAAAGACTGAAGTTACAACTATACCACAAAAAATCACCCTAAAATATTCAGAGGCACCTCGTCAGAGACAGAAAAATCTGAATCTGAATCCTGCCTCATATAACAACTACGTGACTTCGGCCAAATTGCTCAGCCTCCATCTGTCTAATTTTTCTCAAGTGGAAAATGTGGTTAATGATCTTACTTATTTCCCAAGTTTGTTGTGAGGGGAAAAAAATGAGATAATATTTGCAAAGAGTCTTGCAAGCTTTAAAGCAGTATGTAAAACCTCTTATCATCATCATCATCATTTCTATAGTGGCAAAGAATTTTAAATTGACACACATCTGCAAAATGGGGAATGGCTAAACAAACTATGGTATATTAATGTAATTGAATATTATTGTTACCAAAGAAGTGATCAGATAAATAGTTTCAAAGGTAAGTGTGAAGACTTCTTTCCTGATACAGAATGAAGTGAGGGAAACATATATAAACTTACAACATTACAATTTTTAAAAAATTGAAAAACTTTAGAAATCTGATTAACTAAAAAAAAAAACTTCAAGACAAGAAAACTGAAGATTAAAAAAAACAAAACAACACCCACCCCCTGAAAGAAAAGGGAGGAAGAGGTCAACTTAAATGCAGAAAGAGATACATTTTGGCAATATTAAATTTGAGAATTTTCTTTGCTAAGCTGTGCTTGTTTGTAATGAGGGTTTTTGAGAGAGATATAAATGTTTACAAAATTAGTTAAATGAAGGATGGTAGCCAATCAGTCAATAAACCTTTATTAAACATCTGGTATGTCCCTGTACCATAATAAGAAAGAAGGAAGGAAGGAAGGAAGGAAGGAAGGAAGGAAGGAAGGGATGGAGGGAGGAAGGAAGAAAGGAAGGAAGGCAGGGAGGGAGAAAGAGAGGAAAGGAGGGAGGGAGGAAGGGAGGAAGGAAAGAAGGAAGGAAGGAAGGAAGGGATGGAGGGAGGAAGGAGGGGATGGAGGGAGGAAGGATGGAAGAAAGGAAGAAAGGAAGGAAGGAAGTGACGAAGGAAGGGAGGGAGGGAGGAAGGAAGGAAGGAAGGGAGGGAGGAAGGAAGGAAGGGAGGGAGGGAGGGAGGAAGGAAGCAAGCAAGGAAGGAAGGAAAGAAGGAATAAAAGAAGGAAGGAAGGATGGAAGGATTCTTTGATTCCATTGTTTTTATTCTGAGCACCATGCCTCTCATTACTAACACATTACACTATTGATTCATTTTGAATGTACAACTTAGTAAAATTCTAACAGGGCAGCTAAGTGACACAGTAGGTACAGTGCCAGGGCCTGGAGCCAAGAAGACTCATCTTCCTGAGTTCAGATCTGGCTTTAGATACTTACTAGCTGTGTGACCCTGGGCAAATCACTTAACTCTGTTTGCCTTAGTCCCTCATTTGTAAAATGAGCTGGAAAAGGAGATGGCAAACCACTCCAGTACTTTTGCCAAGAAAATCTCAAATGGTCTCATGAAGAGTCAGACATGGCTGAAATGACTAAACAACTAAAAACTGCAACATTTTTACAATAAATTTTATCTCACTAGCACATACCTGATCTTTACTTGACCAATTTTCTACCATGTTCGACCTTGTTAAAATGTAATATTTCTGTATGTTAGGACTAATAATTGAAACTAGTATTAGAATAAATTATGCATTCATTATGAGCTTCTTCTACCAAAAGAATAGAGAAGCTGCCTTTCACTCATTGTGTAAACTTGGGTAAGTCACTTATTCTCATCTCTTTTCTTCATTTATAAAATAAGAGCATTAGACTTTGTTATCTCCAAGATTTCTATCTACTTTTAAAATTCATTAATCAAAAATAACCTTGAACTTCAAATTAGTAGTCCACAGAGGAGTCCCAGACCTCTTATTTACTATCTCTTGGATCTTGGGCAGATCACATAAAATTCTTCTGCTTCAGTTTATCATCTACACTGTGGATATTATAATCTATGCATTATCAAAATCAAAGGGTGGTTAAAAGAATACTTTATAAACAATGAAGAACTGTAACCCTACTAAATGTTTTAAAAAGGGTATAGTTGTAGTATGGATTTTGAGGGCACTGGAGAACCTGGTAAAAGTAAATAGTAGTTCTGCCATTTATTAACTTTTAACATTAGGTAAATAATTTTATAAAATATCAGTTTCCACATCTCCATATCAAGGGAAATAATACATGTACCTCAAATGAATTTCGTTAAAATTCAGTGAGAGTGATGAGGTGCAGGCTCTGGGAGCCCCCTTTAGCTCTCCTTGAATCTTTAAAGTACAGGCTCTGGAAACCACCTTGAATTCTCCTGGAATCTTGCATTTGCTTGAGACCATGGGCCTTAAGTTGTATCTCTGCCCAAATCTTTAGCCCTCATTTGTCCAGCTATTTCCCAACCTTGATCCTTCTGTTCCACCATTAAACTGGCCTGGCCTGCCATTATCTGTCCTCTCCAGGTAGCCTCCAGCAACTTCCCACCCTTAATCACTCATTACTGTGAAGAGGTGTAAGTTATCAGGATATCTATTGAAATCCTTTCTAGGTTCCCAGTCCGAAATGAATTACCAGGCTTATGCAATCTTGGCAGTTTTATAAAAGTTTATTATCCTTATCAGCAGGCAGGAGAGACTTAAGAAAAATCCTGTAGAGAGAAGGGGGTAGAAATACAGTTTTTAAAGATGCAAAACTGTCAGTCATAGGTTCATTAGGCTAATTAGGTATACAGAGGTGGAGTTAGGGAGGAGCCTGGGAGGAGCCAGGGAGTGACTAATACTTAAAGGAACATGCACCCTTCACATCAACTGTGCATGTTCTTTGCCCATAATTCACTGGGAGAAACTGCAGGGTGCTTTGAGGTGGAGGTGTGGTTTTTGCCTTGAAACATCACAAAGTCAACCAGTGGTCAGATTTTAGGTCAAATTTAAATGAGGAGTACCCATCCAGTCTGTAAATGGATGAGTCTTGTTTATTAGAACAAAAGGAGGTAGTGCCTTTAAAAGATTCTTGTTATCATAGCTATAGAATTAATGGTTTCAGAGGAAATACCTGTAGGCTGGGGGCAGGGAAGGCACAGAGTCAATGCTTTACAGTTGTGGGGGGGAGGGAGGGGTGACTTTTCACAAACAGATATCATATACCTAGGTGCCTGAACTCAAATTAAATTTTTACAGATTGAAGTTACAACAATGTTATAAAATTATAAAATCACCCCAAATAGTATTACAAAAGCCACTGTGTCAACTGGAGTCTGACCTCATCTGACTACTCCTGAAGACCCTCCCCAAACTCCTTCTCTAGACCACCTCTAGATTCCTCTCACTACCTTTCTGTATATAAGACCCCATCTTCCCTCCATGTGGAGTGAGAGCACCATAGAATGACCTAGCACAGAATTGCTCTGTGTCAGATGATTCTGGCCTGTTTGCCCAATGCAAGCCTTACAGATACCTAGGCTCCTTAAGAGTCTACCCAATATGGCAAACTTTTAATAAACTTTACTTTTCTTTGGCTGAGAGAAGACTTGAGTAGAATTCATTCTGCAGGACCCAGTGTTTTGATATTTTGTGGTCTCCAGAACAACCCCAACCAACCCTCTTTATGGGTAACCACATCAAGAGAATTTCTTAAATGTATATAAATAAGAGTGAAAAACAGCTTTGGTATTCTATTCTTTCTAGATTTTCTGGGGCAATCTCAATTCTAAGCATTCTATATTTGCTGCTATCCCTATAAACCATAGAAATATATTAATATTGTAGCAAATTTTAAGCAATTATATCAAATAAGTCTAATTGTAAAAATATTAACATATAAAAGGTAGAAAATAACAAAAAAATAGATTATGATAGAATGACAAAACACTGTTAATATTAAAGAACCTTCATATGTGCTATCATGTTATGTATATATTGTTGATTGTATACAATATCCATTAGATGGAGCAAGAGAGGCCCCAAGGAGGTTTCTTGGGAGAGGAGATAATCTCTCTCTAAGTTGGATTGACTGATATCTGAGTTCCTACCCCCACACTTCAGTTTCATGGACCTTTAATCATAAAGATCACAAACACCGTGATAGGATAACACAAGAGTTTTATAAACTTGTCAGTCTCAATAGCCTGATTTAGTTTTTAAAAATGGTCATAGTACCACTCTCCTACATTTAGGATGAGAAAGAAAGAAAGAAAGCCTGCAAAAACAAAGAAAAAACAATAAAACCGAAAAAAAAAAACAATCAGTGGAAAGTGAGGGACTAGGAAAGTTAAATGATTCAATGTCAGGAAACAAAGGTAGAATAATAATATTAACAAAACTATTTTAATAATAAGAGCTGGCATGTGGCACATTAAGTTTTGCAAAACACTTTACACACCTTATATTATTTGAACCTTATGAAGTACTAAAAGCATTATTAAATCCATTTTAGAGATGAGAAAATGGAGGCGCAGAGTAAAAAAAAAAGGATTTGTTCCTAGTCACTTCAGCTAGAAAGTATCTGAACTAGTTGTAAGGGGTAAGTGAGAACAAACCCAGGGTTTTTTGTTTATTTCTTTTTGTCTTTTCCTGGGGGTTCAGAATTCTATCCACTATATCAAGTTGCCTGCTGTAAAGAAGAAGAAGAGGAAGAGGAAAAGAAAAAAGAAGAAGAAGAAGAAGATGATGATGAGGATGAAGATGATGATGATGATGATGAAATCAGTGGTCATATTCACTTTGGGATCAAGAGGGTCCATTTACAGTTCAGGGATGTTTTTCCAGATTGGTGTCACCATTTCAGGAACCCTTTACTTCCCCCATAAAAGTAACCTTAGATCTGAATGATGCCAAGTGACATTAGCTCTTGCTAAGCATTGATGAAGGCTAATGCCTTTTAAGAGCCTTTACGCTGTCTTCATAAATATTCCCTAGCATCCTGTGTTTCACTGCTCAACTGCAACCCATCTGGCAAGAGAAGAAAAGGCTCTGAAGGGAACTCCTAGAGGCCTATGAACTTATGATGATGTGAGATAAGATAACTTGACAGCCTGGAATCTCCAATCCTTTCTTGACTAAGCAGAGACAAAGGTTCATTTTAATTCTAGTGAACAATTCCTATTATCTATTGACTTCAGAAAGTTCTAAAAGAAAATATTCAAGTTCCTCAAATCACAAGGCATATCAGATCACATCCAGGTAACTCTAACCTCTGAAATAGCATTCTGTCATTAGAAGCATATAAGAATGAAAGAACTGTGTCTCTGATCAAAATTCTATTTGGGGGAAGTTTCCATGTTCCATAATATCCTTGAATAATCTGTATACACTCTAGGTAGATCTGTTTTTATTATGTCCTGATGTGAAGAATTTTAAACTTATTTTAACACTGGAAATCTTTGTTCTTTTTTGCAATCTGGTTAAAAGTTTTTCTACTACCCCAAATGAAATGAGAAGGGATTTTATTAAATATGCATATATTTCCATAGACATATGTAGAGTCATTTATTTGTGCTTTACTGCAATGCATAAACTGGTAGCCCCCATGTAGTCCTTAAATACAATTAGAAAAAATACAGATAAGATTCTGAGCCTTAAAAAATTCATTCTAAATTCAATAACTGACCAAAAAAGTAAAATGTCAATCATGTTTGTAAGCTGTAGACTATAATTCCAATCAAAAGAAATTGCTGTTTTACAACTGGATTTTGAGAGAGGGCTAGATCAATGTTATTGACTTAACAGATACATTCATTATTTATTTTAAACTTTGTTTATTACAAGAGTTTCACATATAGACTAATTATTGAGATGGGGACTTGCTACTGTCTAAATTAATACTTGGGAAATGGAATGTTTGCCCTGAGGCTGCAAAATTGGACTTTATCAGGAAACTGATGGGGTTGGGAGTGGATGGTGTTTAGAAAAATGTCTCTTTTACTGAATATTGAAAACTTGCCCATGAAAGGAAGAGACTTGAGTCATTATTTTCCACTTGAGGATAATTAAATAGAAATAAAAAAAAGCCTGCATTGTGTTTGATGTTCTGCATTCTCCTCTCTCCGGAAATATATGCATGAATGACAGCTGTCAGAGGTCTCGACTTCCTGACACCATCAATTTGAAGGTTTCTAATTGTGTAGGCCCTGAAGAAATAGCACAAACACTGTGACAGTCCCTTTGCTACCAGGTGGATTCTATGCTCACCTCCAGTCACAAGTGAACCCAAGATAGGGCATTGAAAAAAGGAAGTCAAATAAACAGAGGCTCTGAACCGAGGTCATGAGATCAACAAGCTCTCCTTTCATTCACAAAAGTGACTCTCAAGCTCCTAAAGCAAATATCAGCAGCAGGCCAGGAACATTCCTCAGAAAATGAGCTCAGAGGGCTGGGATGTCACATAAGAGTAATCACTCAAAAATTGTGACAGGAACTCTCATCAGGAAAACTCTTTTCTATTATGCAACTGACACTTGCAAATTTACATAAGTGATTCCTCTGAGACAAAACTTTGGAGTTGTTTGTACTTTCTAGTCAAGGAATGGGGAAAGAAGCAATCAATCACAAGCTTTAACAAAAGCCTACTGTGTGCCATGCACTGAACTAGGCACTGGCAAGATGAGAACGAAAATACAACAGTCCCTGAACTTATGAGCTCATGTGAACAGGATCTGTAATCATTCAATCAATCTATATTTTTTATTAAGGTACAATTATGTATAAAACAAGACACAACAACATTGCAGAGTGGATAAAGAGGTGGCCTCCAAATCAAGGAAATCTGCCCTCAAGTTCAACTTGAAACAAATTCTGGACACATCACTAAACATAAAAGACCTTTCCTGGTCTTGTCCCACCTCCCCCAATTACCAGTCCTTTCCCTGGAAGAGTACTTCCTTTTTATACCATAGGTACCTTGTATATCTATAATTGTTGGCATGCTTTCTCTTTCCTTAGAATATGGATTCCTCGAGGGCAAGCACTTTTCCTTTGTTTGTTTGTTTTATCCCCAGCACTTAGCACAGTGATTGGCTTGTTGACTGTAGTGCTTGTGGACTGCCTTAAAACTAAGTTTTTGAGAAGGTACAGATTTATCAAAGCAGAGGTAGTTTCTTCACCTGAGAATTCCTTTTCCAGTGGATATCTCCCATGTCTTGAGTGTTTCCCTATCCACCTTTGCTCCCACCTTCCCCTGTTTGTTTCAGGGTGTAACTCAAATCTCACTTCCTCCAGAAGGTAGTCCATCCAGCTGCAAATGCTTTCTCTTCTTAGAGTGACTTCTACCTACTCTTTAAATACTCTGTACATGCCTAGTTGTATACAAGTTGTCTCCTCCATCTGAATGTAAGTTCCTTGAAGGTGCACATTTTTTATGCTTTTCCTTTATATTTGAAGTATATATTTCCACAGTACTTGCTATTGTTGAGGCATTTCAATTGTGTCCAACCCTTCCTAAGACCAGATGGGGTTTTCTTGGCAAGGATACTGGAATAGTTTATTATTTCCTTCAGCAGCTTGTTTTACAGATGAGGACTGAGGCATATAGGGTTAAGTGACCTGCCCAGGGTCACACAGTTAGAAAGTGTCTGAGGCAGGATTTGAACTCATGAAGGTGAGTCTTCCTGATTCCGAACCCAGTGCTCTATCTGCTGTGCCATGCAGCTGCCCGAGCTCATAGAAAATGTGTCATGGCTGACTGATTTGTCAGGGAAATCATAGATTCAGACTCTATATATTAGGCATTTTGTTAGGTACTAGTGATTCAAAAGCAAAACTGAAATGGTGCCTGCTCCAAGGAGATTCTATCAGAATAGAAGAGCAAGAGGAAAGTCAGTGCTTAAGAAGTCAGTCTGTCACATCATCAGCATAGCTACATTGCTGTCAGGGAGTAAGGTGATTCAGAGGCAAAATCAAGAAATCTCAGAATTGCAAGAGACTTTAAAATAGGCTATAGGACACTAAATCTTAGAGAACGAGGACAACGTTTGCCTATTTCACGGAAGGGAAGCACTCTCAGCTTAGCACCAACATTGTGATAATCAATTTTCACAGGAAATACTTCATCTGAATGCTTTTTTCACCATAGATAGGGGTTCTTCACCTGAGGTTCATGAGCATTTTAAATTATTCCGATAATTAATTTTTCCATGCAATTGCTTTTCTTTGCAATCCTATATATTTTATATTATGCATTTATCAACATTATTCTGAGAAGAAAAACCCTAAGCTTCACCAGAGTGTGAAAGGGATCCATGAAACACATAAAAAAAAAGGTAAAAAAAACAACAACCTTGCCCTAGTGCATTCTTCTCTGCCTGGTCCCTCTCTACTCCCTCTGCCAAGGAAGATGTCTTCATAAGATATCAGAGGTATCTACGTCCTGGCCCTGAGCATACCTTTCATGCTTTTTGCTCCATGTTATATTTTGTTATGCTTGCAGGCACCAGAAGTCTTAATTATGGTTCTGCCTAACTAACGACAGAGAATTCACTGAATATTTTACATTTCTTGTTTAATAAAGGTAGTCTTTAATTGAGCACCCTCAAGTGAGCAGCCTGAATTCAGGTATTCTGTAATGAGTATATTACTAAGTTAGAATCCATTTAAACATTTCCTATAATCAGTCATTACCAATCCCTTCCTTCTGAATCTCCGTAAAAGGTACACATAAGGTGTTTAGTTTGAGAAATTCAAAATATAAAAATAGGATATGCTTTATATACATATACCTTTAACCTTTTCAGCCTAAGTGTTTGGTGTTGTACTCTTCAAGTCCAAAATTGTGAAGGGCTAGAGAACTTTTCACAGAAGTGATATTCTCTATAGTGTCTCTCACAAGTTGTCTTTCAAGGAATTAAATTAGAAGTGAAAGACTTGAGATAACTTCTTCAGCCTTGAGTATCCTGGGATCTAGTTAAAATACCCAGAACATTCCCAAACTGGAGGAGAGTTACTGCCACTTTAATGTTAACTTTACAAAGTGCTCAAAAATAACAGTGAAATGTGAAATGTTTACCAGAAGCATTTCCCAGTTGTACTGAATCAGTTAGTACACATAATGACCAATCCATACTGAACTATTCCTATCAGAATATCTAATCTATTACTCTAATGGACAGCTCTAATTCTCGGGATGTTAGGATGTTTTGTTTTTCCTGACCTTAAGTCTTAATTGACTTCTTTTTAACTTCTACCAGTTGCTTCCAGTTCTACACACACACACACACACACACACACACACACACACACACACACACACACAGGCTAAACTCTTTCAAATGACAGCTCCACAAATACTTGAAGGTAGTTATCAGGTCTCCTGGCCATCTTCTTTTTTCAGAGTTAGTAACTTTAGTCTTCCACAATGGAAATGGACTTGAGGGTGGGATACCCTCCCTTACATAATCTCCAATTTATCAGAGTCCTTATTACCCTATGTCATCCAAACTTAAACATAATAACCCACATAAAATCAGAGGAGAGGAGAGTAGAATTATCAACCTTATTACTTCTGAAAGTTCCATCCCTGTTAATGTAGCACTAGATTATATTAGCTTTTTTGATTGCAAAATCACATTGCTGACTCATGTTGGTCGTTCAGTTGTCTTTCAAATTCTAATCTCTTTTTCCATAATAACTGCTATTTATCCTTATCTCCCTCATCATGTACTCACAGAGTAGATTTTTGTACATAAGTGTGACTTTTTTTGTATTGAATTTCATCTTATTAGACTCTAATACTTGAGTCTGTTAAGACCCCTTTGAATGCTGACTCTCCCATCCATTGTATTAATTATCCCTCTCAACTTTTTGTTGTCTACCAGTTTGATGAGTATACTGTACCAACTTTTTAATTATCATTGACAAAAATGTTAAACTGCACAGTGCCAAGCACTAATCCCTGCAGTATTCCACTGCAGAGCCTCTCTCCACGTTGACATGGAACAATTAGTAACTCATCTTCGAATCCCGCTACATAACAAGATCTGAATTCATTTGATTCCATTTTCATCTAAATCACATCTCCTCATCTTCACCATAAAAATAATAGTGATATCTGTGCTAAAATGTAGATAAAGTATATCTTACCTTAAACACTTCATTTACCATTATAGGTCTGACTATTCTTTCCTGAAGTAAGATTTTTTTTTTCAAACAGAGAATTACAACCATAGGATCTTTGAATTTGGTTGGACCTCTGAGATCTAAATATGTTCCAAATTTTGAATTATATCCATACCATTAGAAATTTAGAAAAGAAAAACAAAAATAACAACAAAAACCCAACTTGGTCTGCTGAACCTATGTTTCATACTTGGAAATGTTGTTCTAAAATAGCTCTAATGCAATTTGGAATTATGTCCAAAGAGCTATAAATCTGTGCATAACCTTTGATCCAACAATGGAAAAGGACCTATTTGTGCAAAATATTTACAGTAGCTCTTTTTGTGGTGGCTAAGAATAGGAAATTGAAGGGATGCCCTTCAACTGGAGAAACGCTAAACAAGCTGTGGAATATGATTGTAATAGAATATTATTGTACTATAAGAAATGACCAGAAGGATGATTTCAGAAAAAATCCTGGAAAGATTTACATGAACTGATGCAAAGTGAAGGGTACAGAACCAGGAGAACATTATACAAAGTAACAAAACTGTTTAGTGAAGAATTGTGGATGACTTAACAATTCTCAGCAATGCAATGATCCAACACAATTCCAAAAGACTTATGAAAAAGCTTATTATCCACATCAGAGAAAGAACCAATACTGTTTGAATTTATACTTAAGCATGTTATTCTTCACTTCCTTCCATTCTTTTTCTTTTATACTTGTCTTCTTGTACAAAATGACTAATATGGAAATGTTTTACATGACTGCACATGTGTAACCTATATCTGATTGCTTACCATCTCAGGGAATGGGGGAAAGGAAGAAAAGAAGAATAGAATCTGAAGCTCAAAACTTAAAATTCTAATGTTAAATTTTTTTTAACATCTAACAGGGGAAAAAATCAAATATATTTTGAAGAAATAAAATGACACTAATTTAGAGACTATTAGAATTTCAAGAACTAATTTAGTTTTGCACTTCCCAACAAATAGTGTCTATCCTGGACTTTTTCCCATGACTCCTTGCCTTTGCTAAAAGCCAACTGTGACAGCCAGGTTTGAGATTGTGAGAAACAGAGATAGTCACACTCACCTTTCATTAACTAAAACATGTTACAATAGCATATAAACCTGTAATGGAAAATTGCACCTTCAAAAAGGAGACAAGATTTTTGTATACACCTCACCCAACTTCATGGACATAAAATTTGATTAGCCTCAGGGAAATGAGTTCTACTTTTGACACATAACTCCTAGATGACCCTAGATAAGTCATTCAAATTCTGAGTACTATAGGCAACTTTAAGATTACTTTTTAATTTTAGAGGAGGTGATGACCTGCATTGGTAGTGGCAGTTGCTTCACCTGAAAGTTTCCTGTACAGTAAAATCAGAGGTCTAGCCCCTTTCCCTATCTCTATGTGGGCAAAGAATCTGCAGATGTAATTATATACTAGATAACTGCCCTTATTCAGGCTCACAGACAGATTATGGAAGGTTCAGGGACTTTAGGGGCTATGTTGTTTTATAGTGAGGTTGAAAAACTGATGTCCTTTTGCAAATGCATCATTTTAGAGTAAGTAAAACCCTTTAATATTTCCAATAATAGGTATATCAGATAAAGAAAAAGACAGAGGTTGGAAGAATTCTTTTGGTGTCCAGAGATGAACCCCAGTCTATACATAGTTTTACTCCTTCAAGAGAATGAATTCAGTATAAAAAAAGCTGCATTATCCTTTGTGCTTAAATTTTGCTGCTGCTTTTTATCCTACTTGTAGGGTTCTGGGTGATGGTGCTACCTGGCACTATCAATCCTTTGATCTTTTAAAGCTAGAAAAGTCTGATGCCAACTGTGTGAAAAAAAAAGTTAATTTCTTTAGTCCTTAAAAATGAAGTAAGTAGTTATGAAGAATAATATTCACCAATAATGAGAAAAAAATCCTTTCATCATGAGGCATTAATAGATTAATATCTAATCTTTCCTACATAACAAAATTAAGAGACAGTGTAGGGTAGTAGATAGAGCAATGGATTCATGTCAGGAAGACCTTGGTTTAAATATTGTCTTAGATCAGCGATTCTCAACCTGTCGGCCGTGACCCCTTTGGGGGTTGAATGACCCTTTCACAGGGGTCACCTAAGACCTTCAGAAAACACATATTTTTGATGGTCTTAGGAACCGAGAAACCACTCTTCTATCCATCTCCAGGTGGGTCAGGCCACATACAGATATGCCCACATACAGGTATTAAAGGGTTGTGGCATTAAGAAGGTTGAGGACCACTGTCCTAGATACTTAAAACTAGTGTGGCATGTGGGCAGGGGGAACCATTCTGTGACTCAGTTCCTCAACTCTAAGGTAAGGGAATTAGTCTCAGCAGCCTTTTACAAGGAGAGAGAACCTGTGGCCTTGAAGCCACATGTGGCCCTCTAAGTCCTTAAGTATGGTTATTTGACTCAATCCAAACTCCAGAGGACAAATCCTCTTAATAATAGGATTTGTTCTCTGAAACTTGGACTCAATCAAAAACCTGCAACCATGGACCTAGAAGGTCATATGTGACCTCAAGGCCTCAGTTTCCCTACTCTTGCTTTAAGAACTCAACTATCTGTAAATCTTATAACAAGTGTATCTTAATAGGAAAATTTTGCAGATTATGGTATGTGTTGAGGAGTAATTCTATCAACAGAAAGGTCAAGTATCAAACTCCTGAAGCTCATGGGGCTATTTCATTCAAGGGGAAAGAGCACTCCACTGCTACACCTCACCTTTCCAACAACAAGGACCTTTATATAGCCAGCACTTGTTATATAACAACTTGTGTCCCACTTAATCAACCAAACTTCCTTGGAAGCAGATGAGTACCTTTCTGTCCTTGTTCATTTATATTCACTCAGTAAATAATGAAGTGACTACTATGTACCAAGTACTACTTTAGGTGGTGAGGCTGCAATGGGATAAGAAAAAGGCTTGAGTCTGTGATTTCACTGCCCCAGGGAAGCCCTACACAAACCTTCCCCAGAGGGAACTGCCCAGGAATACATAGAAGAAAAGAAAAGAAATTCTTCCCTCAAAGAACCTCAGGAAATACTTGGCGGAGGCAGCGCTGGATATTTACCAACCAAAGGATCTTAGCTGATAGAGATGAATCAACTTTTGTCTACAGCTCAGTGAAATTATACAACATAAGACAGCGGCAGTCCCAAAGGGATTTTGCAAGAGTTATTTTCTATGTTAACTCCATATGGTTATGTCTTCCTAGTCTCTATGGAACTCTTTCTTGGAGCCCTACCTATATCGCCATGGACCAACATCACCAAGTCATATTATTGGGAGAAAAACAAAATAGAATAAAGGAAGCTGATCAGATCATTTTCAAAGCAGAAGTTAACTATCAATTTCTCAGAAAAACAATAATGCTTATAACAATTATATCAATAATACATATAAGTACACATATATGTATGTATGTATACATACATATATACACATATATACACACATCACACATATGGATTCAGATACAGGGAGAAACAGAGAGACAGACAGAGAAACAAAGAGAAGCGAGACAGTGAGAAATAGAAACAGAGAGAGAGAGAGACAGAGACAGAGATAGAGGCACAGAGAAAAAGAGATAGAGAGAACTTTGTAACCATTTAAATGTTCAGTGCATCCAAGCAGCTCTCAGAGTGTATTAGTCATAAATGACTTTTGGATCTGAATCAGTGGCGGTAATTGACATGCTGGACAGAGTGTACATGCCAGTATTGGATAGAACACTGGAATTAGAGTCAGTAAGCTCTGCATTCAAATCTTAACTCAGATACTTATCAATTTTCTGAGCTTGGGCAAGTCACTTCAACTCTCTGTAACATGGATTTCTCATGTGTAAAACGAGGGGGCTGATATAGGAAGTTCCATATCAGTTATAAATCTCTGATCCCACTAATCTATATCTCTACACTGATGAAAATTAAAAATGAATGAATGAATGAAGTTCTACATCTTTAGCTTATGCATGACTCAGTACATTCACCACATGGTAAGTACTCATAGCAAAAATATTCTAGGCAAAAATCTAGTATGACAGACCTGGAGAAACTCTCTTGTAGACAACATAAAGTTCTGTGTGCCATCTGCTTCTTTTCAGTTTTTACACTGGATTTATCTGCTGTTTGTTATGCATATTTTGTTGTTTTACTTCCTCTTTTTACTTGCAGAAATACTATGAAGAGTATAATGCTTCATGAATATATCACATATGTGGGTACAATATACAGAGAAAAGTGATTGTTGTTCCATTTGTGCAAATACAGAAACCTGACTTGATTTTGTGTCATGAAAAATATGTGAAATGAATCCATTTGGGACAGTGAATACCTGCTTCTACCCTGGGATATGCTTAATTTCATACTATGTATATGAATGTCCATTGGCAACTGTATAAATAGATTGGAGACATATGAGCTATATATTTTATCATATATATATATATATATATATATATATATGTATCAATATATAAAATATTTCTCCCCCCTGTAGAGTCTTCAGTTCCATGCCAAATGATTGCTTTCAAAGGTCTGCTGCTGTCTGCTGCATGTTCCAGCTATGCCCTTGCACACTAACCATATTGCCCTCTTTCATTCCCTGTTGCTCTTTCTTACTGCCTCAATCCTCTTTTAAAACTCTTTCCCCTCAAACATAAAAGTCCTTTCTGAAGGAGACAAATTGATCCATATGTCAGTTATGCCATGAAATGTTTTCCCATTAGTGATTTTCTAAAATATCAGATTCAGTGCTGTGATCTCTTCTCTTTAAAGATGCTCCCAACCCATTGAGAGTTCAGCTTTTCCTTTCCTCAGTGGTGAAAGGGTTTTGATCTTGGTGAATGAACTTTTGGGCTAATTTGAATGGGGGTTGTTCCATTTGGGGGCAGGATCCATCTTCCTCTTTTTAATGTGAATGCCTGTAGGGGAGAACAGGAAATTCAACTAAGGTGTGAAAGCTTTAGGGTCCTATTTAGCAGAAATACTGGTTGCACAGGTGCCAGGTGTGGAGGACCACAAATTTCCATACATAAACCCTACCCGAGGCTGATTTAGACCCAGATGAAAACATCCCTTATTTCCCAGCCTTGGCTTTTCCTGCCTTGGTTAACAACAACTGAGGAGAGTAGGAGAACACAAAAATAGTGGGGGGGAGGGGGAGAGTTCTCCCTGGGGAAGATGAAAAAAGGGAAGAAATTGAAAAGAACAGAAAAAGCAAAAAAAAAAAAAATCTCTGATACTGCTTAAGGAAATCTTGCAAGACCTTAAATATCACCATTGTTCAGTTCTCATCTGGAAATAATTGTGTTAAAAGTAGATCATTTTCACCAACCAACCATTCTCAAGTCAGAATAATGCAATAGGAAGAACGCAAGTTTCAGATTAAGAGGAATGGAATTCAAACTCCAACTCAACAACTTATGACCCCTATGACCTTGGGCAAGTCATTTAGCCATAGAAGCCCTCAACTTCCTCATCTGTAAAATGAAAAGGTTTGACTTAGTTGGCTTGAAGGTCCTTTCCAGATCTAAATTTTTAATCCTGTGAATCTATTATCAGAGTTTAAATTCCTGCTCAGCCACTTAAAAAAAATCCTTCTCTCCTCTACCTCCTAGTTTTTTAAAGGAAAGAAAAACAAAGCCCTTTAAGGAATATCCAAGCAAAATACATATCATATCCAAAAACGTTTATCTCTGTTACCTTAAATGCGTCTCTTTTCTGTTAGAAGGTGGGCAGCACAGATTTTCTCCACTGCTCTGAAATCAGGGTTGGTAATTTTATTAATTATAGTCCTAAGGACTTTGAAGTCTTTGAAATGAGCTTGTCTTTACCAGGTTATCAGTATATAATTTCTTCCACTGGTTCTTATTTTATTCAGCATCAGAATCACTAGAGCTGCCTATGGAGATTTGAGAGGCTACTATATATAAGGTATATAACTGATAATGCATTAGAGAAGCAGAAAGATGAGGAGAAAGACAGAGAGAAACAGAGTGAGAGAGAGAGACAGACAGACAGATGTAGACAGAGACACAGAGAAAGAGACAGACAGATAGACAGTAAAGGAGGAAGAAAAGGAGAAGAAGGAGTTTGAGGAGGATTAGGTGATGGAAAAGGAAGAATGGGATAAATAAGAGGAGGAAGAAAAGGAAGAATTAGGGGAGACAGGAGAAAGATATCAGGAAAAACAATGTATGAGAGAACATACAGAAGAAGGATGCAGTGAACAATATTAAATTAAGTGCAATAAAAATTTCAAGAACAATGAGATTTGAAATGGTTCATTAGATTTAGTGTGAGGAAGAGCACATAGACTGCTGTAGGAAGATAATAGTTTGTATAGAAAGGAGCAAAATAGAAGAATACTGGAAACCTAGGAAGGGACCAGGTTATGAAGGGGTTTATAAAGCAACAAAAGGATTTTATATTTAATCCTGTAGGTAATAAGGAGCCACTGGAGTTTGTTTAGTAGATATATGATGTGGTTAGATTGGTGCTTTAGGGAAATAACTTTGTCACCTTAGTGGAAAACATTTCAGAATGAGAAAGACTAGAAACTGGAAAATCAATCAAATGGCTATTTCAATAGTCTAGGTAATAAAGGATAAGGGCCTATACAAGCCTGATAGCTGTTTAAGGGATCAGAAGCAACATGTTGGAGAGGTGACATGATAGTTCATCGGTGTCATAGGAATTTAATAATCAATAATCATTAATATAAATTTATTAAGTATTTGTCAGGCACTGCTAAGCCCTGGGAATAGAAATAAGAAAAAGAGAGCCAGTACCTGCCCTGGAGGAATTTGCAATCCAATGGGAGAAAGATAATATATATCTGAAAAGGGGTGTGTGTGGGTGGCCATAAAGGCTACCTAGCACAGGGGTATATTGCAGAAGCCAAAGACATATTAAATGAGTAGAGGCAAGTGGGGATTGAGGAAATATTTGAGAAAATGTCAGTTTTATTCCCCTCCTCTTATGAGTTTATTTCTCCAACCTCCAGTCAAAGGGACAGAGAGTACTGAAGAAGAGTGAGCAAAAAGGCTGAGTGGATCTTATATGATGATGAGATTTCCCAGCGATTAGTTTCCCTGAGGCAGGAAGAAAAATCAAAGATATAAAAATGAGAGCATCTAGGTAGACAATGAGATATCTGACCAAGAGTTGGAAGGAAATAGAGATTTCTGGGTTTGGGGAAAGCCAAGGGCAAGCTACAGTTTTTCTAAATCATACTGATCATCACCTTAGAAAGGAAAATGTTTCACTTTAACTCCTTATATTTGTTTCTACAGGTTGACTAAATACTTTAAATTGTTTAACAAATGTTTGAATAAAGCAATCTGTAGCTGTCATATATGAATCCCATATGATGTAGTATGGATCAAATGATAATGATATAATTTAACATGCCAGACATTTGAAATTCATTTCCTGAGTCTTACTCAGATTATCTTTTAATGAATAGAATAAATTGGGAGTTGCAACTTTCCCATTCATTTCTGGGTCAATGAAATATAAAACTGCCCTAAATAGGCCCCTTCCTATTTATGAGGCAATGAATGAATAGGCGGATTTTTTTCTCTTTTTCATTTTTGGAAGGGGACTTAAATTTGAACAAACAGAGTTTCTATGGCTCTTTGTGTATTTGGAATGTTAACAATGCATCTCAGATAATGATAATACCCTGAATGAAATCTGAGGATAAGTGGATAGGATACAATTGTTCTGTGAATTTGCCATTAACTTTCCCACCTTGGCCCCAACTTCCCACCCCAGGATTTGGCAACAGTACTTAGAATCATATCATTCATTAAAAAAAAAATCCTTTATCTTTAAATGAATTTAAAAGCCACATAATTTTGCAAATGACCTTAATGATATTATGGGTCCTCAGGGTTCATAGTATCGCAAATCTAGAATTAGAAGGAACATTGGAGATCAATTAATCCAACTGCCTCATTTATAGATGAAGAAACTGAGGCTCAAGGATATTGAATGGCTTATCCCCAGTTAGATGGATAGTAAATATTAAAGGTGGGAATGTCATCTAACTCCAGATTCAGGTTGTTTTTTTTTTTCCCTCCAAATGATTATTCTTAGTTTCAACAGAAGTCATTAACTCTTCCAAAATACTTTCCAATAACCTGATGTGTGCCTGTTTCCATCATTATTAATGCTTTCTAAATTTAAGAATCATTTATAAATCTGGTCAAGAGAATGAAGGGTCATCATCCTGAATTTTATATACATGCATCATCAAATATAAAGTCAGTAACTGGCCCTTTTTTTTCTACAAAATGTTGGAAAAATGCAAAGGATTGGGAATTCTTTTCTTAGCAGCTCAAAGCTGAAGGAAAAAAAGTAACTCTTCTCCCTCCGTATCTGGCACAATAGTATTTAAGGAACAGGGTGGGAAAAATTGGCATGCTGCCTCTCAGAAATCATTTCAAACTTCAGCCTAACATTTTTCAGGCTGTTAAACTGTAGAGAATCACATGAATGATTAGTGTTTGTTCCTAGAAAAATATAGCAGATGTCATCTCTTGGTCAAGCTACTAAGACTGGCAAACATTTTCTTATAATCTGATTTACATCATGAAACCCTCAGGTTGATGAATGCCACCTCAAAATCTTTCTGTAGGACACTACAGAACACTACTGACCTCAGAAAGGGAGGCTGTTGTGATTTCCTCTCTGAGATCAAAGAGCAAGGTGTCTGGAAATACAAACAAATTCTGTCTTCCTGAAAATAATCATTCCTACTCAAACAAAAGCCATTATACTACTTTTGCTGCTACTGCTGCTATTACTACTACTACTGCTACTACTCCCATCACCACCACCACTACTACTACTAATAATAATAATAATTATTATAGAAATCATTTATATAGAATTTTAATGTTTTCAAAGTGTTGTTACTTTATCTCTCTAATTTATATGAAGGATTAGTACACAAGTCACCTGACACAGTAAGCTTTTCCGGTTTCACTTATATGTTAGTTGTTTCCCTCCTTCCTTAAATAAACACACATTTATGATTATGAGTGTATACTGTAAGTACTCCATTATCTCCTTGACAATCAGTAACTGTGAAAGGCAAATGTTCTGATTTTACATAAACAAAATAGAATCTGCAAAAGATTTACCTGGAGGACTTCCAGATTTTATATACACACACACACACATACATAAACACATGCACACATACATACATATATACATACAATACATATACATATATATTTCATGTTAAAATAACTTATCTCTCCCCTTTTTTCACCTAAGTTTTTCCCTATATTCCATCCTTTCCCTCTCCCAGAAAATTTCATAAAGTAAAGAATTTTAAAGACAGAAAAAAAACACAGAAAAGAAGACAAGAAATAATCACCAAAACAAATCAATATTTTTTAAAAAGATCTAAAAATATGTATAATATTACCCACATGTAGATCTCCCACCTCCAGAAGGGAGTGAAGTATGGAATTATCTGCATAATTATCTACTCATATCACAAGTGTGGGGTCATTCTTATTCTTTGTAATTTTGCCATTTTCATGTGTTTTGTGTTGTTCTTACCATTTAAACTATTATAGCCATTGTATGTATCATTTTATCATCTCTACTTCAATTTGTATCTATTCACATAAGTTTTCCATTGCTTCTTTGTATTCATCATACTTACTTAGATCATGGCAATATTTCATTACATTAGTGTACCAAAATTTTATTAGACATATCGTAATCGATTGGGTTCTTCTTGGTTTCCATTTTGCACTACAACCAAAATTACTGCTATGAATATTTCCATCTGCAAGGAAACTTGCTTTTTATGAGGGAGGTTCTTGGAGAATATGCCTGGTAGTGAAGTTCCTAGATAAATGAATGTAGACATTTTATTTTTGATAATAATTCCATACAGTTTTCAAAATGTTGAATTAATTTATGCCACCATTTAAAAAAGGAATGCCTATATTTATTTTTATTATTTAATTTTTTGACAATTATATGTAAAGAAAAAAATTAAAAATGTTGAGTTCTGATTATTCTCAACTGCTTCTTTCCCCAACCACTTTGAAAAGGCAACCAATTTGAAATAAATTACACATGTTCAATCATACAAAACATTTTCATATTAACCATGTTATGATAGAAAATGCAGGTCAAAAATATGGAAAATCATTTCAAAAGCTTAAAAAGTATGCTTCAATCTGCATTGAGATTCTATGAGTTCTTTCTCTGGAGGCGAGTAACAATTTTCATCACAAAGCCTTTATGACTGTTTTCATCATTGTATTGTTGAGAATATCTTAGTCATTCACAGATGATAATTGTATAATATTGCTGTTATTGTGTACCATGTCCTCCTGGTTCTGCTCATTCTACTTTGCCTCAGTTCATGTAAATATTCTCAGGGTTTTCTGAAAGCATCCTTCTCACCATTTCTTATATATAGCACAATAATTTACCATCACAATCATCTACCACACCTTTTTCAGCCATTCTTCAACTGATGGATGTAACCTCAATTTTCAATTATTTGCCAACACAAGAAAGCTAACATAAATATTTTTTGTACATATAGGTATTTTTTTTTATTTGTTTATCTCTTTGAGCTGCAGACTCTGTAATGGTACTAGCCAGGTGAAAGGGTATGCACAGTTTTATAGCCTTTTGTTCTCCAGACTGGGTGACTAGTTCACAACTTCACCAACAGCACATCCTCTCCAATATTTATCATTTTCATATTAGCCAATCTGATAGATGTAAGGGAGTACCTCAGAGTCATTTTAATTTGCATTTCTCTAATCAACAGAGACAAAAAATTTTTATATGACTATAGATAAATTGGCTTCTTCTGAAAACTTCTTGTTCATATCCTTTGATCATTTATCAATCAAGCAATGTCTTCTATTCTTATAAATTTGACTCAGTTCTCTATAAATTTGGAAATGAGGCCTTTGTCAGATAGATTAATTGTAACATTCCCCCTCCCCCCCCAGCTTCCTGAATCCCTTCTAATCTTGGATGAATTGGTTTTATTTGGGGAAAAGTGTTTTATTTGTTTTATTCAAAATTATTGATTTTTCATCCCATAATGCTATATCTAGTTTAGTCATAGATTCTTCCCTTATCCTTACATCTGGCATGTAAAATATTCCCCTATTCCTCTAACTTGCTTGTAATTACACTTTTTAAGCCAAAATTATCTTTTTTTTTTCTTTTTGGAGGGCAATTGGGATTAAGTGACTTGCCCAAAGTCACACGGCTAGTAAGTGTGTCAAGTGTCTGAGGTCAAATTTGAACTCAGGTACTCCTGACTCCAGGGCTGGTGCTCTATTCACTGCACCACCTAGCCACCCCTGAGGTCAAAATTATGTACCTATTTTGACTTTTTCTTATTATACAGTGTGAGATGTTGGTCTATGCTTAGATTCTATCAAACTATTTTTCAATTTTCCTAGCAGATTTTGTCCATTAGTGATATTTTTTTTGGCGACAAAATCTTGGATCATTTTGTTTATCAAATATAACTACTGTTTATTTTATATGTAATCTATTCCACTGATCCACCATTGTATTTCTTAGCCAGGACCAGATTTGTTTTGATGATTGTCATTTTGTAATGTAGTTTGAGATCTGAATACTACCAAGTCATGTTCCTTCATATTTTTTAAATTGATTCCTTTGATACTCTTGACTTTTTGTTCATTCACATGAATTCCATTATTATTTTTCTGGGACTATAAAATATGTTTTGGTACTGTGATTGCTATGGCACTGAATAATTAATTTAGGTAGAATTGTCATTTTCTTTGTAGTGGCTAGGCCTTCTTATAAACTATTAATATGACTGCAGTTGTGTAAATCTGTCTTTATTTGTGTGAAACATTTTGTAATTGTGTTCATAGCTTCTGAGTTTGTCTTAGCAGGTAGAGTTTCAAGTATTTTATATTGTCTACAATTATTTTAAATGGAATTTTTCTTTTTATCCTTTCCTGCTGTACTTTGCGGGTAATACATAGAAATGTTTGTGACTCTAGTGGATTTGTTTTATATACTGAAACTGCTTAAATTTTTAATTATTTCAAGGAGGTTTTTAGTTGATTCCCTACAATCTTCTTAGAATACCATCATAACATTTGCAAACAGTGATAATTGTGTTTCCTCATTGCCTATTATTATTCTTAATGGGAATTCTTGTTTCACAACTGAGGTTTTTGGAAAAGCATCTAGTTTATTCCCATTATAGATAAAACTTACTGATGATTTTAAATAGATACTATTTATCATATTAAGCAAAATTCCATCTATTCTTACCCTTTCTGATATTTTAATAGGAACGAGTGTTATATTTTGTCAGAAAATTTCTGCATCTTTTGAAAAAGTTTTATATTATTCTCTGATTTTTCTTTTTTATTGTTATTCATTCATTCATTTATTTATTTTTAATTTACAAGATTCAGTTCCACAATCCATTGAGTTTCAGATTTTCTACCCTCCTTTCCCCTCCACCATGGTGGTGTGCAACCATGTATAGGATCTGCAAATACTTTCAGGTTGTACAATAGTCTGGTTGTATAGAAGGGTTGCAACCAATGAGTGAACACTGGGGAAAAAAGAAACAAAACCAAACATGAAAAAGAACAATAGCATGTATTGCTTCAGTCTCCATTTAAACTCAAGTCTTTTTAGATCTTTCTCTGAATGTAGACATCTCCTTCCATCCTGAGACTTATAGAGTTGTCTTTTAGCTGTGCGTTGCTGAGGAGAGTCCACTTTATCAAGGTTGGTCATCACACATACGATGTGTCTGTGATTGTGTACAAATTTTTCCTGGTTCTGCTCTTCTCGCTTAGCATCAATTTGTATAAGCCTCTCCAGGTAATTATGAAGTCCATCTCCTTTCCATTTTTACAGCACAATAGTATTCCATTGCATTCATATACCATAACTTGTTCAGCTATTCCTCTATTGATGGACATGCCCTATATTTCCAGTGTTTTGCAACCACAAAGAGATCTGCAATAAATATTTTTGTACATATGGGTCCTTTTCCCACTTCTGTGATCTCTTTGGGATATAACCCCAAAAGTGGTATTGCTGGGTCAAAGGGTATGCAATTTTTTATAGCCTTTTGGGTATAGTTCCAGATTGCTCTCCAGAATGGTTGTATCAGTTCACAACTCCACCAACAATGCATTAGTGTTCCAATTTTTCAACATCCTCTCCAGCATTTATCATTTTCCTGTTTTGTCATCTTAGCCAATCTGACTGGGGAGATGTGGTACCTCAAAGTTGTTTTTGATTTGCATTTCTCAAATCATATTCTTTGATTTTTAAAAATTATATTGATTATACTGATATATTTTTCGTAATATTGCACCAGCCTTTTATTTCTGATATAAATCTCACTTCGTCATAGTGTATGATTTTTTTGGGGAAATGTTGCCATGATCTCCCTGCTGGCATTTTATATAAATTTTTTTTTGCATCAATATTCATCAGATAAATCCATGTTCAGTTTTCTTTCTCTATTTTTGTTCTTGCTAATTTAGTTATTGGTGTAATACTTGTGTTATAAAAGGGATTTGGTGGAATTGCTTCTTTGTTCATTTTTCTAAAAAGCTTCTTTAGTATTGGAATTGATTGTTCTTTGAATGTTTGGCAGAATTCCTTTCTGAATCTATCTGTCCTGAGAAATTTTTTTATTTATGGCTTGTTCAATATCTTTTAATTTTCAAAGAAAGGGTTATTTAAGTATTCTATTTCCTTTTCTGCTAATCTGGATATTTTATATTTGTGTTAATATTCATCCATTTCACATAGATTATCAGGTTTATTGGGATATAATTATGCAAAGTGCCTCCAAAATTATTTTAATTTCATATTTATTGGTGGTGAATTCACCTTTTTAATTTTAATACTGATAATTTGGTTTCATTCTTTCTTATCTTTTATTCAAACTAACAAATAGTTTATTTTATTTCTTTTTTTCTTCATAAAACCAGCTCTTAATTTCATATATCATTTCAATGGTTCTCTTAATTTTAGCTCTATTAATTTCTCCTTTCATATTCAGAATTTCCAATTGAGTATCTAATTAAGAAATGTTAATTTTACATATTTCAAGGTTTTTTTGTTTTTAGTTGCATGTCCAATTCAGTGATTTACTCTTTTCCTATTTTAATGTTGTAAACATCGAGAGCTATAACATTTCCCCTAAATGCTACTTTGGCTGCATCCACAAATTCTGGTAGTTACTTCATTATTGTCCTTCTCTTTCATGAAATTATAGATTATATTATTTGTCCTTTCATTCATTTAATCTTTAGTATTAGATTATTTAGTTTCCAATTGAGTTTTACTTATGTTATCACAACCCTTTACTGAATGAATTTTTTTTTTTTACTGCATTATGATTTGGAAAGATTGCATTTAATATTTATGCTTTTGGTTGTAAGCTTTTTATGTCCCATTATATGGTCTTTTCTTTTTCTGAAGGTTCCATATATCACTGACAAAAAAGTGTGCTCTTTTCTTTTTCCAGTCATTTTTCCCCAAATGTTTATAATATTTATATTTTCCAAATTTCAACTCATCTCCTTACCTGTTTTCTTGTTTATTTTTTAGTTAGATTTTCTAGTTCTGAGAGGGGATGGTTGTATTTTCTCACTAGCAGAGTTTGACAGTAAATTTCTTCCTGTAACTCATTTAAATTTTCTTTTAGGAATTTTGAAGCTATGCCATTTGAGGCAATATGTTTAGAATAGAAATTATTTCATTTTCTAAGTTTTTTCTTTTTTTTTAGCAAAATGTATTTTCCATGCTTATCTCTTTCAGTTAAGTCTATTTTTTGCTTTTGTATTGTCTGACATCATGATTGCTACCCTGATTTTTGTGCTTCAGCTGAAGCATAATAGATTCTGTTATAGCCCCTTATTTTTTCTCTATGTGTCTCTTAAGTGTGTTTCATTCTGGTTTTTAATCTATTCTGTCCTTTTCCATTTGGGGGCAAGTTCATCTAATTTACATTCACAATAATGATTATTATTCTATATTTACCTCCTTATTTTCCCTGTTTATCCCTTCTCTCTTTGTGTCTCTCTGTCTCTATCTCTCTCTGTCTCTCTGTCTCTGTCTCTGTCTCTGTCTCTCTCTCTCTCTTTCTCTCTCTCTCTCTCTTTCTCCCTCTCTTCTTCCCTCTCTCCTTCCTTCCCTCCCCCCTTTTCTCCTCAAAAGTCTGTTTTGTTTCAAATTGTGGCCTTCCACAACCCAGCCTCCATTCTATTAGTGCCTCCCCTTTTGTTTTCCACTCCCTGACCTACTTCCCTGTAGGGTAAGATATATTTCTACAGCCAAATGAGTGTGTATGTTATTTTTTCTCTCTTTCAGGCAATTCCAATGAAAATAAAGTTCAAACATTGCTCACCACCTTCCTAATTCCCCTCTATTGTAAACGTCCTTCCTTTTGTGCCTTTCTTAAATGACGTAATTTTCCCATTCTTCCTCTCCTTTTCCCTTTATCCAAGCACATCCCTCTGTCACCCCTTAATTTCATTTTTTTTTATAATCATCCTGTCATAGTTCTCACATCTGTGCCTTCTGTCTATATATTCCATCTAAATTCATAAATTATTGGTAAAATTCTTAGGAATTACAATTATCATCTTTCCATACAGGAAAGTAAGAATTTTAACCTTAACTTTTCCCTTTTGATTTATCTTTTATGTTTCCTTTTTATACTTCTCTTGAATCTTTTACTTGAAAATCAAATTGGTCTTCACTCCTCCATCTTGGTTCTATCTCTCTCTGGCCCTTACTCTTGTGTTTGTACAATCTTTCTGACTTTGATTATTCCCAACTTTTGTCATCTTTTTTTGCTCCAATTTGTCAGATAGAATGTACAATATAAAATATGTTACTAAACTTAGAACATGATATGAAAGAACTGGTTAGTCATTGATTATACAGTCAAACTCAATCTGTATGTTGATTAGTTGTTCTAAACTTTTTTTTGTGTGCTTGCTTTTTTTCTATTTGCTCCCTTTTACCATCCCTGTTTCCCTATCTTTTTCTCCTTTTCTTCCTTATTTCATTCAATCTTTCCATCTTTTCTTTCTCATTTCTTCCTTTCTTCCTTCTTTCTTTCCTTCTTTTTTTCTTCCTTCTTTTCTTTTTCTTTTTGTTATAAGGAATGACATAGCTCTTAGTGAGGGAGAAGAGGAAGGGATACATTCAGAAATGAAACTGATAGGGGGCGGAGCTAAGATGGCGGAGAGTAAGCAGTGACTTCTCCAAGCTCCCCCAGAATTTCGTCCTTGGGAACTAAAAAGTAAATTTGAGTGGATTTAAGAGTGACAGAACCCATTGGGAGACAGAGAGTGACAGATTCCCAGCCCAGAGAAATGCCTAATCAGGTCGGGGCAGGGAGAAGGGAGCACACAGGAGTGGCACCAGCAGGGACCTGAGAGCAGAGTGCGGCAGACTGGGAAGCCCCACCCAGCAGACTCACCCAGTTGGAAGCTTCTGCAGCCCTCCCACAGCGGAGGTGAGGACTGAGGGAACTGGGTAGGAGGGAACGCAGGGCGCATAACAGGGTCAGCGGTTTTTCCTGGGGCTAGCAACCCGTGGCCTGGATTCTTGAAGCTATGTGCCCAGACTTTCAGAAGTTGGGATGGAGGAATGAAATCTAGGGGCTCTCATCCCCCTCCCTGACACACAGAAAATCAAGAGCTAAAAGCCCCACCTAGAGTACATTCTTGCATTAGGGTAAACAGCCCCAGGCTTGCAAATCACTGAGGAAGGGGGAAGGGAGATTGTACTGTACAGAGCCTAAACCCAGG
>CM053584.1:42745598-42770732 GCA_028627135.1 Pseudochirops cupreus | reverse complement strand
AGCATTTGTCATTTTCCTGCTTTGTCATCTTAGCCAATCTGACTGGTGAGATGTGGTATCTCAAAGTTGTTTTGATTTGCATTTCTTGAATCAGTAGTGATTTAGAGCATTTTTTCATATGCTTATAGATATCTTTAATTTCTGAAAATTGCCTGCTCATATCCTTTGGCCATTTGTCAATTGGGGAATGACTTGTATTCATATAGATTTTACTTAATTCCTTGTTATTTTAGAAATGAAGCCTTTATCAGAGACACTTATTGTAAAAATTCTTTCCCAGTTTCTAGGGTGATTCATTATTGAAAAAAAAATAGTGAATAATGTGCAACAAGATTGATAATGGTATTTTTATTTTGAATTTTCATAGATGTGTGTAGCTTAAAGTAGATTTTAAAATGTGTTATTTAACATGATCCTCACAAGAAGTTTATATCTTAGACTGGGTGAGGATTTTTATCTCTGATTTCAGAAGTTAAAATGGAATTTCAAAAAGGTTGTTACTTTATCCTGGAGAGGTCTTAGGGGGTACAAGGAACGTTTCTTTAATTATTTGAAAGGTCTTCATTTAGAAGAGATATTAGACTTTTTCTCCTTCGCCCAGAGGACAAAAGTAGAAACAAGAGAGGGTGCATGCTACAAATAGACATAATTAGAATTTATGACCTATAAATTAGAGTTCTCCATAACCAAAATGGGCTATCATGGAAGATAGTGAGTTCAATGTCTTTTTTTTTTCTTTGCTTATTATTATTATTTTTTTTTCCAATTACATGTACAGATAGTTTTCAACACTCATTTTTGTTAGATTATGAGTTCTAAATTTTTCTTTCTTCTTCCCCCTTCCCCAAAATAGCAAGCAATTTAATATAGGTTATGCATGTGAAATCATGTTAAACGTATTTCCACATTAGTCATGTTTTGAAAGAAGATTTAGAACAAAAGGGAAAAAAAAACATGAGGAATATAAGAAAACAAAACAAAATGAAAAGAGTACGCTTCGAACTGCATTCACACTCCACAGTTCCTTCTCTGGTTGGTATCAGCATTTTCCATCATGAGTCCCTTGGAATTGTCTTGGATTATTGCATTACTGAAAAGAGTTAAGTCTATCATAGTTGATCATCACACAATATTGCTGTTACACTGTACAATGCTATCTTGGTTCTGCTCACTTCACTCAGAATCAATTCATGCAAGTCTTTCCAGGTTTTACTAAAAGCATTGTGTTCATCATTTCTTATAGAATAATAGTGTTCCATGACATTTGTATACTACAGTTTGTCCAGCCATTTCCCAATTGATGGACATTCCTTCAATTTTCAATTCTTAGCCACCACAAAAAGAGCTGGTATAAATATTTTTGTAAATGTGGGTCCTTTTCCCTTTTTTATGATCTCATTAGGATAGAGACCTAGTAGTGTTATTGCTATATCAAAGCGTATGCACAGTTTTATAACACTTTGGGCATAGTTCCAAATTGCTTTCCAGAACGGTGGGATTAAACTACACCAACAACGTATTGGTGTTCTCATTTTCCCACATCTTTTTTCAAAATCCATCACTTTCAATTTCTGTCATATTAGTCAATCTGATAGGTGCGAGGTGGTACCTCAGAGTTGTTTTAATTTGCATTTTTCTAATCAATCAATAGTGGTTTAGATCATTTTTTTTTCATATGACTATAGATAGCTTTGATTTCTTCACCTGAAAACTGCCTGTTCATGTCCTTTGACCATTTGTCAATTGAGGAGTGACTTGTATTCTTATAAATTTGACTCAGTTCTCTATATATTTGAGAAATCAGGCCTTTATCAGAAAAAAACAGGCTATAAAAATTATTTCCCAGCTTTCTGCTTTCCTTCTAATCTTGTTGCATTGATTTTGTTTCTGCAAAAACTTTTAATTTAATGTAATCAAAATTATCCATTTTGAATTCCATAATGTTCTCTATCTTGTTTGGTCATAAGTTCTTCCCTTCTCCACAGTTCTGACAGGTAAAATATTCCTTGCTCTCCTAATTTGCTTATGGTATCACCCTTTATGTCTAAGTAATATACTCATTTTGACCGTATCTTGTTATAGGGCTTGAGATGATGGTCTGTGTCTAGTTTCTGCCAAACTTTTTTTTTTCCAGTTTTCCCAATAGTTTTTTGTCAAATAATGAGTTCTTATCCCAGAAGCCAGAGCTTTTGGTTTATCAGATGGTAGATTACTATAGTCATTGACTACTGTGTCTTATGTACCTAACCTATTCCACTGATCCACCATTCTAATTTCTTGAACAGCACCAAATAGTTTTGATGCTTGCTGCATTATAATTTAGTTTTAGACCTGGCACAGTCAGTTCACCTTCTTTTGTATTTTTTTAATTAATCCCCTTGATATTCTTGACCTTTTATCCTTCCAGATGAATTTGGTTATCATTTTTTCTTGTTCTATACAATATTTTTTGGTAGTTTGATTGGTATGGCACTGAATAAGAAAATTAATTTAGGTAAAATAGTAATTTTTTTTATATTGGTTTATCCTATCCATGATCCAATGTATTTTTCCAATAATTTAGATCTGACTTTATTTGTGTGGAAAATGTTTTGTAATTGTGTTCATATAGTTCCTGGGTTTGTCTTGGCAGGTAGACTCCCAAATATTTTATGTTGTCTACAATAACTTTAAATAGAATTTCTCTTTCTGACTCTTGCTATTGAATTTTGTTGGTAATACATAGAAACGCTGAAGATTTATGTGGTACTATTTTTATACCCTGCAACTGTGCTGAACTTGTTAATTATTTCAAATAAATTTTTAGTTGATGATCTAGGTATACCATCGTGTCATCTGCAAAGAGTGAAAAGTTTTGTTTCCTCATTGTGTATTCTAATTCCTTCTATTCCTTTTTCTTCTATTATTGCTAACATCAACATTTCTAGTACAATGTTGAATAATAGTCATGATAATGGGAATCCTTGTTTCACCCATAATTCTATTAGGAATGCTTCTAGCTTATCTTCATTACATATAATAATCAATGATGGTTTTAGATAGATACTGCTTATCATTTTGAGGAAATTTCATTTGTTTGTATGCTCTCTAGGGTTTTTAATAGGAATGGTGTTGTATTTTGCCAAAAGATTTTTCTGCATCTATTGAGATGATCATATGATTTTTGTTAGGTTTTTTGTTTGTTTGTTTTTACTGATATGGTCAATTATGCTAATAGTTTTCCTAATAGTGAACTAGTCCTGCATTCCTGGTATAAATCCCATCTGTTGTATCAGCCTGGAGATAAATTGCTATAATCTGTTTGCTAATATTTTTCTTAAGATGTTTGCATCAATATTCATTAGAGAATTTTCGTTCTGTGTTTTGCCTCTTCCTGGTAAAGGTAGCAGCATATTTTGTCATAAAAGGAATTTTGCAGGACTCCTATTTTTCCAAATAGCTTAGTACTGGAATTAATTTTTTCTTTAAAGGCTTGGTAGAATTCCCTTGTAAATCCATCTGGCCCTATGTAGTGGCAAGCAAAGAAGTAGTTAACACCATGTTTCGGCTACTGAATTAACACCTTGTTTCAGTTCAAGTTTCTTTTGAGCCTTGTATCAAATCTGTTAAGAAACAGAATGTGTGAACCCCACAACTTGTGAACTTCTGGAAAGGAGCTAATAACCATATAAAAGGAGAGCCCCTTGTGGTGGCAGATTTGAAAAGGAAAAAAAAAAAAAACTTGTGGTATCCCGGCCCTCTGTTTATTCTGTCTCTGTTGATTTTTTTTTCTTTTTTGTCATACTTTGTGTGGAATCCCTGGGACCTTACTTGAAGCCCTGAAAGAGGATTTTGTGGTTCTATGTTTACAGACATCCTGGAGGAGGTTTTGGAGGTCCTGGGATTTTACCGATGATTTGTACTGACCTCTTGGACCTTTATTGTGAGTCTGTGTTGATTTCCTAGTTGATGATTTGTGTTGACTTCTCAGACCTTGTTGGTATGTCTTAGTTGATTTCACAGGCACATAGCAAATTGATGATGGTGCTGGCAATGTGTATGTATATTATCGTGGCTCTGTTAAGCTTTATCTTCCCAGAAACAGGAACTATGAAGAACTTGAGGTGCACTGGACGCTGTGAGCTTCAATATGGAATGGGAATTGGACAAAGAACTGGACAAAAACTGGGAGCTGCCTGACTTTGAACCCAGGTGACAGTTGGAGCTGGGACCATGGAAGAAGAACCATAGAAACTGAGAGCCAGCCTTGAGTCAAGCCTAAAGAAGACTTTACTTGGATACTATGCACTGACTGAGAAGATTATGATTTACTGTGACCTAGGGGAGGAGAACTTTGACTTTTGTACTTTGTGATTGAATTAAGGATTTTGTGATTGACTAAATGAATGCACTTTGTTTAAAACTATGTGACCACTTTGGTGAAAATTATGCAGCCATTTTAGTGATAAGTTGTTGAGTTGTGACATGGTAAATGTTGTATTTTGATTTTCTGTGATACATTATAACATTCTGAATGGTGTACCTTGATTTTCTGTGAATGTTTTGCTCTGATTTGTTATTGAATAAATAGAGAGTTCACTACACTATGTAATTAGAAGCTTGAAAAGCTATTCACAGAAGCATTCTCCTGGAAAGCCGCTCCTGCTTGGCTTTCCACCCTGGAGATATACAAAATATAGGAATAGGAGGGATAGAAACTAGGTGTATTATTTTGGTGATATACATAATTCGATGACAAAAGTAACAATAATTCCATCTATTAGCTCAATTCTGCAGAATTCCTTAAGGCTTACAAAGTATTTTCTTCACAATGATCCTATAAAATTAATAGCTAAAATACAATTTTAGATTAAGCTAAACAGAATACTAAGGTGACTTATTGGAAGTCTAGTACAAGTAGAAGGTCATGTTATATTCCAATCTATAGACTGAGAGCACATCATCTTTCCACTATAAATTACTGCCCTTACAGAAAATCCATAACAGTATTTCAGGGTCTTTTGATGACCAAGTGATTAACCCAGTGGATTCCTGAGCTGAGTGACTTTGAGCCTGAATAGAACCTAGATGTAACACATGTCATCTTGGAATATAAGGTCTGATGACATATATGATGATGTAAGAATTTTTAAAGGCTATTTTCCTGTTTACTTCCTAGGAGTAACTTTTCAATGAAAACTGTTTATTTTTGCCAAAGGCAATTTTTTGAAGGACAATGGAGGAGAAAAAGGCTTGAAAATGATAGGATAAAATAATCTACTACTAAGACATGAGAGATTACATATCTAGAAACTGAAAGAACTTTAGAAATCCTCTAGTCCAACTTCTTATTTTCTAGATCTGGAAAATAGTGCCCCAAATTGTCCAAAGTCACATAAGTAGTCACACTTCCTCAGGGAATTTTACCTGGGACAGGGAGAGGGAGGCTGAAAAATGTTTTTAAGTAATCTGAAAATACAATGTTTAATACATAGAAAGGACTTTGGTTCAATGTTGTATAATGGTCTATAGTCAGATTAGAATAAAGAAATGTTATGGAAAAGGAGTGGGACATTTTGCTTGGGGGAATATTGGGACTGCAGTCCTGGGGGAATCTTAGGAAAGAATTGATTTATGCCTCTATATTAGTAGGTTTTCTTTCTTTAATCCTGTTTCTCTATGGAAGCTAGGATGTAGGTATGACATGCTCTTAAATTAATCAAAAACAGTTTTCTGTACTACACAGATATAGTTGTTGACTCAGTTTCCAAAGTCTAGATACCATGCAATTCAATTCACTTCAAATCAGGAATTGTGTTAGATTCTATCAATGCAGAGACAGAAGTGAGATAGTATCTACCATCAAAAAGCCCTCGGTGTATTTGAAAAGGAGATGAGACTGTATCGTGTATAGAGCTGAGTATATACAGGATAAAAATAACATTGTGTGTGGTGGGGGGTGAGGAAGTACTAAGAAACAAATATGTCTTCTGTGAGAGTAAAGGTGGAATTATTGCCTTTCCTGTATCCTCAGAGTAGAGCACAATACCTGGCATATAGTAAGTAAAGACTTAATAAATGCTTATTGGCAGATAGGCAGATCAAGAAGGAAAGCCTTTGTAGAAAAAAGAAACAGTAAAAAAAAAAAGAAAGAAAGAAAAGAAATAGCAATTGAGTCAAATATTGAAAACAGATTGAGATTCCAAGAAGCTAAATGGGTAGGGACTGCCTCTAATCCAGGCTTATGGAAAAGGTAGTACCAATAACATCCAGCTCATACCATGGTTCTTGGATCCTGAGATTTAGATTTAAAGCTAAAAGGGACTTAATAAGGTGTTGAATCCAGCCTCCTTATTTTAAAGAAGAGGAACTGGGCCATGGAGAGCTGAAGTAAGCTGCCTGAGGTCACAAGGCTAGTTAGTAGGAAAACTTGAATAAACTTTTTGTTCTGAAAATTGACTGAAGGCTACAGGCAAAGAATTGATTTCTTAGCTAATATGATCTTCACAGCAAAACAGACAGTAGAGAGGAAGAAATTGCAGGTGACAAAAAGTACTGTCTCTTCAGCAAGAGGACCTGGATTCATATCTTTTGTCTAACACTCTAATGATGGAAACTACAGCCATTTAGGTTACCATGGCCTCAGTTTCCCCAAAACTAAAATGAATAATTGTATTAAATGGGTTCTGGAGTCTTTCAGCTCTTTAACTACACTCCTGTAACTCAGACAGATTTCTTTCTGTTAACCCTCTCCTCCCATAAATGCCAAGAATCCAGTATATTCTTAGTTTCCCAACTCCTGCCAAAAAGAGAACTGTTGTATTTTGAGGTTAAGAATGGATTTTTAAAAATATCATGGTTTTTAGTTTAGATAGATGTACTACTTTTAAAAGACACAACTACCCTTACCAAGTCTTCCCATTTGTAAAACAACTTCAAGATTAATTTAAGACTGTGCAACTGCACATGTGAATTAACGGTCAGATAAGATTATTGGTCACTCTGGAGTGACTGCCAAAATTTAGAATTTTTTGTATTATGAAAAATGAGACATTTATAAACCATATAAACCGTTTATGAACCACATAAACCATGCTGACTCATCAAAATTCTCTTGTAGTTGATTAAAATAAACACAACTCGAGTAAAGCATAGAATTCTAGAACCCGTTAGCATTCTTGTGAAGCAACTAGGAAGCACAGTGGGTATAGTGGCAGAGTAATGTGACGGAAGTCAATAATGCCTGTCTTCCAATATGTCCTCAGACACTTACCAATTGTATGAGCCCGAAGAAGTTACTTAAGCTCAGTTTACCTCTTTTTCTTTACCTGTAAAATGGAAGTAACAATAGCATCTAACTCCCAGGCTAGTTGTAAGGATCAAAATAATAATGTTGGTAAAGTGTCTGCCACACAATAGGCAGTACATACAGGTACGCTATTTGCTACTGTTGTTATTTTTATTACGTATCCAAGAGATCTATGAGAAAAGTTTTAGGGCCTTTTTTTTTATTAATTGATTTGTTTATTTACTTTTAGTTTACATGATTCGGTTCCAGAATCCCTCGAGTTTCAAATTTTCTCCCCTCTCTTTCCCCTCTTCCCCCATGGTGGCACACAATCAAGTATAGGATCAGCAAATACTCTCACATTGGACATAGGGTCTTTTCGATAGTGTAAATTGTTACTGAACTGCAAGAGGAAATTGTCTTACATCAAAAAGATATAGATATAGATTTGTAGACTGCTGTTAAGTGGGAAAGAAGTATAGGAAATAAGCAAATTTAATATTCAAACTTCCCTGTTTATAAAGATAAAACAATGAAAATGACTTCACATAAGTCTGTTCCTCTAGAACTGCAAACTGTAAGGCTGAATTTGTTACTTTCTAAGAGATACCTGGGGATGTTCTCCTTTTCTACATTTGCCTAGATCAATTTATAATCTTTCCCTTGCTCTCTAAATCCAAATTTTAAAGGTTTCAAAACTGCTAGGTTACTGTTTTAAATTGTTCCCAGGTTTTCCTTTAGACAAGTATATAGCATTGAAATAGGCTCTAACAAGTAACACCATTTCTAATAAAACATAAAATACCAAGAAATCATAAATGTTGGTATAATCATGCAAATTGCTATTGGAAAGGGATAAGTATAATTAATATGGATGAATATAATATATCTATCTATCCATCTATCTATCAATCAATCTTTTTTTTTTGCTTTGAGTTCTTCCTATTTCATTTTTGTGCTTCGTATGTATTTTTTTTTTGAGAGTAGATTCAGCTTTTAGTTATTATCTACCAAAGGCTGAGCTATTCCCAGGAAATAAATAGAATATCTAGTCAAATAACCTGATTTTGTTAGGTTTTGGAGGTCCAGATCTGCTAGATGAGATGCAGGAACTTAGTGAGATATCATGAAGGAGATCCTGGAGGCAAGGGGGAGGCTTGAGTCCCCCATGCAAACAAGTCTCTCTGTGGTGTAAGGGTAGAGTTGATACCACCCCATTTGACTCTAGCATCCTGAAAAGGTACAAAGACTTTTGATTGAATCATGGGATTAGAAGAGTGTCTGAAAATGGCCTGTGCACCTCCTTATATTAATCAAATTCATTTTGAGTGACTGGGAAATTCTCTAAACATTTTACTATGAAAGAGGAAAGTTATCACAGAATCTGAGAAGAAGAGATTCTTAGCATCTGGTCGTGGTAACCATGCAGCAAAGAAAGAACTGAAAGGTGTTAGGAAGGGAGACAATGAGAAAAGAATTTGACACTATACAAATCTCAGAGAGGAATCCTAAGGAAAGGTTAACTCTTTCCCCAGCTTCATCTCCCAATGCCCATCTATTCACAAATAGCATAATAAAATTCCCTATTGTGTTACCCAAATATCTCCAGGAAGCATATTTTTGCCTCAACCACAGTCCAGAGATTAACTCGAGATAGATGAAAAGAATCCAACTTGTGCTTAGGTGTCAGGGTTTCCTCCAACTTGAATGTGGGGCTTAGAGAGAGAGTGATTGAACTCGGAACTTTTTACTTAAAATGAATTTCCTAAAAACAAAGAAAATTAAACTGAGATCTTAGAGTTTAATATATTTTTCCCTGGGATTAAAATGAGCTGACTATGGTAAAAAATACTTTAAATTGGACGGGGCTGATGGGTTTGTAGTTGGGATGATCTAGCCCCCAACATTTGCTAGCTTTGTGACACTGGGAATATCTCTTCCATTCAGCACTTAAGAGATACTGTATTTGGGAGATTGATTCTTGTCTCTCATTTTAACAAGACTCTGATAGAAATTTAAGAACAGTGACCCACATATGACTCCAATTAACATGTGGGTTAAAAAATGAGAGGCAAAGAAGAATATTCAAGATAGGCTATTTCCTGAGTGCTGAATGGCATATACCTTTATGACCTGAGAATGCTTTTTTTATTGAGTTACAAGGTAAATAAACCAACTAAATGTGTAAAATAAATCATACCAATTGCTAATCACCCTCATTAAATAAAGCAACCAAAGATTTGCACTATATGTGAACAGCCTAGTCAATTGATTTGGAACAAGTGGAGTGCTTTAAGTCACCGATGAAATCAGATGACCAAATGTATTGCAATGCATTGTATGAATGAACTAGACATACCTTTGGGCCTAAAGAATATCTGAAAAGGAGATTCCAGCAGGATCACTGCAGCAACTGCCTTTGAATTAAGTTTTAAGATTGGTTTGTAGAGTCAGACACTTGTGTTTGTATCCAAAGGGCAGATTGTGGGGGGAAAAGGAATTATCCCAGTTTGTCTCTTTGCCTTTCTCACTTTCTCTTTGTCTCAGAGAGGAAGCTGGACCAGAATCAGTAACAAACAAATAATGCATCCAGCACAGAGCTGAGAGAGTAAATGGAGAAAGGGCAGATTTAGGGAGTGTGATCCACAGAGTTCAGAAAAAAACACAATTTCAGAAAGATTATACATAGACTAGAAAGGGAAAAATGGACTTTGATTCAATTGGGAGATATGTTATCCCTTTGCCACATTTGGTCTCTAAAGATGAACCCAATTCTCCATCAAATTTGGGGAAATTGTTTCTCAGACTTTTGTGGGGCTATTTTTATACCAACTCTTGTTATTATACTAATAAATATTCTTTTATAGAAGCTAATTAACTCTGGCTTGCTAATTTGTCACCGGTATAATCAATGAAGAACACACTAGTGTGAGTTAACACACACTGAAAGGCAAAGTAGTCAGTTGCTTTCTGAGAATCCTATTCATCAGTGGTAGTAGGAATTGAGAAGTCAACCCAAAAAAGTGCCACTAAAATCATGGAGTTGGAATAAAATCAGGAATTAAAAAAAAAAAATCAGAAGCCATCTACTTCAATTCCTCCTTCCCACCCTTCTAAAGACATGACTTGTCAAGATTACATTGGAAATGAGTGTTAGAGATAGAACATGAACAAAGGACCTTTGCAAACTAGTAGTCTTTCTACTTTACCAAGGAATTTCACCAGAAGATTTTAAAATACTTTCCCCCCCTTTATTTGGTTTTCAAAAGACCTAAGACGCAAATTAAATTGTGAATAGATTTCTACTAAAATGAGAAGTTAATTTTTATAATGAAGTTCATAAAATTAAGAAACCATTGCGTCTGTAGTGCTTTTAAACTGCACAGGTATAGCTTGTACAATGTCTTACTGTGTAATGTACACATATTACTATCTTAAAGGCTATGCTTTTTCTTTTAAAATATTTTTGGTACATGTTTCCATTAATACAAGAAATTATTTCTAATAAATACCCAAATGCAACATTTTATTAAGTACGTTCCTGGGAAAGATGGGGGTGAGTTAGATTGTCAGTTGTTACCCAAAAGGATAACATATGCTTAAATTTTGAAATTATGACATTAATATTACAATTTACATTTGGTTTTCCAGTGTTTTATGTTTTTACTTGACATATTGACCACTCTGCTGCAATTATTCTATTGACTCTTATTTCTTTATTCTACATAATTTGAAATAACTCTCCTGGGTTTTCTTACTTCATATTCATCATTCCTTGCAGTGTGATCAAACTCCTTTACATTCCTAAATCATAACTTCTTTAGCTATCCCTTAATTATTGGTCATATTTTATTTTCAACTTTTTGTTATAACAAATTATGCTGCTATGACAACTTTTTAATTTTTTTTTATGTCAACAATATTTTCACAAGGTCCCTGCATATGTGTCTATGGGTCAAAAGGTAGGAACACTTTTCTTGAATAATGCGAAATTGCTTTATTGAGTGACTGAAAGAATTTAGAGGCCTACCAAGAATGAATTATTGTAGTGTTTTCTCACAGTCCTTCCACCAATCATTCCTTCAATCCCCAACATTTTTCATCTTTATTAATGATGGATTTGAGGTCATACCTCAGAGTTGTTTTGAAGTGTATTTTTGAGATTGGGAATTTTCAATTCACTTTGGAGTTTCTTCATTTTGATGGTCATTGATGACTATTAATTTGGGAATGACTATTAGCATTACATATCTGTTTCTAATCTAATAATTTATTTCTTTTTTTAAGAATAGCTATCAATTCCACTTTAGGGACCAAAAGCATTTAAAGTCACTTAAAGTTACAGTAAGGAACATTGGCATGTTGCTGAATGAAGAAAAAAAATCATTCCAAGTGTGAAAACTGGGGGAGGCCACCCTCAGGAAATTGATCAGATAGTGTCTTATTAGGCAACCCCTAGACATTACAGCAGGCTTGTACAACATATGGCCCACAGGCAATATGTTGTGCAGGACTGTTTTATATTCTCTACAATTTTCATGAACTACCTGAAATCCTTTCATAGGTCACATGAAATCCTTTCACTGTCCAAATATTGTCTAGGCCTGTGTTAGGGTGAAGTTGGATGATAACAATATATTAAGGACATCATTATAAAAAGCCATTGGCCAAGGTAACTTTAATTAAGGTTTGCCTGTTTATTCAGTCCTTCCCTACCGGATCCCTCAGTTCAAGAAACAAAGGAGAAGCTCTACTCCAACTTCAATTACGGCATCATCACTTTCTTTCCACTGACACTAAAATGGTCAGCTCCACATGGTTACTTGGATCAAGTAAGCAATCTTCATTACTGCCAAAGCCACAGAATTGCCTTTGACAGGTACATTTTATATAGATTCTCTAAAGATGATGTACAGTGTATTCCTGTGTAAAAAAAGAGAATTATAAACCAATTCATAGTGAAATCACTAGAATATAATTCCATTTTAGTTATTTATGTTAAGCCTATTAGAAAAACTACATATGTTACCTTAAAATCCAAGTGCTGGCATATATTATTCAATCTTTTATTTTTTATTTTTCTTTTGGCTTGGAATGATTTAATTCATGAAGGGTACTCATCATGTGGAACTTCCATCTACCATAAACATCTACATCTGGTCTATAAGTTGTACACTTAGCTGCCTGAGTATAGTGAGAGGTTATATGTTGCTGCTGCTACTGATGCTGATAGTAATGGTAGTGAAAGTAGTAATAATTATATAATCACTTATGTGTAGGCCATTAAGATTTACAAATCATTTTCAACATATCAAGTATTTTACATATATTATCTCATTTGATTTTCATAACAACGTTATAAATTGCATGCTATTATTCTCTTTATTTTATAGATAAAGAAACTGAGGCTCAGGAAATTTAAATATGCCCAGAGACATAAGTCTACTAAGGGTCCAAGGCAGGATTAGAACTCAAGTCTTCATGACTCAAAGTTCAGGTCTCTTATGTACCACATTACCTGCTTAAGATAACTTGTTCAGATTCACACAGCTAGTGCATGTCAGAGACAGAAATTAAATCCAGAACTTTCTGTTTTCAGAAATGACTCTCTGTTTACTTTTCCATTCCCAATTTTTCATTATTCCTTATTAATTGGGACACTTAGAATTATCTATCCTATGCATTCAAATTTTCATTTGAATGTTTGATCTCATTAGTATACATGTTATTTACAAAAAATGCAAATGGCAAATTATCATTGCTTACCCCATGCTATGTAACTCATGGCCATGTCCTCCGAGGAGTTGACTAAAGAGGTATCTTAATGAATATTAGTAACAAAATCCAACTAAATGTTTGGAAAACACTTTACATAGACTTCCTTGGCAATATACTTTCTAGGGGTTTACACACTGATAATGCAGTTGATGCATGCATGGCTAGAGCTGGCTCAGTGTTTGGGAGGCTGCAAAGGAAAGTATTGAGAGAGAAGAGATATTAGATTGCCTATCAAAATGAAGGTCTGCAGAGCCATTTTGCTGACCTCATTTTTGTATGCCTCTGAAACCTACACTGCATACCAGTGCCGTGCCAGGAAACTGAATAGCTTCCATGTGAATTGTCTTAGGAAGATTCTGAAAATCACCTGTCAGGATAAGGTATTAAACACTGAGGTCCTTTCTTGAGCTGATCTGCCAAGCATTCACACTCTACTGTACAGAGTGCAACTCTGATAGGCTGGCTACATTGTTTAAATGTCAAACACACATTTGCCTAAAAGACTATTTTATAGAAAACTCACACAAGACAGGAACTCATATAATGGTCAGTAGAAGTGATACAAGGACACATTCAAAGTGTCTTTCAAGAACTTTAGAATCAGGGTGGCTAGGAGGCACACTAAATAGAGCACTGGCCCTGGAGTCTGGAGGACCTGAGTTCAAATCCAGCCTCAGACACTTAACACAAAACTAACCAGCTGACCTTGGGCAAGTTACTTAACCCCAATTGCCCTACCTTCCCCCTCCCAAAAGAAAAAAAACAAAACAACTTTAAAATCAGTTGCATGATATGGAAGACACTAGTAAAAGACCACCCAGCATGGAAGGACCACATCAAAAAAGGTGCCATGATCAATAAGCAAAGCAAAATTGCAGTAGCTTAAAAGAAACATTACATGAACAAACTCAGAGACATCTCCACCCCAAATGTTCATATTAACTATTTGTGCCTGACCTGTGGAAGATTCTTCCAAGCTCATATTGACCTGATAAGACACAGTTGTACATAAACCACCTTTACTCCAAAATAAAGATGTCATTTTGGTCCTCTTCAAGAACAAAGGATAAAAATCAACCATCTGGCCTCTTATATCACAATAAGGAAGCAACTATAGTATAACTATTCCTGTTTTGGGGATCTAAAGGAATGTGAGCCTTAGAGACATTGATAATCAGCCGTTGCTCATCCAACTAGTAAGGGCAGAAGTAAGAAAAAAATTCAAATTTTCTTGACTCTGAGACCAGCCCTCTACTGACTATACTGGCTCTATCATAATATTAAATTTCATTATAAAAATAATCATGAGAAAAAAACTCTTTATAATTGGGAAAAAAAATGTTCTGTAGGATTCAGGAAGCTCTACACTGTGGGTTAGGCTAAGAGACATCCTGTCTTTAAATTTGGAAGCAGAATTTTTCAAAGGTTCCATTAGGATCATAAGAATTGAATGGTATCACAAAGATCATCTAACACAAATTCACATCTTACAGAAACACTAACTAAGGACCAGAGAGATTGAGCCTATCTCCCAATGGCTATATACTCATTGGCGTGTAGGTAGTTGTCCTGTGAGGGACAGAACAAGAATGGCTACTATGGAAAATTTTATTTTTTGGTTTGGCATAATGGGGTTTTGCCTTATCTCTTTACATAAGATCAATCGTTTAATATTAGAAGAAAATAGGGATTATCCAGTACCTCATTTTACAGATGAAGAAATACCCTCAGAGAAGTTATGTGATTTTCCAAAGGTAAATCCAGTAAAAAGGAGTAAATGGCAAACCTGGAATTTATCAATTTCTTTGACTCCAAATCTAGCATTATTGCCATTCCAAGTATCAATCAACTCAGAATGGCCAGTTATAGTTCACTCACATTATTTATATAGAATTATGTTTTGCACTATGTGGAAATCATTAATCTTGCTAAACGACTAGTGAAATGTGTCTTGCTGCATTATTGCTAACACAGACAAATCCATATAAGTTCTGAGGCATTCTTCTCTGAATTCCCACTTTCATCAATGAGTTGGATCTCAAGAGTTTCGCTAGCTACATAACCCCTCTAGATAGCCCTGAAGGATTAGGAGGAAAAAAAATCTCTAATGTCATTGATTCCAGTCTTCAGTGGTATATTTCTATAGAAAATCATTGCTTGATAATCATTCGGGTGGGATTTTGTGGTAAATAGAAAACTGGATCTGGAGTTAAGAAGGACTGAGTTCAAATCTGACACTTATTTACTAGCTGTGTGACCTTGGATAATTCACATACTCTGTTTGCCTCAGTTTCCTCATCTATAAAATGGTGATGATAATAATAGTACTTTCTCCCAGGGTTGTTGTGAGGATGAAATGAGATATTGTTTGTAAAGCACTTAGCATATTGCCTGAAACATAGTGTTATATAAATTGGAGTTATTTTTCTTATTAGCTAGGCTGATTTTTGGAAAAGTTTTTTGGAAAAGTAGAAATTGCTAAGGAGGTACAAAAAGAATGTTTGGTATAAAATATCTCACTGTGATACATGCTCTAGTATTTCCCCCTAGTTAAATAATAAAAACTAAAATAAGGGTTGGAGGTGCTTTTTATCCCTCATACTTTACAATAACATAAAATATTTTATTCTGAAGAGACCTTGGGGGCCAAAGAGAAAAATCTTTTTTTTCTTTTTTTCAAAAGAAAATCTTTTCTTTTTACAGAAGAGGAAACTGAGGCAAGAGACTTATACAGGATCAGTAAGCATCTGAGGAATATCTGAGTCTATGTATTCCTCACTCTGTGTTTCGAATCCATTACATGATAAGTTTCAAACACATAGCCTACAGGTCACATAGCTTGAAATACTCGAGTGTAGCCCAAACTGCATGGGAATGTAGTTCCTATCCGACTTTAATGTGTTGATGTATTAATTAAAAAAAATACAATAAAATGTGTGTTTTTGTTAGCCAATACAAAGTTCACAGGTATCCTCATAAAAATTTTAGTGATCTTCCTTTCTACTTGAGTGTGACACTACTGAACCACAGCATACTTCCTCCTCTAGTACTTTCTAGTTATCTTATAATAGGGAGATCATGAATTCATATTAGGTAGAAATTTAATGCAGTCATATTCAAACTGAGAGAGAGAGAGAGAGAGAGAGAGAGAGAGAGAGAGAGAGAGAGCAGAAAGTCTAGTATCAGCTGATTTTTTTTTCTGAGATTTGAGAGAGAAAGAAAATAAAGACAACCATCAAACAAAACAAGTCTGACAAAGGACAGGAGGTATATCTGTGTGGAAAGACCTCGAAGCTTATAGAAATACCTAAAAGATGACTCTTGGTCTCTATTAACCTCAACAAGGCCCTTTGGAGTCAGGGATTTTCTGAATTCTATTCTTGGATTGACCAGTGACCTGCAATAGGAGTTTGGTTAAAGTACAATTTGTTTCTGTGCCCTACTGGTCATTTCAAGAATTTATGATCTTGAAACATGCTGTGGTGAAACTCACAATAAATGCTTATAGACTTAAGCTCTCATTTAGCATTGTACTTTCAGCTGTGTTAATTTATTCTTTCAATTTTTTGTGTATGTTTTTCGTCAAAATTAATACAGAGCTGGCAGCTATACATAATTCTACTTTAAAAGTATTTATTTTTAACATGGATTTTAAAAAAAATTGATTTCCTAATTCTCTCTCCCATGCATTGAGAAAGCAAGCAATATTATATCAATTATACATATGAAGTCATGTAAAACATATTTTCATATTAACCATGTCACAAATAAAAAGCAAGAAAGATAAAAAGGATAAAAAAATTGATTTCAATCTGCACCCAGAGTTCATTAGTTCTCTCTCTGCAGGTGGATAGCATTTTTCATCCAACATCCTTTCAGAATTGTTTTAGATCATTGTATTGATCAAAGAAGCTAAGCGTTACACAATTCATCGTTATTACAATATTGCTGTTATTCTTATACATAGTTTACATTGCAAACTTTATAGTTTTCAAAACTATTTACCAACATTATCTTAATTGAATTTCACAGTATTGTTGTGAGGTAGATATATAGGTATCTTTTATCACTCACTCATTTATTCATTTAACAAGCATTTACTATGTGCCTTCTATATGCTAGGGACTATGTTAAGAATTGGGGATAAAAAGACAGACATGAAACAATCTATGCCTTCAGAGAGCTGGAATAGAGGGAAACATACTTTAGGAAAATTTTGCTCAGGACTTACCTATGATTTTGTCAGGCATTTCATCTCTTTTATAGATGAGGAAATTGAGCCATAGAGAGCTTCAAAGACTTCCCAAGAATCATACAGAGAAGTATCAGAAGTAGGATTCAAACTCAGATCTTACTGAACTGAATTCCTACATGATATCCAGTATACTATGTTATGTCTTAAGAGGTTATAGTTTTAAAATTAAAACTATATACTCATTCAATTAATTAACATATTGATTCTGACATGGTTTTCTCTCATGAGGATCCTTCAGATAATATTCCTTCTATTTTTGCCTCCTCTCAGGAATATATGAAAATCATTTGTATGAATACGTGATAGTATATTTCTAATTGAATACAATATGATGTAGATTTTTAAAATACTTCTTATATGACCAACACCATGCTTGCTATTTAAGATACAAAGATAAATTTGAAACTTTTCCTGCCTTCTAAGAGATTATGCTGATAATAATTTATGTTGATTATATTATTTGACTTTCATGACAGCAAAACACCAGAATAAAATATTTATATCTGTAAAATAATATTTTAATATTTAAGCCATAGACAAACATTGCTCATTTAATATCCATTTCTGTCCTACTTTTAACTTCATCTGACACTTCCAAAAGATTATTTTGGGCTCACAGGAGTAATAATTAAACTCTGTAGGCCACATCAAAAAAGTGTAATATGAATATATAAATGTGTAGAAGTTTTATCAGGTTTATTTTTTAAATTAAATGATGGATTTATCTTAAGGGTTGGAAGTAGGAAAAGCATCAGAATTAGGGTAAACTTTATTTACAGTGGTCAGAACAGGAGGGTATAATGGGAATAGGGCTGAACTTGGACTCAAACATTGAATTTGAATTTGGGTTATATTAAGGGTGGTTGTGATGATACAGAGAAAACACATGACCACTCTTCACTGGTAAAATGCAGATAAAAATATTAATTCTGTCCATCAGATAGTTTGGTTCACTCCTTGACACATCTTCAGCATTTTGTCAAACTGCTTTTTTTAAAAATTAAAACACATCTTGTGGTTGAAGCCTCCTGTTTCTATTTCTCTTGATTACTCTTGCACCTTCTCTTAATCTCCAGGTTCATCTCCATAACATAATGTCTATCTTCTCTGCCTCTGGCTTATCAGAGAATGTTCTCCGAAACAGACATACACAGTTATCCCTTCCACATCATGCTTTTCCCCATTGGCCAAAGGAATTTACGTGGATTTTCCAGATCAGTGTGGTGGCCCTAAACACCCTCCACTCTATGTGGAAGGGTTAACCTTAGTGTTTCAGTTTACCTAGGAAATCACACCTCACATTTTAAAGATGAGGAAAGTGAGGCAAAAGATATTTAGTTATTTTTCCAAGGTCACAAATGGAGTATGTAGTAGTAGATTTAGAATGTGAATAAACAATCTTCTGATTCTAAATCTAGAACTCTAGAGATAGCATGGTATACTAGAGAGATCACGGAGCCTGAAATTAGAAAAATATGGTTTCAAATCTCACCTCAGCTGCCAGCTAGCCTTGCAACATCGGGTAAATGGCTTTACCTATCTGAACTTCAGTGTCTTTATCTGTAAAATGAACAGATCATACTACATGGCTTCTTATAATCCTATAAGCCTCTTTCCACTAAATCCCACCATCATATTTCAATGTTTTAAAATTATACATGATATTACTTTAGGGTTTTACAGCTGAGAGGAGTATGTAGATCAAAGTAGCATTTTACAAAGTGTTTTGAGTATATCATCTCATTTTACACTATCTGAAAAAGATAATATACATTAGGATCTCTATTTTAGAGATGACTAAGCTGTGGCCAAGAAACGTTAAGTGCCTTTCCCAAAGTCTTCCAAATAGAATGTTCTAGAATTAATATTTAAACATACTTGTGATGATTACAAATCTCACATTTTTTCTTTCGGATGAGGATGATGAGGTGGAAGAGGATAGTTTTTATATAATTTATCAAGGTTTGAAGAGCTTTACAAACGCAATTTCCTTTGACCATCACAACTCTATCAAATGTTATTATTTTCTCCATTGTACTGATGAGGAAAATGAGACTGGGTGAGATTAAGTAATTTTTCAAAGGTTACACAGAGAGTAAGCATAGGAATTGGGATTTAAATTCAGGTCTTCCTGACTCCCAAGTATAAAATTCTATCCACTGCATCAACTAGATGCCATTTATGGATTATAGATTTAGGTCATCTAGTGTAACTCTCTTATTTTTTTTTTTACAGGTGACAGAACTAAGGCTCAGAAAGGTTAAGTAATTTGTCCTATGTCACCTGGGCGATGCCAGATAGAGCCAGGATTTAACTCCCAGTCTTTTGCCTCCAAGTAGAAAGTTACCTTCCTTGTCAATCTTCCTCCTAATTGCTGCCTTTCATAATACATCTCCATGCTCTCTGTGACCATAACATTGATACTACTGGGTCAGAAGTCAGGCCATTTTTGGCGTTTAGAGACACAATAGCTCTTTTCTCATATTAGGAAGATGTATTAAAAAGAATCAACCAGCTTTGCTGAATTTAACACAGATTGCAAATGGCGAAGTTTAGTCTGATCTCCTTTGTAAGATTTGGATTCAATAGCATCCATTATTCTTAGTAATCACTAAGGACAAAATTGTGAATTTTCTTTTAAATGAAATCCTTGAATGGGTCAGAATCTGATTCACAAAGAATCTAACTGCCACTACATTTCCTGATAATATTTTCTGAGGATCAAGGTTACAGAATCTGTCCCTGAGGTTAAGCTGTCAAGATCAGAGGAAAGCATTCTCTATCAGATGACTGAACTGTTTAATTCTCCCCATTTAGATAGGTCACAAGCTCAATAGGAAAGAATTTTGGAGATACAAAAATTATTATTTTTTCACTTAAAAGCTTTTCTGTCATATCAAAAAGAGGCCATTTTGAGGTCACATAATATTTCTTTTTTAAAAAAAATCCGTTGTTTTTCAATGAGCTTTCCATTGTGTTTTACAGAATATAAATGGATTTAAATATGTGAAAGAATTTGTGTCCTTGCTCTTCTGTTCTCACTATAATAAAGTTTTTGGGACTTTGTAGCCAAGTACTCATGCCTCAAGATACAGAGACATCAGCAACCCTGTAAAGGTATTTTTGAAGTTATAATTACTATCATGAGCACCACATTAATTGTTGTCTGTCTGCCTTCCATTTTGAATATAGTCATCACCAACAGAAAGTTTCCACAAAGGAGACCTTTACTAAGTGTTTACTAAATGAAGATATATTAAAAAGTTAATATCATTTCGTCTTAGGAGGTATAGCTCGATAATACAGAGTCAAGGTCAAAGTTTAAACTTTTAAATAGGACTAGTTTATCAATTCCACCTGCAATCTCATTGATATAAACACTCCCTCTGTCAACGAAGATCTATACTTTCTCTTGCCCACAGTCAAACTCTTAGGGGGAAGAATGTATATTCTCTGTGTCTTGATTCACTTTTGTCTCATTCAGAGCTGAAGTCTTTTCATTCTCGCTCCTGACGTCTTTCCTCAACTGAAAATGGTTTTTCTAACATTACCTGTGATCTATTCATTTTCCACTTTAATGATTTTTTCTCAGTCCTCATCTTCCTTGACTTCTCATCAGCATTTAGTACTATTGACTATTTCCTCCTACTGAATACTTTCTCCTCTCTGGGTTTTTTCTTTGGTTCTTCCCCTACTTATATTAGTTTCCTTTTGTGGATCATCATCCATATGAACCCCCCAAAGTATGGCTTGTCTTGGTTCTGAATCGTGTTCTCTTTTCTTTTCCATATTTATTTTCCCTTGGTTTTACCTCACCAACTTCTATGGGTTTGTTATTATTGCTGGGCAGATGACATGGCTCTATATTTGTAGTTAAGTTCAAGTTCTATCTCACCAACTAACTGTCTCATGGAAAATTTGAACCAGATGGAAGAGATGTAAAATAACCTTTCAGTGATAAAAGAACAAAAATAGAATTTCTATCATAATATTTCTCCTTCCCAAACTCAACCATTTTCCAAATGTCTCTGTACTTAGGTCTGCATCACCTTTCCAGTAATCTACAAAGATATTCCAATATAACGGAACAGTTACATTCATGAATCTCATCCTTAGTTCTTCATTATCTATCATTCACATATCTAACAAATTGCCAAATTGCGTTATTTTTTTCCTAAAATATTTCTCACCACTATCCCTTTGTTTCCACTCACAGGGCCACCATCCTGGGATCATACCTTCAACATTACTCACATGCTTACTGTAACAGTCTTCTGGTTGTTCCACTGGACTCAAATATCTCAGCTCTCAAATCCATCCTTCATACAACTACTGAAAATAAAATTGCTAATGCACAAGACTGACCTTTTCACTCCCTTCCTCAATAAAATCCATTGACTTCCAGTTACCTCCAACATAAAACAGAAATTTATTTGCCATTTAATTATCTTTATAACTTTGTTCCCACATATCTTTTTAAAATAACGATACATTAGTCTTCTCTGCACCTTATTCAGTCAAACCAAACTGATGCCCTTGATGTTCCTCATGTAGGAGATATAACTTCCCATCTCCATGTTTTTCAAAGACTTCCCTTACTCCAGGTCTGGACTTTACTACTTTCCTACTCTTTCTCTTAGAATCTCTTATTTCTTTGAAACCTTGAAAAAAATACCTTCTACGTGATGTCTTTGTACTCTTGATAACAGGTGGGCTGTACCATTTAATGGTTCCTTGGTTCAACTGATCAATTTTTTATGTGTATTTTTATGTGTATTGATAGAGACAAACTTACTTTTATTCATGTTTTTCTCCTTTATAGAATGTTCTTTGAGTAAGAGTATCATATAAGTTAATGTCATTGTATCTGCATTGCTTAGTATTGCACTTTGCTCATACTAGTAACTTGATAAATACTTGTTGAGTGATTGATAAGTTTCTTCTTATACTCTATTCTTCTCTTCCTCTTTTTTTAAATGACATTTATTTTCAATTTAGCAAAACAAAACATTTACATAATATAGTACAACAAAAAAGGTGATTGCACATGAACCTGCAAATCTATCCTATACAACTTGTTATTCCCTCCAAATATACAACAAAGTTATCATGTGAATTTCTTTTTTTTTTTCTATTTAACTTCCTCAAAACTCTTTGAATAAGCTGCTGAAGGGACACTTGTATACTCTGATTCTTGTCCATATTCTAGAACATCCATTGACAGCCTACTTAATTTGCATTCTTTTAAGTCTTGCTGTATTTTGTAGAATCAGTGCTATTATTGCAGCTTTGGGAACTGTCCATCTGTTTTCCTTTATATATGTTCAACTTTACTGACCAGCCTAGTTTCCTAATCTCACATTTCTGCAATAATATCTACTGTGTTATTTTGAAATTTTGTTCACGCAAATTATTTTGACCAAAATTCAGTATTTTTGACTGGAATAACAAATAAATAAGCTAAGTGTAATCAAAACAGCAAAGTAAATGTCAATTTATTATCAGAAGTGGCACTTTAATCTGGATAATTCTCACTCTAATGTACCCAACAAGTGATCACTGAAACCTCTGCTTGCAGAATTCCAGTGAGAGATAAGTGACAGTCAATTCTATTTTTACATTGTCACCATTCTTAGGAAGGTTTTTTTCCTCCCCTGATATAAAGCCTAAACTTGTTTTATTGTAACTTCTTCCCATTTCTTGTAGTTCTGCTGTCTAGGGCCAAAAAATACATATTTAATTACTTTACTGCATTCCCTTAGTTTACTTGAAACCAGCTACTTGAAAGGACCTCTCCCGCCAATCCTGAATCTCCTCTTTTCCATTATAAATGTCAAGAGTTGTTTTTCTTTAAATTTATTTGGCACATAGTTAAAAAAAAAAGCTTGGCCTTTTGAGTTGCGTTCTAACATTCAACCTCCAATTTATCGAGGTGGCATCTCAGTTTTGATACTACTTGGTTCATCTCTTTCCTTTGACAGCTACCTTCAGTATCAGAGAAGAGAAGAAACTCTAAGTCACATAAATTGTAAGTGGAAATACCAGGATTCAAATTCAAGGATTTGGATTGCAAATCTAGTTTCCTTCTGGTAGCCAAACACCTGCACTTAAAAGCTATCATTCAGTTGGGACCTACATTATTTAAGCATTATGGTTTCTCTCAGAAGATGAAATACACTGAGGAATTTATCCCTGCCAGATTCATAGGTGCCCTGTTTATCCCTTATCAGAATGAATTTTGCAATTATTCATCCCACTTGGGAAAATATTCTTTGTTTATAGAAACATTTTGAATTTTCTGATACTAATATATGAAGGTGAACATATGGAAAATTATGTAAATCTTTGGACATTTTAATAAGAAATAGTAATCTTTTGCAAACATAGGAATAACAATGACATTTCCCATTCACTTGTAATAAGAAAGAGGCTAATTCTTCAAACTGTATGCTTACAAGTAACTCTATAGTTTAGCTCTAACAGAGATTTTTATTTTTGCTTCATTTACTAAATAATAGACCCAAGAGGCATACTGAGTAGACCATTCATGCATATATTATTTTGTATTGTACACATTCATTTAAAACCATTACTTTGAAAATTTATAAAAAGGAAAATTAACTTTGATGAATAATTGTCCTACTTCAGTTTGATTTGCAATGACATCTTTCTACAGAAATGCTAAATTTTGGTTTATTCCCATTGTCTTCTCTATGCCCAACCTGAGACACTTTCATCTTTGTCCCAAATATAACTTTTTCTTCCTTTCTTTTTAAGTAGAAACCTAAGAGTGGAAGGAGGGGAAATAGAACTGAAAGGGATAAAAATATTTGGTCCATGGGACCTCAATACAATTTGCAAAGCTTTAGAGTAAGCTGACATTGTTCTGAGAAAGAGAAAAGAAGGCAAAAGGAAAAGCTGACCTAGAGTCAACCTAGAGGGGGAATGCTAAATGAAGTATAAAAGGAGTGGGAAGAGGGAAATCCTTAGGTCAAAGAAATACCCACACTTCTGGTACCCATATGACTTGAATGCTTGAAGTTACTCTATTTAAGACCAAGAGTGGAATTAATGTATCATATCCAAAAGAGAACACGATCCATAGATAAATAGTTCTGATAGTTTCATGCTTCATTAAAATAAGTATTTTTTTTTTGTAAACTGTGATTAGTATGGACAATCATTGAAAAGTTGCCAAGAAAGGTTAATTTAACTAACTCATAAATGCCTCCCTCAATGTATATGCATATGTGTGAATACACACACATATACACATACATATATACATATACACATATGCATATGTGTGTGTATAAACACACCAAAAGTCCTTTAGGGACACAAGAATAATTCTATTATCATAGAAAATTAACTTGTCACATTGCTCTGCAGTCAATTGACCTGAGTTCTAATCCTGCCTTGGATATATACTATATAATCTTTGAGAAGTCACTTAATTTTCCTGGGCTTCTTTGTCCTTACCTGTAAAACAAGCAAATCAAACTAGGTAGCTCCTGTTTTTGTTTTTGTTTTTTTCCAGCTCTAATCTTATGCTCCACAGAAAGTTTTCCTCACTTCACTAAAGACCAAAATTAAAATTAATAATATCCCTGATTTACAAGTTTGGAAATTGAGGTTTCAAAAGTTAAATTTGCTTAAGACCACCTAATTATGGGGCAGCTAGGTGGTGCAGTGAATACAGCACTGGCCTTGGAGTCAGGAGGACCTGACTTCAAAACCATCCTCAGACATTTGACACACTTACTAGCTGTGTGACCTTGGGCAAGTCACTTAACCGCAATTGCCCTCCAAAAAAAAGGCAAAAAAAAAAAAA
>CM053584.1:42728952-42745098 GCA_028627135.1 Pseudochirops cupreus | reverse complement strand
GGTAGAGAATGGAACAGGGGGAGGGGTGGAGAGGAAGAAGGGACATGTAATCAGTCTCTCACAATATGCCCACCTGGAGAGGTTCTGCGTAATTACACATATTCAGCCTGTATTTGATTGCTTGTCCTTCCAGTGGTGGTGGGTGACGAGGGAGGAAGAGAAAGAATCTAGAATTTGAAGTTCTGTATTCAAATGTTAAAAACATATATACATATATATATACTATTATTATTATTATTATTATTATTATTATTACTATTATTATTATTGTTATTATCTACATTCAACTGGAACTTAAGATACACAGGCACTATGGCAGGGAGATTCATCCTGTCCTATTGGAAAGTCAGAGGGGTGATGGGGAAGGACATAGGACAGAATAGATTGGGGGAAGGGTTATACAAGGGGATGGATGTTTTAGGGTGGGGGGTAGGGGAAAGATGGGGAGAAAATTTGTAACTCAAAATCTCATGGAAATGAATGATGTAAATTAAAATAAATAAAAGTTTAAAAAAATGAAGATATGAAGTAGGGGAAACAATGGAGCTACATGCTTCCCTTTCCTATACTCTGGAAATTGAAGTTCCTATATCTCCTCTACCCATCAAGGATTGTACTTTGTCAGTATATAGTAAACCCATGGCTACACTTGAATTCAAGTCTTCTAGATTCAGGGGCCAGCTTTCCAGCCATTCCATCAAGTTGTATGTCATGTTCTCTTATTGAAATGACATTAGTTATTGTTAACAGCAGAGTGAGAAAAAAATCAAAATAAGCAGACTGGTGGAGTCCTGCATTTTTAATCTTTATATGAAGTCATAGGGGTAATATAAATAAAGATTTTGGCCAGAGAATCATGAAAAACCTGTTAATAAAGAAGGTCAAATTGAGATTAATCTGGATTGGAAAGTAAAGATTAGGAAGCAAGGAAAAATTGAGCTTGTTTCCCCTAGCATTTAAAGGGTAGAGACAGCTCTTTAAAAGAGTCTTCAAGAAAGCTATTCTTTCCCTCCTTCAATCAATCAATCAGTCTCTCAGTGAACAGGTATTTATTGAGGATCTCTTTTGTGTTAGATGATGAGAAAGATACAAGACAAATATATAACATGGCTCCTGACTTCAAGGAGACTAAAATCTTTTGAGCAGATAAAAAGTGCAAAACAAAATTATTTGAGAAAAAGAAAAATGTATATTATCTCTAGACTTGATCATTCCATGCTAGAGATGTTTAGAAAAAGGGTAGTCCCTGACAAGGGGGGGGGGGGGAAGTCAAAACATATCCTTGCTATCACTGGTGCCATATGCAATGATGATTTTCACATATGTAGTAAGCATTACATTATGAGATATTAAAGAGTAAGTGTGACTACCTTTCTGCTGGGCCCTCTATTGAATTCATTTCAGTAGAAATTTATCAAATATCTCCTCTTTTCTCAACAATCCATTAGACTATGGAGATACGAGTACAAATATACAATATACAGTAAGAAGACAATATACAATAGGCTCAGGGCCTATTCTACTATACACAGATAAGTAAATATGGAATATAGGAGTAGCAACTAGATATTTTCATTAATTTAGGGAGCTCTTAGGTAAAGAAGCTCCCTTTAAAAGTGTAGGTCATATGCATATCTGCAATTTAGAGTCTTAGAGAATGGTTAAGAATACTGAGAGGTGATTTTCCCAGGGTCACACAATCAGAAGCAGGATTTGAACCCAGCTCTTCCTGGCTTGTGGATGGATCATTCTTTCATTCTGCCATGTTAAATACATAATACATAAAAAAAAAAGAAAATGCAAAGTATTTACAAGGGCTGGTGGTAGTTTTGATAAAAGGGGAAATGAAGAAGGGTACCTTCTAGGAGGTGGCATGATAAATGAGCCTTTAAGGAAGGAGGACTTCTGAGAGGTTGTAGATAGAAAGGATAGCTTCCCTGACCACATGCCAAGGGAGAAGAATGACGAGTATCAACAATCCACATATTGCATTGCAGTGATAGCCATGAAATATTAAAAGATACCACAAAATATCCTCTAGCTCTTTGGGTATTTCCTCCATGAAGGATTCATGGAAGATCATGATGAAAAATATGTACAGAATAAGAAGGCATGGGAAAGGTGTGACCTGTACTAGGAGAGAAAGCAACCATCCTGATGAGGTTATAGCCCCATCAAAGCATAGAAATGTAAGTGGTGCCTTAAAGACAATAGAAGAGGGAGATCCAAAGACAGATGTGTGCCACAGGGAAGAAGGTGAGGAGTTTGAGAAAACTTACAGAGCTATGGGACAGGATAGATCATTAGCTATGCAGTAATGATGATCCCACCACAGCTATTTGTAATGTGGCTGCAACTGCATCTCACTAGCTGTGATGCTCTAGAGAGAGTATATCACCATCCCCAGAGCAGCAGCTCTGGGCAAAGTTGGATTGGCCTGGAAGTGTCACATTGAGTTTAAATAGTGACTGGTGCAAAGTGACACATTAGTACAGGGGAGTGCCAAGCAGAGGAGGGGGAATGTCTAGAAAGAGACAAAGTGGCCTTCACTATATAGGCAGACATAGGTCAATCAACAGCTAAAATCAATGAAGCAAAAATGCACTGACAACTATATTATATCCTGTATTTTTTCTCGATATGAAGCCATACAAGAATATTCACTCATTCCTGTTGACTATTTCTCTTTGTCATTAGTATCCAAGTATAGGTTTAACCCCTCCAAATTTAGCCTTTCTTGCTTTTTGTTGTCTTTAAGTGTAGTAATGTGCCTAAACATTTTTTCTTAATCTCAAAAATGAGGAAAGTAATACCTACCTTGTAGCTCTAGGGAACACCAAATGAGATAATAATGAACTCTAAATCTTTAGTAGGTGTATTAACTTAGATTTCATTAACTTTTAAAACTACATTTTTTTTTTTTTGCTTTTTGGAGGGAGAAGGCAGGATAATTGGGGTTAAGTCTCTTACGCAAGGTCACATGGCTAGTAAGTGCTAAGTGTCTGAGGTCAGATTTGAACTCAGGTCCTCCTGACTCCCGGCCAGTGCTCTATTCACTGCACCACCTAGCCACCCCAAAACTACATTTTGATAACTGTATTTCGGCATATTTTTTTGGTAATTTTATGTGCTTTTTTTCTTTTTTGTTCTTTTGCTAACATTATTCCAAGAAGGGATGCATAGGTTTCATTAGACAGAAGTGAGTATGACATACACGAAAGGTTTAAGAACCACTGCTATAAGCTTTATTTGAAAGTCATCTATCATCATCATCACCATTATTATTACTTAAGAATCATTGTAAAGGAGGAATGTGAGAGGTTTGAAAAGAAGGTGGTTACACCCACTCTGAGGGTCAGACTAATTTTCTTTTTTCACCAAGCCTTTGGAGAGACGAGAGATGAGTTGGGAACACAGTCCAAGAAGCTATGACTATGGTTGTCGGACTAGAGGCTTTGAAAGTTGGTACTGGTAACCATACCCTGGATCAGACCCCTAACACTGTATAACAAAGGTACCTGTAAAAATAATGGATGAAAAGGCTGAGGAAGGAGTTATTGGTGTCTGCTGAGGCCAGACCTTGGTCTAAACATAAGTGGTACACATTATGGACAACAGACAAACCAGAGAGCATCATTAGAAGAAGCTATCAAAGGTATTGAAAAAGCAAAGGCCCAAAATAAGGACATATTTATTGTGTGCACAAATAACCAATTTATTATCAAAGATCTGAATGAATGGATTGACAACCGGAAAGAAAAGGTATGGAAAACAAATAAAAATAAAGATGTTGTCCACAGAGACCAATTCACTAAACTGGATAATATAACTCAGGACATGAATATTGAGTGGAATTATGTACGTGACTGTTCAAAACATGAAGGCAATGCTAAAGCTCAAAGATTAGTCAGAGAAGATATTTGCAGATGGTGAAATTTAGAGTATCACTCTCTTTAACCATGCCATATAGTATCCAAATCAATATCTTTACCCCTTCCCCACTGCTGTTGGAGCTGTCTCCATGTCCATCTTTGGTCATTTTCTTCATATGCTTTCTCAGGTTTTCTATGTGCTATTTTAATTTTTCTTCAATATTATATTATATATTACACTATAAGCAACTGTAGAAATTGTTCACATGTACTAATTTTGAGAGAAAGGCAGATATCCTTACCTCTGTCAGATCCAACTGAATTTTGAATACTCAACTCTTATCCCAGACCACCACCTAGAAACCAATTCAGACTGCTTAACTGCTCACAACTTAGGGTAATGGAAGTCAACAACTTTTCCTCCAGGAAAATTGGACTGTGAAATGAACCTTGCCATCTGCCCTAACACTGCTTTCCAGGCTTTACCATTTGCCCTGCTTGTATGACCCACTGTATCCCAATATCATCTGACCTTCTAAAAACCTAAAGATACCTGGCCTATATCATCTGTCCCTCTGGCACATCCTTTTGACTTTTAGGACTTAGAACTTTTAAAAGTCTTTTCATTTACCCAGCAACTGAACTTTCTAATATATGTCTCCTCACCCGCACCTCAAGTGTCAACTTGACCATAGACTGTCTTTCTGTAGTTGTCATCAATCCCCAGTACTGAGCATAGCACTTGGAACTTAGTAGGAATAGGAATTCAAGAGATGTTTTTTCATTAATTCATATTATCTGGTTTATGGTATACCTGACACTTCTAATAAGTGCCATTTTTACTTCATGAAACAAGCACCACCTCTTTTTCCATTTGAGAAAAATCTTAAAGATTTGACAAATGTAGAAAAAAATCAGCAACAAAGAGGGACTTTGAGAAGAGGCCCAAAATGGGTGTTCAGTGATATTCTAATCAATAAGGATGTTGAATATTTCATATTTAAAATTTGTTTTTCCTTCTTTTTGAAAAATGTGCTCTTTTATAATTCTGCATATTGGTTGCTTTTAGAAGTTTGTAAAATTTTCTTATAGATGATGGATGTCAAAGCCAAATAATTAAATTGTTCCTGTTGAAAAAGAAAAAAAAAAAGAAAGGAAAAGAAGGAGGTTAAAGGTAGCCTCAAGCAGAATTCAGATTACTGGAAATGTAAAGACACTATGGTAATTAGAAACATTTTAGGACATCTAGTAGACAAAATTAGGATTATTTAGAACTGAGAATGACCTCTGAGATCATCTAAGTATAGTTCCCTAATTTTATAGTCATGGAAAGTGAAGATCAGCAAAATAAAGTTATTTGCCCAAGGTCACATAGTCAAGATTTGAACCCAGATTCTTAAACTCCCCATATAGCAGAATTTTACCTGTACTACTCAGTTATTTTTACCTAACAAATGACTTTTCAAGTCCCTCCTAAAATCCTATCTCCTAGCAGAGTCTTTTCTTGATGCTAATTAATGCTAATGCCTTCCCTCTCTTGAGCATCCCTAATTCATCCTGTTCGTAGGTCACCTGTACTATTTGCATATTATCTACCATATTTGAGTTGTGAGCTCCTCAAAAGCAAGATCTTTCTTTTGCCTTTTCTTTCCTTAACACAGTGCCTTCTACATAGTAAGTAGTTGATTGATAATTGCTTATTGACTGACTAAAATACCTTTGGAGTGCTTGAGTAGTCAGGCATTAAGGGGGAGAAATCTTGTTGAAACTCAGAAATTTGGTTTAAAGAACCTACTCATCTCAAAGGGCATGGATAATTTTTCTACTATATTCCTACTAATATTTTTTATAAGAAATTTCCAAATCTGGCAGGTTTTGTTTAGTTTTCTGGAAGCAAATCACTAAAGAGCAAGCCTGTGGATCTCTTTTTTGACAGAGGATTTTTAAGACAAACTTTCTATTAGTCTTAATATGTCTCTTTTGGAGAGACTACACTATTATCTTTCTGTCACTTTCCCCTTTCCCTATGAGCACATCTTTATGTTTTGGGACTGCTAAGTGAAATTCTTTGTGTTCGTGACTGATAACAATAATAATAAAGACCATTCAGTTTTCTTTCCCTTCCACCACTTAGAATATTTTAAAAGAAACCTAAAACAATGATTTGAACTTCAAGAGGGAAATACAAAGTATTAATTATTTAGGCTGACTGAATATTAGGTGATTTTCCCGCCTATTAAGAGATATTTTTTCCTCATGGTAATTTTTTCCCAAGGGGCTCATAGGCACAACTTCTCCCTTTATGAATCCAAACACTGCTGATAAAGAAGTTTAAATTTTGCTGGTAAAAAACAACTAGTAATAAATGAAATTTACCCTTTGAACTTCATCCCTGTTTTTCCCCCGCCTCGTTTTTTTTTTCCTGTTCTGAAATTTAATTTCCAAACGTACATTAAAGAAGAACAAATAGGCAAAAAATAATGTAGATCTCTCTAACTTCATGTTATGGGAATCTGAAAATCTTCCCTGCTCCTAGGCCCTTTGTTAATGTGGCTTACATGACTCTGAGAACCTTCCCTGATTTGAAAATATATGCTGCCCCCTAATAGGCTGAATGTGGTCATGTGGAGCCTGTGGCAGGAGGCTTGTACTTCAGGAATGCCCCCGCCTTGTTGCTTTGTGATTGGGCAATGGGTCAAGAGGGCTGAGACATTCTCTGAGCCAGGAGAAGGCTATATATATGCCCTGATGTGAGGTTTTGCTTTGGGCCTCACTTTGAGAAGAGTTGTGTGATTTGGCCAGATGAGATTCTGAGAAGCCATTGACACCCTGGCTTTGAAAAACTCAGATGTTGCTGCTTTCCTCTCTCATAACTGAATAGGTATGGATGTAATAGTCAGATGCTGGAAGCCCATCTGTTGATCTGTTTCTTTGTTTGCTTGTAACTTGTTTTTGCATTCTCTGAAGTTCAGGGTGCTGACTTTTTCCCCCCGAACTAGGTAAATGATATATTTTTGATTGATTAAAGTGAAACTGTTAACCCATTTTGAGTTGCTTTCCTTTAGAAAAGCAGAACTAAGAACCTGTGCTAGCAGCCATCCTAGGTATGCTAGGGTGCTTGCTGATACACTTTACAAATGTTTTACTATTTATTTCATTTCATGAAAATCATGCCTCTTTCATTCTTTGTTTTATTAGCCAATAATTTATATAATTGACTGTCTTTAAGATGCATCCATACAATTATTATTTAAAGTTTTTTTTTTTTCTCACCTATTGAATGGAAAGCCACACTTGGAGTAAGGAGATGTGAATTCAAGTTTCCTGTCTTGCCTGTAGTGGCTATGTGACCACAGATAAGTTATATAACCTCTCAGAGTCCCAGGAAAATATCTATGACTCTAAGTCACAAATGATTTTGACAATTTGTGTGTCAGAGGATTTGGCAGATTGGTAAAATGACAGATCTGGAGCAAATTAATTCACTAACTTCACTAACATTATTAATTTGAAGTATACAATATACTGAAAGTATGACAAAATAAAATTTGAGGGTAAAACTACTTTAATCTCTTATGAAACATCACAGGATCATAGTTTTAGAGTTTGAATGGACCTTAGAATGATGAAGTCAACCTCATTGACAGAGTAGGATAATGGGATAAGGATAAGGGAAATAAACATTTCTATAGCATCTACTACGTGCTCAACATTTGCAAAGACCTTAAAAAAGTAACCTAAAATATGATCCCATTTGATCCTTAGAATAACTCTGTAAGGCAGGTGATATTAGTATAATGCCTTTACCAAAATTCATTCTCATGAGACATTCTCTTTACTGGTGAGCATGAATATCCTGCCCTGCATGATTGGTGGGGAGGTGTAGTCCCCTGCTATTCTGCTTTAAAACTCTGTAAAGCCAGTCTCTTTTGGGACTTTCCAAATGGGAATCCCTTTTTAATGACTCTGTGAGACTCTTCAGGTCCTCCTTGCGTCAAACTTAAAGTCTTCTTCAAGAACTGAGTCATATCAGGAGCTCTTAAGATTCAGCTTTGAGCGAGAGGCTAAAAGAGGCCAACCACAGCTGAGGTGGCTGAATGAAAAGAGTCTCAGAAGGCATGTGATGAGCTGGCACTCTGTATCCTGTTTCTACTCCTACTTTGCTACTCTAGAGATTTTGTGGACTTTTCCCGTTGGGTGAGATCAAGAAGAATCTCTCTGTTGAAATGAGTTATTTCAGTCCCAATGGGAGAGCTCCTTCAGTCAATATTGTAAGTTAGATATTCCTGTGTATATCTTCTCTGATTTCTGTTTTGCTATGATTTGGACAAAATGGATCCTTTTGCTTTTTGCTATGTGTCTTTGTTGTGGAACTGGTATCAGGTAGGAAAGGGGTCAAGCTTTCGGTACAGGGTTCGAGGCCCCATTTCCTCCCAAAATGTCAAAGCGCTTAGAAGTTAGATGGCAACCAATCATATCCACTAGATCAGGGATTGGGGAACCTGTGGCCTTAAGGCCACATGTGGTCCTCTAGGTGCTGAAGCGTAGCCCTTTGACTGAATCCAAACTTCACCTAACAAATTCTCTTCTTATAAAAGGATTTGTTCTATAAAACTTGGACCCAGTCAAAAGGCCACACTCAAGGACCTAGAAGGCTATATGTGGCCTCAAAGTTACAGGTTCCCCACCCCTGCTTAGACAAATGATTTTAAGGGTAATATGTATGTGTGTGTGTGTAAATATGTATACTTAAGTGTGTATGTATGTCTCTGCTATCTACATATATATGTACCTTTCTCTCTATCTCTCTATATCTATCTCTATCTGTCTATATATCTATCTACACATCTATATCTATATATCAGACTATCAATAGATAGACAGTCTAGTATCTCCTTCTCCCTTGAAGGCAGTGGTTCTCAACCTTCCTAGTGATGCGACCCTTTAATACTCATATGTGAGCATATCTGCATGTAGGTGGACCTGCCTGGAGATGGATAGATGAGCAGTGTCTCAGTTCCTAAGACCATCAGAAATATGTGTTTTCCAATGGTCTTAGGCGACCCCTGTGAAAGGATCATTCGACCCCAAAAGGGGTTGCTGCCCACAGGTTGAGAACCACTGCTCTATGGCAGCCTCTAGCAGCAACTTTCTTTTTCCTCTCCAAGAATGGGGAGAAGAGGCTAGAGATGTTTATTCAACATAGCTCTAGTCACATGCAACAGGCCCTCTTGCAACTTGTAGGCCTTTTTACACATGTGGGATCCACTCCCTCCCATTTTAGTACACTGGTATTTTTATTTTATCGTAGAGGAAACTGAGGCAGACATAAATTAAATTATTGGCCCAGGGTCAAAAAGCTTGTAAGTGAGGCTGGATTTGAAATCAGGTCTTCCTCACTGCAGGCTCGGCATCTACCTTCTGTGCAACCAGTTGCCTTTTATTGAGGCAAAGAAAGGTTAAGCAATCTGCCCACAAGAACACAAAGTGTAAATAATAGTAGAGGAGAAATTCAAACTCTTGTTTGCTGATGTCTAATCTTGCACTCCTTGCTTTGCACCTGCTTCAAGATAATTTCTGAAGATCCATCCTCGGCAAGAATTTGACAGCTCTTTTTGGCAATGAATTAGTCTCTATGTTCATTTGAATTTTGAAATTCCTTAAATGATTTTTTTAAAGATGTCAGTCACTTCAGATGTTCAGGAAGAAATTACATCTCCTTCAGTGACACATGAAAAAGTCAGGTATTTTGTTTTGTTTTTTCCCTGAAACAGGAAATATGTTTCAGTGATTAGGGGAAAATGTTTTGCCCACTTCTGTTAGGAATAAGTAATTTAGTTATCTAGGCAAGAGACGTCAAATATGGGCCACAATACTTCCCACTAAGGCTTGAACCAGATTAAAATCTCTTTGGGGGTCATTGAATAAAACAAATAAAAACAAAACAGAACCTAGTGCTAATATGTATTTTTCTAAGTCTACATACTATCCTCAGGGATCCTTATGCATGCTTTAGTGGCACCCTTTTTATTTGAGTTTGATATTACTAATCTAGGAAAATGCTTTTGGAGATAATATATTTTTCTGACATTACTGCATACTCTCAGTGTAAGAAATTCAGAGAGTTACTAAGGACCTGCCTTGTGAGTAGGGTCATAATTGCATGGAATTTCACTCACACTCAGAACTGGACAGAAAACATACATCAGAAGCAGTACAGGGCTCCTGGAAATTGATACTCTTGCTTGGGAAAGATAGACCGGGACAGGCTATTATGAGTCAAATTTATGGAGCTGTCCGTTTGAAGATTACCTGTGAAGATTCACTCTTGTATTTGTGACCAGAAAGAAAGAATACTATATTGGCATTTGATAATTTGATTTAATCATCTTAAAACATTCATCGTTTTGTATTTTGTAGTATAAGGAAGGAGAATGGAAGGAGAAGGAGAATGGAAGTAAAAGATGTCATCAAGGAATTGTAAGATAGCGTTATAATGGAAAGAGCTCGGGAGTTAGGTGACCTGGATTCAGATTCTTCTTCCTTCCCTACTAGCATAATCTTGGGTAACTCAAGGTCTATAATATATAAAATGAGAGATCTCAACTAAAGCACCCATGGAATTTCTTTCAATTCTAGATTTATTATTCTACAATACCTGTCTGCCACCATGTTTAAATGGTTTTCAAATGTTAAACATCTATAAAGTTGTCTGCCCAAATTTAGGGAAATGGTTGTCAATAATGCCAGGAAGGCAGAAGGAAGGAAATAGCGGTGGAGCCAGATGAGAGAATTCTGGACCTTTAGCTCCCTTATATTCCCAATCTGAAATGGTGACTGATAGCAAAATCTTTATAAAAAATGTATGATTAGTTAGATATATGAATTGTGAGAAGAGATACATATGTATGTATATATGTATATGTACACATATATAAACATAAACAAATATTCATCATGTTATTTTAAACAAGGGAAAAAGACTTACTTTTAATCTTTCTTTTATAAAACTAAAATTTGTTTTCCAGTTTAAGAAAAAATCTATTAAAATATAGCTTACATCAAGTTGTTTGCAAATTAAGAACATACCTATGACTCCTAGTGGGGCAGTGCTAGATTATATGATGACTAATGCTTTTGGGGTTTGGGGAAAGCAGGTTTAGTGGTAGCCAACAAAAAATCATTCCCATTCAGAGACATTGTTCTGTTGAGTCATACTTAAACTGAGGGTTTGGCTCTGGAGTTGAAGATTGGGCAAACCATTTCATATTTCATGCCCAAACAGAAGCCTTACCAGATGGTAGGAGAGGTGGGAGGTGCATAGAGAAAGCAAGTTGGGAAGGTTAAGTAGAGAGCTGAGAATATGAAATTTGGCTTCAGGTTAAAGATCCAGAAGGTAAATACGAAAAGTGGTCAATTCATTAGGGACCTAGAGAATTTCAGGACAAACTTATTCTCCGTGGAAATAAACCAAGTGCCACAAAGTCCCCAAATGTGATACACACACACACACACACACACACACACGAACACATATGTAATATTAATGATAAATACATATGGACAGATACAAATCATTCCTAATTCCAATCATGTTAGATAAGATTCCCCTTGACTATTAGTATTTGAGAGCTATACATGTTCCTTACTCCAGCTAAGAATTCCATGAATACATGATGAGAGCTTTAATAAAGAATGATCAAGAGGACAGCAAGAAAATTGATTTTTCATACATTTTATAAAATGTTCCAGTCAAATGGATTGTAAACAATTTAACGAAGATGTTTTATGTACAAACAGTATTTAATAACTTCTTGCCTTGCATATGATTCCATTTCACCTTTTGAGGGCACATAAAGAAATTGATTTGATGCTTGGACAATACATTGAATAAAGTGGAGTGTTTATATGTGGGTTGGAATGTTGACTTAGATTGTCAGAAGTAACAACTAATCTTCTTTATATAGCAGGGTGCTGAGTAGGCTTAAATGTCCTCGGCCTCCAGAAAGCCTCCAGAATGCAATGTAATTAGAAGACATGATTACAACTGATTATAATCAATCAGCATAGTTTTAAGTGTAATTTATATTGCTGCAGCTGTGGTTAGATTAAATCATCACAGAAGATACAATTTCTCCTAGATATGAGGAATTATTTGAGCAAACCCAAATACAGTAAACTCATAATGCCATAAATGCGTAGTAAATTGTTCCAATTGCATACTACTTTAGGGCTCTATTTTGCACAAAATAAGTTTCCCCATACAAAGCCAAATCTTGTTTTGAGAGACAAAACTTCCATAGAACCAAGTTTGGCAAAAGTGGTTTCTGAACTTGTGCTTTAATATTTCCTTACTATATGTAATATTATATATTTTTCACATATTGAAAAAAATCTACCCTTTGCCTTATCATCAACACATCAAGACCAAACCCATTTTAAGAGCTATTTATGGAATTGTGCTAATAATTAATGCTGATTTCTGACCTGTATTTCCTCATTCTCTAATTCAATTGAATAAACTCCTAGGTTTACTTGATAAAGAGTTGTCTGTAGACCCAGGAATATCAGAATTCATTCTCCTTCTGCTGCATATTGACTGTGTGATCCTAGGCAAGTCGTTTCACTTAGTGTCCCAAACATGTCTCCATACGATGAATTTCAGGGTACTCGTTGACCTACCTTGGTATAGGGAGTTTCCATGATGAATTTGTATATATATATATGCATGCATGTATGCATTAATATACATATACCTTTGTGGAAGTAATTTTAAATATATACATATGTGTATATATGTATGTATATATGTACATACACAAATGCTTGAGTGCATCTGAGTATACCATAAACCAATGTATTAGATGATAGACAGGAAAAGAAAAAAAAAGAAAATATTTCTTGCATTAAAGGAACCTGTTTTCTACTGAGGATGAATATTATTCAGATCCTTCTTCCTTCACTACTAGCATAGTAGTGCTAGTCAATGTCTCTAATATATAAAATGAGAGATTTCAACTCTCAATCCAATCCAATCCTGTCCCATCCAATTCAACTCAATAAATTCCATATTTATTCAGCAGCTAACTCATACAAAGTACCATACTAGCTACTGAGGATATGGAAAACAGCACCTGTCCCTAAAGAGATTACATTCTACTTGGTACAGGTGGTGGTGGTGGTGGTAGTGTAAAGATATACCATACAAATAGGTAAGTGTAAAATCATGTTAATGTGAGAAGGAAGAGTGCATTGATAACTCAGATTTTTATAGACTACCAAATGTTGTTAATAACTGACCTCTTTCTGAAAATGCAATAGAAGAGTTATTCAAAGCACATTTTTAAGAGCAATAGCTAATATTTCCCTTAGAATATTAGTTACAAAGTTCAAATGAGTATAAAGGTTTTCCAAAGGTAAAATATAGCTCAGGGAATTAACACCTCCTCATTATATTTCAAATACAAAAAAAATATGTTGTTGGACAATAGAGATGATTAACTATTTCTGTACAAAAGTAGGAGAAAAGTTTGCTTGTTTGTTTTTATAAACAAGACAAAACAAACTTTATGTTAAAATCCTTTATGTGGACACTGGCTTCCTTTAATCACTCTGAGCAATCATGCAACAATAATCAAGTAACTGAATAATTCATTAATGAATCCATCCTATTTGCAGATAGCCCAAATAACAAGACTAAAATATAGAATCATGGAAGTTTATTCCTCATAGACACTCAAGAATTCATGTAGTCAAGGGTGTATTGGAGCTATTTTAAACTAACTCATGATAGCTGATTATTAGATTTGCAGTGTGAGCATTTATATCTTGGAAGTTTTGAAAAGTATAAATTAGAACTTGATTTATTATGTTGAATTATATTTGTTGAATGTCTGACTTAAGAAAGTCATGGAGAAAATATTAAGAGTAAAGATCAAACTTAGAAATATGTTGCTAGTATATTTTTGAGAGTTGGTTGTTTAACAACAGTACAATTGGAGTACAACTGTACTCCTTATCCTATAACCCAAACTCCAAATCAATATAGTCCTTTCAATAGCATACCTGAAAAGATGATCCTTTAATCTCTGCCTGGGTCATAACGTCTTTTCCAGTTCTGAAAGGTTATCAGTTTCTATGACCTTTAACCTCAAAGAATTCATCACATCAAGAGATGATCTATTACATTATAAGAAAACCTTAAAATGTGATCTACAGAAAAATGTACTGAAGTGATGTCTAATCCTTGTATCACTGATAAATAGCAAGTTACTTTGCCTCTAGATTTATTTTCTTACTTATATAATGTGGGAGTTGAACTCAATGCTCTCCTCTAATTACAAAATTTTATAATTCTATAGCATGCTGGAAAAAAATTTTCTTAAGTGGATTTGAAATTGACGTCTTTCAACTTCCACTCATTGTTTCTTCTCTTGCCTTTGGAAGTAATATGGAACAAAATTACTTCATTTTACACTTTACTACATAATAGTCCTTCAAATATTTCAGATGATTTCTAACACTTCTCAGTCTGATATCTTTTAGGATAAATATCCCGAGGCAATTAGAGGACATCATTTTCAGAAAGGTTAGCACCCTTGAACAGGCTCTGATTTGGCCTTCAAAATTTGGTACTCATAATTGGTCAGAATATTATAGACTCAACGTAATTCCTTTAGAATTTATCTTGGACAATCTTGTCATTAAGGCTATTTGCATTGGCAACTTTGTGGCTGTTTTCTCTACACCATCAGGGGTCTCTATGACCAACTATATGAATAGTTCCATTATAATTTGAAAGAAAATTAAGGCTTTTTTTTTCTTTCAGGTAACTTAGGTGAATGATTTTCATATTCCAGATCAAAACATAATACTTTTCACTTGCATTTTTTACATGGAGTCAGGATCTTTGAATTCATTAGTATTGGAAATCAGTCAATACTTAAGTAAATTAATTCAAAATATTCACTGGAAGTTCAAAAACTGAAGTTGAAGCTTAAATAACTTGGTCAAATAATAAGAAGATAGGACTCACTGGAAAAGAACCTGATGTTGGGAAAGATTAAAAGCAGAAAGAAAAGGGGATGACAGAGGATGAGATGGATACATAGTGTCATGGAAATAATGAAAATGAACTTTGGTGTGATAATTTGATCTTCTTACTGCCCTACGTACTCTCAAATGTCTTCTCCAGCATGGCAATTCAAGTATCAATTCTGCCATGCTCAGTTTTACATATAGTTCAACTCTCACAGCTACACATTGTTACTAGAAAAACCACACCTTTGACTATACAGGCACTTGTTGCCAAGGTGATGTCTCTACTTTTTAGTATGATGTCCCAATTTGTCATAGATTTCCTTCCAAGTTGCAATCATCTTTTAATGTTATGGCTGCAGTTGCTACCTGCAGTACTCTTTGAATCCAAGAATATAAAATATGACACTACTTCCATTTCTTCTCCTTCTATTTGCCAGGAATTTTGCCAAGATATTTGTTGTTGTTGTTTTTGGTTTTGTTTTTAATGCTAAGAAGTTTCAAGCCAGGTTTTAAACTCTCCTCTTGCACCCTTATCCAGAAGCTTCTTAATTCTTCTTTACTTTCTGCCTTTAGACTGGTATCATCTGCATATCCGAGATTACTGATATTTTTCCCAGAAATCTTAATTCCAACATTTTAGTCTTCCAAAAGGCATTTTGCATAATGTACTCTGAATATAAGTTAAATAAACAAGGAGATAATATAGAGCTCTGTTATACTCCTTTTCTGATCTTAGGCCAATCAGTTCTATGTTTGGTTCTATTGTTTCTTGGCCCACATACAGGTTTCTCAGGAGATAAAAGTAATATGATCTGGTACTCTCATTACTTTGAGTACTTGCCACGTTTTGTTGTAATCCACACAGTCAAAGGTTTTAGTACAGTCAGTGAAGGAGAAGGAGTTTTGTTTGTTTGTTTGTTTTGGTTTGTTGTTGTTGATTTTTTTTTCCCTCTGGAAATCCTTTTCCTTCTCCATAATCCATTGAAGGTGAACAATTCGGTCTCTAGCTCCTCTGATTCTTCAAAAGCCAGATTGCTCTTCTGGTAATTCTCAGTTCACATATTGCCGAAGCCTAGCTTGCAGAATCTTAATTGTTTTTTTTAAATTTTATTATAATTTGCATCATTCATTTCCACAAGATTTTGAGTTACATATTTTCTCCCCCTCTTTCCCCAGCCCACCGCCCCAAAACAGCCATCCCAGTGTGTCCCCCCTCCCCCAGTCTATTCTCTCC
>CM053584.1:42706974-42718918 GCA_028627135.1 Pseudochirops cupreus | reverse complement strand
TTTGGGAAGGAATGACATACACTCTAAATTGGTATCTTGCCCTACAGGGGAGTAGGGGGGATAGGGATGAGAGGGAGGATGATGGAGGGGAGGGTATGTTGGGTGGAGGGTTGTTAGAGGCACACACTTCTGTAAAGGGACAGGGACAAGGTAGAGAATAGAACAAGTGGGGAGCAGAACAGGAAGGAGGGAAATATAGTCAGTCTTTCACAATATGTCCACTGTGGAGATGTTCTAAGTAACTACACATGTACAGGCTGTATTGAATTGCTTGTCTTTCCAGTGGGGATGGTTGAAGAGGGAGGTAGAGAAAGAATCTAGAATTTAAAGTTCTAAAATCAAATATTAAAAAAATTGTATATGTATATTTATATATGTTGTTATTATTATTATTATTATTTACATGTAACTGGGAATTAAGCTATACAGGTACTGGGGTAAGGAGATCCATATTGCCATACTGGAAAGTCAGAGGGGTGATGGTGGAGGATATTGGAAAGAGAAGATTGGGGGAGGGGGTAAACATGGGATCACTGTTTTTGGGTGGTGGGTAGGGGAAAGATGAGGAAAAAATTTGTAACTCAAAATCTTGTAGAAATGAATGATGTAAACTAAAAATAGACAAAAGTTAACTTAAAAGAGAAAAAGAACAAAAAACAAGAAAATAGAAATAAAAGAAAAATAAAAAGAAGAAGAGATATGAGGACATGCTCAAGATCTCTCTGAAGAATTTGAGAATCAATTGTTAGACATGGGATTCACTGGCCCAGAACTGCCTAGCATGGTGTGTCCTCATCAGAGAAACCCACCACTTAGATTCTCTTTGCTCTAAAATCAAAGCAGAATTGATGTAGCTCATGATAAATGCAAGTTGTGAAAATTTAGAGAATCCGCCCCAAATGTTCACATGGGCTATTCGTGCCTGACCTTTGGTAGAATATTCTGAGCTAGTATTGGTCTGATCAGCCACAGTCACACACACTGTAACTTGATTCAAGTGTAGCAATGTCATTTTGGTCTTTGAAAATGAAAGACAACAACTAAGTGCTCTCAATTGGACCTCATAATCCTGCCCAGCCAAGAATCTACAAAGCAGTGATGGGAGTCAAATCACTACATTGTTCTGAGTCTTGTGTCATTTATGGTTTCTAGAAGTTTCTGGATCAATTCCAAGGACATCATCCATGAGTTAAACATAAATTTAAGGGGTGGCGCATTATCAGAAGCAATGATGCACAGGGAGTCATGTTAAAGGTACAAAAAGTGATTTCCTTGCAATACCATTTTTCATTAATAAATGACAACATATATGGATAAAAAACTCAATTTAGTCCAAAAGAAATGATAATGCATTTGTGTGTGTGTGTGTGTGTGTGTGTGTGTGTAGCTGTAAAGTTTCCAAAACACTTTGTGTATATGCATTGCATACACAGAGACCACACGTTTCATCCTTCTTTGCATTATTTCTATGGTGCTTTCCCCTCCAAATATATTGTCTAAGAACACTGACTAGGCCTGCCTCCTTGTTGCCTTAGTGTTTGCCTTTGAAAGAAAAGGGAAAGAAGGATTCAGGGACTATCCTAACATTCTGTCTGCCAAAATCTAATCTGACACGTATATATCTTCTCCTTGATATATATACCTATCAGATAGCATGTAGGGAGAAATAAAGGCCGTGTGGGGAAAGATGATACTTGTATAAGGCATGTTGGGATTGTGGATAAGGGGAAGGGGAAAAAAAAGAGTCTTTCTCCATTTCTCCCTTGTTGCCCACTGTTAAAATTATAGTGTTTCTTGCAGTATAAATTTAGGCTCTTTTGAACCTTAAAACAGTAACAATTCCTGGGATTTTTTGCCCATTTTATATACGAGCAAGCTGAAGTCTGAGAGAATGAAATGATATAGCCATCAACAACCAGCTGGTCATTAATAATGATAATATCTCATATTCATCTAGTAGATTAAAGTTTGCAGAAAATTAACTTACTGGAATTTTACAACAACCTTACGAGGTAGACCTTATTATCACCCTCCTTTTAAAGATAAAGAAACTAAGGCTCAGAGAAGTTTAGTGACTTGACTAGTGTCACACAATCAGTAAGTTTCAAGGTTGAGATTAAAGTCTATGCCTTATGAAGGTCAAGTTAAATACTCTATGCACTATACTACACTGTGCATCCCCCCCCCCCAAAAAAAAAAAATCCAAGAACAAAGTAAAAAGCAAGAATTTTTTATGGAATCTGTCTATTCTAAAATGGATTTTGAGAAAAGCAAATATTTGAACAAAACTCTATTTTTGCCTAGAGAGCCATACATCCTTTGTATGTTGTATGAATTAAGCCATTTGGGATCAGTAGGAAAAGTGGAACATTTCTCAACAGTATCTCACAGATAGGCTTCAGTCAAAATTATCTCCTTTGCTAGAGAAATCCAGCACTTAGATGGCAGACTTATTGAAAATAACACAGAAAAAAAAAGTTCAGAGAAAATGACTAGGTATTTTCTCACCTACATTTCTTTAAAGTCTCAGAAATCCCCGAAAGAAGTGTTTATTAAGCTGCTTACATCTTTAGGATATAGGCATTCTAGGAAAGAATTTGTTATGAGCAACATTTTCTCATTGGATTGTGTTTCTTGCACTGAGCACATCTAAACTGATATGAATTCTTGAATGAATGAATCTCTTGTAAATAGTTTGAGAAAGGCAGCAAATGGTACAGAAGGGCACTGAGGCTTCTCCTATTTACTGCTTCGTTCTGGGCAGAGCAAGATTGGTTGCCACTGAATTCAAGCCCAAAGTAGTTGAGGAGATAACAAGAGATCATCTCTGGGTCTAAATGAGTTCCACACTTTTGACCTTGAGAAGCAATAGCCCAGATTACTGAAAATATTTCTGATTCACCATACCTCTATGCGAAAAAAAAAAAAAACTTCGGGATAGGGGAAAATGAAAGTACTAGGGTAAGCAAAATTGTTACATCTAAAAAAGTGGGGAGAATTATGTAAGCTAAAGACTGGGATGTTTAATGTCTACTCCTAATGATATTCTACAATTTAAAAAGATTGCTTAATAGTATTTAGAAAGGGAAGTGGCGATCACTAGGGGACAGCATGAGATTGTTTTAAGAACACCTCAAATCAGACTAACTTTCTTTCACTTCCGGAAGAAATTATCAGAATGATAGTTCAGAGTACATCTGAATGATTTCAAGAAGGCACATGATAAAGTATCTCAGAAAAGTGCTATGGGCAAAGTGAAGAGATGAAGATCTTGCAATACTGGGTGAATGAATGTTACTGGTTGAATTGTTCAGAGCTTGGTAGGAGTCATGAGGAGTGGTTGGATTAAACGCCAAGGTCTCTTCTAACTCTGTGAGGCCTTGGTTTCATTACTAATTTTTTTTTTGCCATTTTACCTACAATTATAAAGCATGGAACATATCATTTGGATTGTCTGAGAAAGATAGTGATTGGTATTATCTTGGATGATGGGGGAAAATGTTCATTTCTTCAAAAGAAGAATAATGAGATGATGAGGCAAGAAAAAAATATGTTCTATATGTTGAACTGGGCAAACTCTTGCAGAATGATAAAGCTGATTATCACTGAATTTGTTCTAATCTGTTACTTGTGCATCTATTGGGTCACTGGAGCCACTGACTACATTAGGACGACTAGGTGGCATAACAGATGGAGTACCATGGTGAGAGTCAATAAGAATAGATTCATTCAAATCTAGCCTAAGATATTTACTAACTGTGTGACCCAGGGTGAGTCATTTAGCCTCTGTTTGCTTCATTTTCCTTATCTTCAAAATGAGAATAATAATAACACCTCCCTCCCAGGGATATTAGGGTAAAAGATAATAATTATAAAGTGCTTAGTATGGTACCTGGCATATAGTAAGTACTATCTAAATATTAACTGTGATGATGATGATGATGATGATGATGATGATGATGATGATGTAATAAATCTCCTTTTACCACTAATTTTTTTTTACACTTAGAAAGATTATGGAAGAGTAGATAGTAGATAGAAGGTTGACTTTAGTGCCAGGAAGATCTAGGTTCACGTTCTGTCCCTGGTATGTTTGAGGTGTGTGACCTTGGGCAAGTGACAAGCTCTCAGAATCTTTGCCACCTCTGTAAGACTAAAGATATAAGTGACTATCAGTATTTGTAGAGGAAGTTTCCACACTGGGACCTCCTGGTGTCCATGAAATCATACTTTTCCTCCTATCTAGGTGTGTGGTAGATAGCTTTGCTTGCAGATGAGGTTACTGGTGGATAGTTTAATGGTAAGGGAATTTGAAGATCTTCCCTGATCCTTAATGGGTCTCACATGGAGCCCAACTAGAGAAGCTTGCTTAGAGGAGACTTGTTTTTCAGGAAGGCAGAATTTTTATTACTTTGTAATTAGGCAGTGGATCATGAAGGTTGTGATGTTTTCTGACCCTGGAGAAGGCTCTATATATAGTGTGACTTGAAGTTTTGCTTTGGGGCTCACTTACAGGAAGAGTTTTATGATTTGGCAAATGAGACTCTAAACAGCTGTTGATCCCCTGGCTGTGAAAACCCAGATGTTGATGCTTCTCTTTCTGGTAACTAACTATGTAGCTATGTGACAGTCAGAAAGCTAGAAGCCCTGTCTATTGGTCTGTTGAGTTGTGTTATTTTCTCTGTCTGCAGTTCAAGGTTTTCTGAAATTTTTCAAGGTTTTCTTTGAAGTTCAAGGTTCTGACTTTTTCCACTCAACTAGGTAAATGATATATGTTTGATTAAACTGAGATTGTTAACCCCTTTTGAGTTGCTTTCCTTTATAAAAAAAAATCAAAGAACCTGTTCTAGCCGCCATCCTGGGTATGCTAGCGTACTTGCTTTACAGCAGCATCATTTGTACATCACACACTGCTTCTTAGCTGCTCCCCACCTTGGGATTGAGGGGGAATCCATTCCTTCCCAATTATTCCCTTTCCCTTAGTCAACACCTTCACTCCACTTCTTACTCAGTCCTAGACAAAATCTTTTAAGTTGTTGGGTAGAATTTAATGGAATATGGTTTGGGTATGGAGAGGTAGGAGTGGTTGGTAGGTATGTATTAAAATTTCTTGAGATTCATTGATCCTAAGGGAAGTGTTCCCCTACTGACAGAATTTCTCCCCCTCCCCACCTATTTGTTAAATCTCTTTTCTCTTGTTTCAGGCATTGTCTAGATTTAATGATACAGATTGACATGATTTAGTCTTCCTCTGCTACTAGATGTTTTAAATACAAACTAGATATCTTTTTCATTTGGACCCATTCCCTTGATAGGGGGGAACCATGGACTTTGGATCAAGATTTGAACCCTTGACATTTTTTAAAAATCTCTATCAACAAATGATTCACAGTGTTCACAAATAAGAGAGAACGTGAATGAAAGCAGATAGGATTAATCCATAAAAAAAGTCTAGAGTAAACTGACTTTAAATTGCTAATGAATTAAAAGTTGTGTGCAGATTTAAGAACAGAGGAACTCTGGGATAAAGTTAGAGATAGCAAAGTTAAAACACATTACCAGGATTCTCAGTTTCCTAGTGAGAAATAGTTCAATCAGCTCCAGTCAATTTCATCCATATCTCTCATCAGGCTCCCAGCAGGTGGAGGCAGTGGCTGAAGGAGTGGAGTTCCCTCAGAAGTGGCTAGTCAATCTCTAGTCTCCTGGTCCAATGTTTATTCTCTCTTCTCCCTTGATTCCATTGAAGTCATAAACTGAGCAGCACTAGACGTTATTGATACATGAACACAATCTAAGGCCATGTGGCAGTGCTTATTGAACTAAGGAGTCATATTCCTCATTGTCTGGAGGTAGGTGGCAAAATGGATAGAATGCTGAGCCTACAATTGGGAAACCATAAATTCAAATCAGATCTCAGACATTGACTAGATGTGTGGCCCTGTGCAAGTCCAAAAACCTCTTTCTCTATCGATTTCCTCTACTGGAAAATGAGAATAATATAGCACCTATATCCCAGGGCTGTGAAAATCAAATGAGGTAAAATTTGTAAAGTGTTTAGTATACGGCCTAACACACAGCAGGCAATTAATAAATGCATGTTTCCAAGCAATTAGCACAAAGCCTAGCATGCAGTAGGTGCTTAATATGTGTTTAATGATTGCTAGCAATGTAGGAGATATATCTAGCTTACTCTCACAAGTTTCCATGTTTCCAATGACAAGAAGAAAGTTTACTGGACAGCATTTCCCAGAAACTCATGGAATGAGTCCATAAAGAAAGGAGTTTAATTAATGCAGGTTTCTCCTCCCTCTTCTGGATGCCTTCTGGTTATAGATATGCCTCCAAAAGTCTGCTACACAATTCCCCCACAGTGGGAAGCCATGAAACATAGCATAAAAATTATTGACCCTGGAGTCAAGAGGTTATTCCCTTCTTCTTGAATATTTTATCTATGTGGCCATGGAGAAATCATATAATTCTCATTGTAACCAGGTATTATGACCCAGTAGAGAGTTTATTGGTTTGTAGTCAGAGCCCATGGCTTTAAAATACTATCTCTCTCATTTATTAGCAGGGTGTCTCTTGAAGAGTCTCTAAACCTCTCTCTTTCCTTCAGTTTTCTACTCTTTAAAATTAAGTAATTGAAATAGACAATCTCAAAGGGCACTTTGAAATTTAAATCTGTAATCCCATAATCCTGATTTATTAATTTTTGTCTGTGGACAGATATCCATAATATGTCAATAATCAATTTCCAGATATTCAACAAGTCTAGACCAAAGATGTTCTCATAGTAGAGAAGGGGCGATACTATGACAGTTAATAGCATTAATTGTCCTTTCTTTTTCTTGGGGGGAGGGGTGTCATTTAATGAGTCGGTTGTTGTTCAGTCCTTTTAGTCAAATCTGACTTTTTTCAACCCCTTTTGGGGTTTTCTTGGCAAAGATACTGCAGTGGCTTTGCTATTTCCTTCTCTAGCTCATTTTATAGATGAGGAACCTGAGGCAAGCAGAGTTAAGTGACTTATCCAAGGTCACAAAGCTAGTAAGTGTCTGAGGTCAGATTTGAATGGAGGAAAATTAGTCTTCCTGGCTTCAGGACTGGCACCCTACTTATTGTACCACTTAGCTTCCCTTAATGATGTTGCAAAGGATCATATGATATCCATAACAAAACCATCTTAGATATTTGAAGACAAAATTTTGAAAGTAACTCAAATTACATTCTTCATATTGTTACTTAAAAAGATTTTTAAAAAAACTTTGGAAGTTAAAAAGAAAACAAAATCTCAGGCAAGGATTAGAAGTTTAATGTGAAACTGAATGACAATATATAAATGCTATATGCCACTGAGAGATGTAAATTCCTTCTAACAGCACAAATGTCTCATTCAGATTAGCTGCTCCTCTATAAATTACCCCTTTAGATATTCCCTGGAGCAATGGGAGGTTAGGTAACTTGCCTAAGGGTCACATAGATACAATATGTCAGAGGAGGATCTATAGCCCAAAATATACAAGTACCAAGGTCAGCTCATTTGAAAATCCTAGACATTTATTTATACATGAATATAACCTAAGGTCAGATGCTACAGAGTATTTTAACAAAGGATGACATATTGTTCAATATAAACTGAAGGAATTTTCCTTCTTGTGAGCGATAATTTTATATTCTCATGTTTACATGGATAACTGTTTTTCATGACAATTCCTTTTTATGGTGGACAGTTCTCTTGCTGTGGGAGAAGAGACAACAGCAAACAAGTAGATGAAACACTAACCAGAAGGGAAATGGAGAATGGCCTAGCTCTTCCATCAATTTCCAAAGTGATCATTTTCTTCTGATGTAGCTGCCAGGAAGCTATGTTTTTGTTCAGCTGTCTTGGCCACAGGACAAAGGGCACTGTTCCTTTTTCATTAATTTGAAATAATCAAGCTCAACATCATGCTTTTGCACACTAAGCATGAGGTGAAACAAGAAAGCAACCTTCCTAGAGATGTCTCGATCTCAGTTATTGAAAATCACTCTTGTTGAAAGCAATGTTCCCTCTTTACTTGCTAACTTTGAAATGTGACCCAACAGGACCAGCCCAGGTGGTCATCCTAATGTAGCTCCAGACATTGGAGTAAGTAGAAAAGACCAATCTTCCTAATTCTGGCAATATACCCCAAATTATTCAGATGGGCACAGAACGTTCTACTTACTTGTCAGGGCAAAGGGGAAAAAAACAAGAGGGAATAGTTAGCTTTCTTTGGGGTAATTAGTTTTTCTACATTAAAGGTCACAACCTCTGTATTCATTGATAATTTTGTTTTTGCTTGGTCATGTAGTATGAATACTTCACAAAAATATGTCTGCTATAGAAAGACATGGTGGGAAAATTACAGTGCTTGAGAAATGGATCTCCATAGTTAACTTTTAGATTATAAAATCAAAAGCACAATGAAACATCTCTGCCTAGTGAACATTGCTAAGGTGGCTGGTTCTGACAAAGGGATATAAACACAAACAGAGCATCCTTTTTCACTGGCAACACTCAGGATGTCTTGTCACTAGAGGGCAGCCAGCATCTGTTAGAGAGCCAAAGAGAATACAGAGATAGCCCAGCCTGGCTGCAGATGGGGGTGGATGGCATCATATAAGATCAAGGAACTGGGTTGTACTTGATCTCATTTTAAAAATAAGATATGACCATCAGCTTGAGAAGGACCAAGAGGATCTTCAGTTAAAGTGGTAGAAAGACAGTGATTCTATCTGTGCAAAAATAAAATAAAAAATGCATTATGACTCCATAGAAAAAGTTGATGTTTGTAGCATTTTGTAGTATTTTGTAGTATTTTCATTTCTATCCATGTACCTACTAACAACAGTTTTTTCTGCTCTCCAAGATATCTATGCTCCAATAATCCAATGCAAAAAAAAAATCCATGGCTATGTGGAAAACAGGCAAGAAATATATACATATTTCCTTGGGATTTTAGATTATTTCAAGCTGAATGTTTAAATAATTTGAAAATACATCTATTAAACAGGGCTAGATTCTGGTTGTCATTTGTCCTTCATTTTTTGAAAAGGACTAATAACATCATGAGGGTGATGTCTTGCACATGAATTGGATTAAAGTGAGGCAGCCTCACTCTCTCTTCCAGTCATTGGAGTCCAGTGTCAAGACAAAAATCAAAACAACTGGCAATGGCACAGGATTCGATGGATGACCTTGGCATCTTTGATGCCTGACCAAGCTCTAAGCGCTCCACATCACCTGCTTCAACTGTCTTTGTGGCCTTTGGAACAAATTGTTCTCATCTGCCCATTCTTCCAGGGAGGTCTTAAAATGCTTGGGGTAGACATCCCCCTAATTCACAGTGGGTTTGAGGCCTGTTGGTTACCCTAAACCCGGTCTAGTTGGTCTGCTAAAATGGTTTTATTGGTGTGTGCCTTCTTCATGTCACAGCTTCTTGGAGTCGCAGGTGAGAGTTGGGTGGCATGTGGACAGATAGGAAGCTAGATGAGCAACCCTGAAAAGGGCTCAGCATGTACTCGTACCAGAGAAGCTAGTAACATAAAGCCAGTACAAACTGCCTCCAAAGAGTGTATATATAAATTAGCATTCCATATATATATATATATATGTATTTATTTATTTAAAGTATTTTATTATATAATATTATATATTATATAAGATATTATATATATTATATAATATTATATATTATATATAATACATATTATATTATATAATATTATATTATATAAATTATTGATTTCTTTAAAGTATTTTGATGGGAAATTTATTAATTTCATCCTCCTCCTCCTCCTCAATAGTAACAACAACAACAATAATAATATATGGTAATATAAGTAAACAAAAATGGATGTTTATAACAGTAGTTGTGGCTTGAATCTGGTAACTGGGGTAAAAACACTCAATACAACCTGTCCCAAAGGTTTGTAATGTATTATATATTAGAGCTAGTCCTTAAAGTCCTTAAAGACTCTTCTTTTTCCCCGATTATTATTGAGGCATTTGATCCATGTGTTTAAGAACAGAAAAGTTATGTCTTTCCCGGGCCCCTACCATAAGCCTACAGTAATGCACAGACATTAAATGTACTTAGAATTATTTTTTTTAAGTGTCAGAGTGGAATGAGGCCTTAGAGATCATCTGCTGCAGTCCTTTGTCCCAAAGGCAGGGTGACATAATGAATAGAACGCCAGCCTTGAAGCTAGAGGATAGCAGTTTGATTCCCTCAGAAGATATTTCTTCTCTTATCATAGGAAAATCACTTGTTTTAGATCCTCAAAACCTCAGTTGCCTCATCTGTACATTGAAGAAAACAAGGTCTACATCACAGGCTTGTTGTGAGGACAATGTTTTGTAAGTATTTAGATAGATTCATGGTGGCGTATTGGATAGAGTTCTGAATCTGAAGTCACGAAGACCCAAGTTTGAAATGGTCCTCAGACACTTACTAGGTGTGTGACCAGATCCAAGTTATTTAACCTCTGGATGTCTTAGTTACCTTATCTGCAAAACAGGGATAATTGAGCTCCTATCTCCCAGGGTTATAAGGCTAAAAAAAGACAATATCTGGAAATCAGTTTGCAAATCAGTATAAAGTGTTATATAAATGCCAGCCATTCTCCCTATAGTTATCTAGTCTTCGTCTAGAGATCTCTCATCAATGGGAAACACACAACCTCCTAAGGGCAGGCCTTGAGTTCATGTCAAATGAGGACTGGGAGAAAGAACTAGGGATGTGGTAGCCTAGAAAAAGAAGAAGCAACAGGGTGAATGTCAGGATGGGCAAGAGAATATTACTGAAGTATTTGAATGGCTGTCACGTTGAAGAGGTATCAGATTAATTCTGTTTCAACCACAGTGTCAGAATCAGGAACAAGAAGTAGAATTGTCAAAGAAGCAAATTTAGGCTTCACTTCAGGGACTGATTAACCTTAACACACATTTATTAAGCCTGCCATTAGATCCTAGGAAAACAAAGTCAAAAGCAGGCTATTTTCTGCCTTCAACAAGTTAACATTTTCTTGAAATGATGTTCTACAAGATGATGGCATAAGAGCAGCAATGTGTCGCAGCTCTCACATAGCCACCCCAAAATACCCATAAAATAGGACTCTAAACTAATTCTAGAACTCCAAAATGCACACAAATATACTTTCCACTAAAGTCAGCTCAGCTAAGAGGAACCATATCAGCACCACGAACCGAAACCAGCCTGGCCTGAAACCTCGGCTCTGTCCTGGGGGTGGCTGAACGCCAGGAGCCAAGCCCCAGGCTGGAGCTTCAGGTGAGAGGATTGGCAGCAGGTGTTGCAGGATCCAAAACTAGGTCAGTGGGGCTTGTGAGGTCGTGAGAGAAAAGCGGTCCCATCAAACTGCCTAGAAGGCTGAGAAGCAATAGGTGGAGGTTTTGCACCCGCCTCTTCATTGCAGCTTCTGCGCCCTCGGCCTGCAGACTGCAGGGGCACCAAGTGATTGTTCAGAGGCCAAGTGCTCTCTCATTGAGCGGCCTGGATCCGGATCACGGTTTTGAGCTTTGGTAATGTGGTCTGTCTTTATTCAGTCAGCTGGAAGTGGGGGAGGGACCCAGCACCTCCCTGACAGCTACAGCAGCTGGGAGGATCCCAGCAATTTGGGACAGAGCTTTCCCCTCTGGAAGCAGAGCCCCTCAGAGACTTAAACAAAAAAAAAATCATGATCTGACCAACCATGAATAAGAATAAGCACAAGAAGCAGGATAAGTAAAGCAACCAAACCCTAGATTCCTTCTTTGAAGAAAAGAAGGACCAAGGCAGAGAGCTGCAGGAGGCCAGAGCTCCCCCACCAGGGGCTTCCAGTAAACATGAAGTTTAGCTTAAAGCTAGAGATCAGCTGAAGAAGGATTTTGAAAACCATATGAGAGAAGTGGAAGAAAAATTGGGAA
>CM053584.1:42688829-42706474 GCA_028627135.1 Pseudochirops cupreus | reverse complement strand
AAGGGGATGAAAGGTGGGGTGATGGAGGGGAGGGCAGAGTGGGGGGGTAGGGCTGATGAAAGTTCACACTTCTGTAGAGGCACAGAGACAGGGTAGAGAGTGGATGGGGGGACAGGATAGGAAGAAGGGACATGTAATCAGACTCTCACAATATGCTCATTGTGGAGAGATTCTGTGTAATTACACATGTTCAGCCTGTATTTGATGCAGTGGGGATGGGTGATGAGGGAGAAAGAGAAAGAATCTAGAATCTAAAGTTCTATAAACAAATGTTAAAAATATATATGTATATATATATGTATATATATATATGCAATTATTATTATTATTATTAACTACTTCCAACTGGAACTTGAGATACACAGGCACTGTGGTTGGGAGATCCTTCCTGCCCTACCGCAAAGACAGAGGGATGAGGGGGGAAGACATAGGAGAGAATAGATAGGGTGTGAGGGGATACACTGGGATGGCTGTTTCGGGGTGGTAGGAGAAAATTTGTAACTCAAAATTTCGTGGAAATGAATGATGTAAACTAAAATAAAATTTTAAAAAATCAAAAAATATTTGTCCAACTGCAAAGTAAAAAAAGAAAAAAAATGATGATCTACTAGAAGTACTTAGAAAAAAATGAATTAATTAACAAACAAACTTGCTAACAGTTACAGCTATACAAAGTGGAATGAGCTTCCTTGAAAGCTGATGGGTTCCTGTCTCCTTGGAGTTCTTCCAGCAGAGACTAGAAGACTACTTCTCAGATATGTTATAACAAGGATTCTTTTAATGTGTGGATTGGACACAATGGCTGATGAATTCCCCACCAGCTCTCAAATGTTCTAATTTTGTAGCCTATTCCACTCTAGGAAAGCTCTAATTTGTTAGGTGGTTTCCCCTCCACCTTTATTTGGAGCTTGCACCTTCCTCTCTACAACTTACTCACATATCCCCAGTTATATCCTCTCTGAGCAAAATAGATCTATTTTCTCCTCTATAGTACAACCATTAAGGACTTGAAATATGCACACACACACACACACACACACACACACACACACACACACACACACTGAGACACTGAGAATCTAAACTCAGAAAATTTTAGAATGAGACTTTTAAAAGTCCTTTGAGATTTTCTGATGAGAACTTCTATTTATTCTTCACTTGGAGACCTGAACAGTGAGAGGGAAATCATCACTCCTCCTGTTTGGATAGTCCCCTTTACTTTTTCTCCCTGAACCATCTGAATAGAATGTGTTGCCTTTTCTCAAGTAAGTATCCACATAACCCAATGCATTCATTTTATCACTGTGGGTTTTGTTTCAAAAATGCCAATTGCCATACATTCATAATCTATAATTCCTCTCTATTGTAATAGTAATATAATTTGATCCTTTAGTATTGGCAAAGCTAACACGTACTTTGCTCTTAGTAATTAACCAAGACTCTGTCAAAGAAACAGAAGGTATGAACTCCTGTTGCTGATGTAACAGGTAGGGGTTGAAGCAGGAAATGGCTGAAACAGGAAGGAACTAATGCCTTGTGTGTATATAAGGAGAAGCCCCAGCTGGATTAGACAGATTTTCTTGGAACCAGATTTTAGAGGCTGAGGAAGAGAGGCCCTGGATGGAGAGAATGATTTTAATTTTGAGAACCTGGATGAAGTAATTTTGATTCTGGAGCTGCTGAGGAGCTGCTGAGTTTGAGGATCAGCCAAGCTACTCAGGATTTCCAAGAACCAGCCAGAGCTGCAGAAGACTGAAGAAGAAGCATGACTGTGGTGCTGGTATTTTATCTGTTTGTGGTTTTGTTAAGCCTTGAATTCCTGGGAACAAAGACTGTAGAGGTTTTAATGTGGACTCAACACTGTGAGCTTCAGTGTGGAATTGGAAGTGTATGGAGAGCTAGACAAGGACCTGGAAGCTGTCTTCCTTTGAACCCAGGTGACAGTTTGGTGAATACACATAGGAGCTGAGACCATGGAAGGGGATCCAGAAAATCTGATAGCCTATAGTGAGTCAAGCTGAAAGAAGACCTTTCTTGGATACTGTGTAGTGACTGAGAATATTGTGATTTACTTGTGACCGAGCTGTGGATGGCCTGTGTATTTTCTGATGATTGAATAGTGAATGATGACTGAATAGTGATTGATTTGTAAATAAGCATGCCCCATGAGTGGAGAACTTTGACTATTGTATTTTGTGACGTTAAGGAGGCCAGCTTCCTTAAGGATGATTGAGTGATTGAGTTGATTGAATGATAGAGTTACTAAGTGTTTGATTGACTAAATGATTGTACTTTCTTCAAAACTGTGTGACCACTGTGGTGAAAACTGTGTGGCCATTTTTAGTGAAAATTTGTTGCCTTGTGAATGCTGTATTTTGATTTTCTGTGATAAGTTGTAATATTGGGAATGTTGTACCTTGATTTTCTGTGAATGTTTTTGCTCTGATTTGTTATTGAGTAAATAGAGTGTTCACTATATTGTGTAATCAGAACCTTGAAAAGCTGTTCACAGTAGGATTCTTTTGGAAAGCTGCTTGTGCATGGCATTACATCTATGTATTCCCAAGGTTCACCACAAAAGGTTCTACGCAATATTCTGGAGAGGCAGCCTTACTTTCTCCTGATGACTACAGCATGACAATAAAGCCAAGGAAAGTCCTTGTAGCTCTAGCTCTTGTCACATGACCAACATAGTTTTCTTTTCTTTTTTAAAATTAATTTTTATTTATTTTATTCAAATTTCTGGAATAAAGCAAGCATTTCTATAACCTAGTATAATAAAAATATTATAGCATATGAAACTGAAAATCTGTTATGTACAATTTGCCATTCTTTTAAACTATATAATAAAGTTATTATGTATTTTTCCCTTTTTCCCCTTGTCCCTGCTCTAGTGATGGTTACCATTAGACACAACTATGTACACACACACACACACACACACACAAACCCACCCAATAATTCTACACAAACTACATCCGTTGTTTCTTTGGATGCAGATAGTGTCTTCTTTCATATGTCCTTTGTAGATAATATGGGTATTTAGAATAGTTAAAATGAGTCACTCAGTTGTTTTTAAAATAACATTGTTGTTACTGTATACAATGGTCTCTTGGATCTACTCATTTCACTCTTCATAATTTTGTGCAAGTCTATCTATGTTTTTTTAAGATCATCGAGCTCATTATTTCTTATATAACAATAGTAGGCCATCAAAATCATATGCCAAACCTTGTTCAACCATTCCCCTGTTGATGGACATTCCCATAATTTCCAGTTCTTTGCCACCGCAAAGAAAGTTGCTATAAATATTTTAAAACAGAGATTCTCTTCTTTTTTCCCTAATCATCTTTGGAAACAGATAGTAGTATTGCTGGGTCAAAGAGTATAGCTTTCTTCAGATCAGAAGCTTTCTTTACTGACATTATAATGAAGTCATGAAGAAGTGAGTTTAAATTTTCACCTCAGACATGTCATATACGTGTAAAGCTGAACAAACCATTTCAACTCTTTCAGCCTCATTTTTTCCTCATATATAAGAAGGGAATAATTATAGTACTTATAACATGAGATTTCTGTAAAAAACAAATTAGATAAAAAATCAAATATTTGCTAATCTTAAAGTACTATATAAATCAGAGCCATTTTAATGGTTTATTGACACCTCTTTTAGCTTAATAATACCTCTGATGGCATTCTTTAACCTTCTTATTCCCTGTAATTTCCTATTTGTAAGGAGTGAAAGTCTGCTTATATCTACCATGCACCCCTTTTGGATATTTGGAAGATGATAAATTGCAATTCATTGAAAAATATAGTATTCCATGTCGAGCAAATGATCAGAGGAAAGCAGGTAGATCTGGATTTGGAATAAAGAAGATCCAAGTTCAAATCTAGACTGTCATTTGCTTGATGTGTGACCCTGGAGTCACTTAATCTGTCATTGTCACAGGATCATCATCTTTAAAATAAGGATAATAATAGCAATTAGCTCCCAAGCTTGTTGTGAGAATGGAATGAGAGAATTCTTGTAAAGCATGTAGTATAGTGCTTGCCAAATATTAGTCACTTACTAATGCTTATTTCCTTCCTTCATGTAGTCATAAAATATTCGTGGAACAATATTTTAACTTTACAAAGAATAGCCTTTGTTTTAGGGAGTAGTTTGCAATTATTAAGAGAACTTTTATGACTTTCTGAAAGCCATTCAATCCATTCTTTTCCTCCAGTTAAACTTTGTACCTACCTTATTGTCTAATTTAAATGACCGTCTAAAGGTCAGTTGTTTGTTTGTTTCTTTTCTCCATCTTATTTTTTGTTTCTTTGTCTTTCTTTCCTTCTTTCTCCCTTTCTTTTTTCTCCTTTCCTTCCTCTCTTCCTCCATTCATTTTACTTTTGATCCTTCCTTTCCTCCCTCTCCCTCCTTCCTTGCTTTCTTCCTTCCTTCCTTCCACTATCATCTACCTACCTTCTATATCTACAAATTTGTCCATACTAATATATGAATCCATAGTAATCTGCATTTATACCATCCATGTTCTCATATAAATATATCTAAATCACTACAATTTATATCATATATAATCTGCTATATGTGTGTGTGTGTGTATCTATCATAATGGAAAAGCTCTTAGGATGTCTGTTCATTGACAGACATATCATAATCTGCCAATGTGACATTATCTTTGGTTACTGTGAAATGCTTAGACTCTTTAATTAAAAGACCATACTCATGAAGCCATGAATAAGTTGACTTGGTTTTGTTTTCATCACAGAAGGTATCCCCTAAAGTCACTTAACCATCTTATATGACATAGTTCACAGTGACCTAAACATGAAAGAACATGAATAGAGATGCATAAATACTCACCAATCCCAGAGAAATAATTTAAAACTCATGATTGGCTGCCCAGTAGGATCTTCTTCACATATAAGCAGCAACATATTCAACAGACTCACTTTTTTCATTCTTTTATGTGTGTGTGTGTATGTGTGTGTGTGTGTGTGTGTGTGTGTGTGTGTGTGTGTAACATTACAAAGGTAAAAGCCCATGAAAAAATCTTATTTCCTTGCTTCCATTCTCCAAATAGAAAATGCTACAGTGCATTCATGATGCAGGCCCATTCGTTTAAGAGACAACAAAAATACTGCTTTAGTAGTGACCTATCCATAAAGTTTTATAGCTTTTCACTGCTGACAATTTTGCAGTTTACAGCCATTTTGCAAGGTGTATGAGAGATATAAATGCTAGGTATAAAAAGTTGGGAAATGCTATTTACTTTGCCAAGCCACCAACTTGGGCCAAGTATATTTTGTCCAGTATACACACAGATAGTATAGCTGTAATTTGTTTAGCCATTTTAAAATGAAAAGTTAACATCCCTAAATAATTTAAATGATTAAAAGATCATGGGAAAGGCAGGGTGGCATAGTTCCAAAGCTCATTCGATTAAGAGGCTGAGAGGCAAAGTTCAAATCCCAACTTGGCCACTGTGGAACTTTGTGATGCTAGATGAGGAAACTAACCTCTCTGAAATTTAATTTCTTCATATGTACAAGGGAGAGATTTGGCAATACATTTCTAAGATCTTTCAACGATTTAAAATTCTATGAATCTATCGAATATACTTAAAATAATCATTTTCTTACCCTAGGAAAAAAAAGGAAGGATGGAAGGAAAGAAGGAAGAAAGGAAGGAAGAAGGAACAGAAGGACAGGAGGGAAAGAGGGCAGAATGAATAAAGGAGGGAAGCAAAGAAGGGAGGGAAGGAAGGGAGTGAGAAAGCAAACATGAAGGGAGGGAAGAAAAAGAAAGGAAGAAAAGAGGGATGGAAAAATGAAGGGATCAAGGGAGAAAAAAAGGAAGGAAGAAGGGAGAGAGGGAAGAAAGAACCAAAAAAAAAATGCTTTCTATATATTAGGCATTGTGCTAACTGCTTCACAAATATTATCTCATTAAATCCTCATAGAAACCCTGGGAGACAGGTGCTATGATTATCCGCATTAAATAGTTGAGGAAACTGAGACAGGCAGAAGTTAAATAATTTGCCCTGAGTCATATAGCTACTAATTTTCTGAAGTTAGATTTGAACCTAGCTGTTACTGATTCCAGGTCCAGTGCTCTATCCATTATTATATAAAATCCCACTTTTATGTAAAATAATAGCTCATGTTTACCTTCTTGTTATTAAGTCAGGTCCAATTTTTTGTGACCATAGCATTCCAATACTATCTATAGAGTTTTCTTGCCAAGGGTGGTGGGGTGGTGTTCCATTTCATTCTCCAGTTGATTAAAAGAAAAAAAAAAGGTTAAGTGACTTGTTCAGGGTCACACAGCTAGTAAGTATCTGAGCCAGGAAAAGAATTCAGGTCTTCCAGGTTGCAGGTACAGCACTCTACCCAATGAGCTACCTAGCTGCATGTTTACATAGCACTTTATAATTTAAAAATGTTTTCTTTGATAAAATATAACCAAAACTCATGACGTGAGTTGTGTGATCAGATTGAAGAAGAGTTAGGTTTCTTTTGTTTGCAGAACAAGAGATTCCTATGTGATCTAAGTGGATGGAACTCTGAACCCAGAGTCAAGAAGATCTGAGTTCAAATTCTGCCTCAGAAACTTACTGTGTGATCCTGGCCAAGACATCTATGAATTCCCCCATCTGAAGTATGAAGAGGATGATAATAATAACCCCTACCTCCAATGGTTTTTATAAGGATCAAATAACATAATGCTGACAAAGTGTTTTGTAGACCATAGAGTGTTCTATAAATTCTAATGATTATCAAATTTATAAGAGAGTAATTTAGGCTTGATGTCTAGAACTCCTAACAAATCATCCACTCTGTAAGTGTACTGCACTATTTCAGGAAATAGCGGATACTCCCTTATTGGAAATCTCCAGAGATGCTGAATTTTCCTCTCGTTAAGTATTGAGCAATGATAATTCCTTTCCTTTTTATGCTTTTTTGTTGTTGTTGTTTGATTTTGTTTCTTTGTTTCTGTTTTGTTATTGCTGTTTAACTTTTAGCAGCTTACTAGTGTAGTGGACAGAGGGCTAAACCTTGAGCCAAGACAAGCTAAGTTCGCATGCAACTTCAGACACTAGCTGCATTAACCTAGGCAAGTGCTTAACCTCTGTCTTAATCCCATTTTTTCTCAACTGTGAAATGAATATAATAATAAACACCTACCTCTCTGGATCTCTATGAGACTCAAATGTGACAGATAATAGACATAAATGTGATAGATAATAGATATAAAGTTCTTGGCAAGCCTCAGGACTTACTATGGTTATCGATCGGTCTTTTAACTCAAAGAGTCTGTGATTCCAGTTATTCTCATTATTTAAATGAGGAAACGGAAACATAAGTTTATTAAGTGCCTTACCCATAGTCATCAAGCTGATAAGGGTTCAGTACAGAACATATATAAACCCAGGTCTTCTTATTCCTAGTCCAGATTCTCCATGACAGCACATGTTCAAAGTAGCACATGCTTCCTTAAAGTTAACTTAGCAGTACTGTTATGAATCTTGAGACACAAATTGTGGATGACCGTTTCCGAGGTGTGAGAAATGTCTCTCTTTCCTTATCTCTGTCTCTGTCTCCCTCTCTGTCTCTCTGTCTTTTTCTCTGTCTCTCTCTCTGCCTCTCTCTCTCTATATATACACACACACACACACATGTATTCACACACGTGTACTTCTATATATTCATACAAATGTGTTTATGTATACATGTATGTATATATACATACAATCTGTGTCTGTGTGTGAATATTCTACTAGAACCAGAATGGGGACTTGATTCTCTGAACTGTTCACACAACATCTCTTCCTTCCCTCTTCCTCTCATATCGGATGTACTCTGGGCATTATTTTCTTTGTAAAAGAATCAAATCCATCCCATACCATTGGCACAGGTGAGCAAATCGTTTAACCTTTGAGTTTATCGATAATAAAACCCATGACATTTCATTTATTTTGCCTTTGTGTGGGTTAGATACAAAAACACTGCTCCAAGTAAACAAACGTATCGGTATGTCCAGATGCTTAGTGACATTTCTTCCCTAAGATCCTGTGCTAGAGAAACACTTTCCAGGGGGAAGATACACCCAGCAATTTATAGCATCATCCCAGGCTCTTTCTGCAACAGCCTTTAATACCATTGTCAAGACTCTGGGAGTATTAGAAACAAAGGAAAAACCTGTAAGTTTAGCCACTATGGTCACCAGGTGACACCACACAAAAGTGAAACTGATTTCTCTTGTACTTAAAAATATATGTATACATATTACATATACATACATATATGTATACATATATGCAAACATACACATTCTCTCCCTCTGTATATACATATATACAAGTATGTGTATATATATATATATACAGAGTATATATGCATGTGTATATGTATATATGTGCATGTATACATGTATATCTATCTGTCTATTTATCTATCTATCTTTCTTTCTCCACAGAAGGGAGAGCAGACAAAAGCAAATATTTGTGACATGTTTTAAATTTTAGAATGGTTTGTTTCTTAAATTTCTAGGAAGGAGTGGAAGGGATCAGTATTTAGTTTTATTTTATTCTTTTTATTCTTTGATTATCTTCTTATAACCCATTATATATTATTCTTTAACCTCAAAAACATTAAAACATTAAACCATGAGGTAGCTAAGGTCACTTTCTCCCTCACTCCCAAGGTACACTGTTTACCAGAGGGTCAACATGACAACTCAGCACTCTGACAACCCACTGTGGTGATCCATCTGTTAGATAAGCCATTGATTCTATAGTGACTTTTCAAATTTCCTTATTTCCTGATTCTCTCAAGTACTTTGCTAGAGTCATTTCCAGAGTATGTCCAAATGGGAATGTATATGTAATTATCTGTTGCAGCCTTCTCAACTCACTCCCTCCACCTCTATCAAATTGTGTACCTGGCACTCTGCTTCTTTAACATTTCCTGATTCACTTATTCATCAAAGGGTTTATGCCTCCTGAGTGTAATCAAATGCAAAGGCCCTGCTGGCTCCTGTCTCAGGGGAAAAAGCAAATCCACATGGTCTGGAGTCCACTGGGCCTGGGGTTAAATCCTGAGGTGACCCTAGCACCTGGAGATATAGATTCTGTGACCTCCATGCTGCTGGGACCTATGAGTGACTGCTGAGCTGTTAAAAGTGTCAGGGAGGCTCAGAAAGATTGTGAATCTTTCATGGTTTCTTACTTTGTGTGAGTGTCTGAGAGCTGCAGTTATGTTATCAGATATTTTAAAGTTCGTATGCGATCTAATCATGCCTATGTGATTTGTATAAACCTGTATACATTTAATCAATAAAAATAATTGGCATCTTTGGAATTTTTATACATATGTCTAATTCCCCAGAAATCTCAAAAGATAATGTCTTACAATGACATATATTCCAAAAATCAGGAATAATTTGCTGATTATTATTCATTAATTCCAAAAAAAAGAGTTATGAAGAAGTTATTGTGTGTTTAATTCTGTTAGGTACTGGAGGGAGAAGATAAAGACAGGACCAGAGCTGAGATGTCATTGATGCAGGGAAGAAAAGAAGGATAAAAAGAAGAAACTTGACATTCTTTCAGTGTTTATTGTGTGTCATGTACTGTACTAAGCACTTTACAAACACTATTTTGTTTGATCCTTACAGTACCTGGGGAAATAGGTGGCATTATTTCTGTTTTGCATTTGAAGAAGATGAGGCAGATTAAGTGACTTGGCCAGGGTCATACAGTTAATAAGTACCTGAGGCTGAATTTGACCTCAAGCTTCCCTGACTCCAGGCATATTGCTTTCTCCATTGCACCCCAAGGTGTCCACTTATACTGGGAACTCCCAGATAAAGAAATTCCCTCTAATAGTGCAGGTCAATACCCTTTCTGCAGCTCAGAGTCTTAGCTCTAGAAGGATAAATGATACTACTTATTCAAGACTTATCTCTCTCTTGGAGTTCAGAGTTTATTAGGAGGACAAGACCCCCTCAGCTAAGCATGATGCTCATGCCTTCCTCCCAAATCATCTTGTATCTATTTTTTATTATATACCTACATATGAGCATATTTTCTTACTTAAGCTTCTTCAGGAAAGAAACAATTTTGATGACAACCCCAGGTCCTGGCTCAGTAATTGAAATAATATAGACTCTTGACAAATGTTTGTCTGTTTCTTGATTAATTTATGTCCAATAGTACTTAAAGTTCTAGAGATATCCAAAACAAATGCAGCTCTGCAGTGAAAAGGGCACTGATGGACCAGAAGACTTATGATAGCTTTCTGGGGGAAAAATTGCAATTCAACTCAGCTTCAAAGGATTATCAAGATTGTTTAACAGACACAAACATGGATGAGAATGGGCATAGAAAGCTGAACAATTTGACTGCGATGAATATCATCAGTATCAAACTCAAATAGAAATGGCGGCCACTAAACCATCCATAAGGATGCCTGTGGCCACATCTTGATTTGAAAAACACATATAATATTATCTATGTTTTATTGGTTTTTTTCTTAAATATTTTTCAATTGCAATTGAATCTGTCTCTTAAGGCACTTGGGAGTATCATAGGCCTCCATGTAGCCTGCAGTGCATGTGTCCAACACCTCTGGCGTAGAGCATACTGAGTGAAACAAAAGATTTATAGCTGAAGCGACTTTAGAAACCATCTAATCTGACACTTCCATTTCACAGATAAGTAAACTGATGCCCAGAGGGAAGATATGAGTAGTGGACACCTAAAATGCAGAATAAAGCCAGGCCTAGATTAGACTCCCAATCCAGTGATATTTTACAACATTCTATTTAAGTAATGGGAGATACCATAGAGAAGGTAGAGTTAAATAAAATTGTGAATACGTGGTGATATGTGTGCCAGGGAGGTGGAGGTCATATATTAATCTGCATCAATTTTAATTTCAAAACAATTCCCAGGTATTTTTAATACCATGTCACAGGACCAGTTAGAATGTAATGCATGATAGTTGATAATGCCAGTCTTGTATGGTAAATTGTTGACTCAAAGGTCACCTCATAACGGTGAATGTTTCTCTTTCCTCAAAGCATATTGAATTCATTTTTCTGTGTATATTGTTTCGGAAGTGTTTTCTGAGTTGAGTTTTGAATGACTAGAGACTTTAAGAGTCTAAGGTTCAGAGAAGGTGCATTTTAGACATAGGAAGTGACCTAGGCAATGGAAAGGTGGCAGATGATATTCCATTCATAGGGAACAATGTTAGGCTAGCTTGCCTGGAATGAATAAGCTATAGAAAATTCAAATGGAGCCAGAATGTCAAGAATATTAATGACAAATAGATAATTTTGATGATGTTATTAAAAAGGTTTTGTATAAATAAAACAAATATAGCCAAGATCAGAAGGAAAGCAGGAAAGTAGGGAAAATTTTTTATAGACATTTATCAGATAAAGGTCTCATATCTCAATTATACAAAGAAGTTTGTCAAATTTATAAGAGTATGAGTCATTCCCAAATTGATACATGGTCAAAGGATATGAACAGGCAATTTTCTGAAGAAGAAAAAATCAAACAACTGATACTTATATGAAAAAGAAAGTTCAAACTCATTATTGATTATATAAATGCAAATCAAAAGAATATTGAAGAATCATTTTTAACCTATTAGATTGACCAAAATGATAGAAAGGGAATGTGACAAATGTTAGAGGGGGTATGGAAAAACTGGGACACACATTCATTGTTGGGATAATTGTGAACTGACCCAACCATTTTGGAGAACAATCTGGAATTATACCCAAAGAGTTATGAAAGTACTTATACCCTTTGACCCAGCAATACCACTATTTTCTCTATTTTCAAAGATAATTAGGGAAAAGGAAAATAACCTATATGTTCTAAAATGATTATAGCAGCTCTATTTCTGGTGGCAAAGAACTGGAAATTACAAGAATGCCCATTATTTGGGCAATGGTTGAACAAGTTGTAGTATATGCTCATGATAGAATATTACTAAGCTAAATGAGCTCAATGACTTTAGGAAAAAAAAAACAGGGAGAGAATTGCATGAAATAATGAAAAGGAAAATGAGCAGAACCAAAAAAACATTGTGTACAGTAACAGCAATATTGTTTTAAGAATGACTTTGAGCGAATAGGTTATTTTGACTCTTATAAATACCCAAATTAACTATGAAGGACGTATGAAGAAAGACACTATCTGCATCCAGAGGAAGAATTGATAAATAGAAGTATGTATATCAGTAGGTGTGTGTATGTATGTATGTATGTACAAACACACCCATGTATACATACATGCACACATATGCCTATTTATGTCTAATAGTAGCCATGTCTAGGGCAGCAGTGGGGAAGGAAAAAAGAAAAAAAAACATAATATTGTCGCATATTTGAAAGAAATAGCAAGCTGTGCATAGCAGATTTACAGTTTTATATGCAATCATCTTTCTATCTTGGTGCTTGTCCCATTCTGCCTTATACTATGTTTATTTTGGGATTAAAATAAAACTTAATTGTAAAATTTCTATCTTATTCATTATTGGACTGTTAGAGAGCCTAACATAGAGTCTTACACAGAGGAAATGCTCAATATATATTTTTTGCATGAATGAATGGAACAGGGATACTTTTGAATGCCCAAGAACATTATCATTTTAGTAAACTCCAATGATCACTTTCCTCTTTTCCCTTCTGTTGGTAATTATCCCTACTATTATTGACTTTATGAAGATTTTTCCTATATCTTCTGCCATTTCTTATCCATCTTGCTTGAGGCAAAGATATGAGGGCCCAATTGACTCTCTTCTTGGCTTCAATTTTCAAGAACTTTCTTTTAGAAAGCGGCTAGTAAAGATTGAGCTGAAGGACTCTCACTCAGTAAAACAGACATGACTGAATGCAGATGAAAGCATATATATTTGATTCCACTTATTTTTCTTGTTATATTCATTTTTTTGTATTATCTGTGTTTTCTATTGCAACATGGCTAACATGAAGATATTTTGCATCACTGCATGTGTATAATCTATATCAAATTGTATTCCTTCTCAAGAAGTAAGGAAGAAAGGAAAGGGTGGAGAGAATGTGGTACACAAAATTGAAAGAGAAAAGTTAAATGTTTTTGTTTACATGTAATTAAGAAAATAAAATAAAACAGACATAACTTCCCATCACTTTTTTAGAGAGGGAATTATTTGATGAAAGCTTATTAGGGCATGAAGTTTCAGGAAATTTTCTAGTTTGGTTGAAAAATCAAGAGTGTTTCTTATAAACTTTTAAAAATCAAGCTAGGTGGTGCAGTGGATAGAGTGGTGGGTCTAAAGTCTAGAAGACTTAATTTCTTGAGTCCAAATGTGGCCTCAGACACTTTCTAGTTGTATGGCCCTGGGTGAGTTATTTAACCCAGTGTGACTCAGTTTCCTCATCTGTGAAAAAGCACTCCAATATCTTTGCCAAGAAATCTCCAAAATGGGCTCACGAAGAGTCAGACAGGACTGAAAAATGACTCAACAGCAACATTTAAATAGTCCTTACTATGTGCCAGGAAATAGGCTAAACACTTCTCAACTGTGATCACATTGGATCCTTACAAGAGACCAGTAGATAGGTGCCATTATTATCCCTACTTTACAGTAAAATAGAGTCAAATACAGGTTTTTAGTGCCTTGCCTAGTGTTGTATAACTAGCAAATGGCTAAGACTTTGAATCTGGATTTTCCAGACTCCAAACCCAGTGCTCTATCCATTGTGCCACCCAACTTCCCCTAAGCAGCTTCCTCAGTCCAGTCCCATGGCCATTAGCGATGACTCCTTTTCCAAAACCTTTTGTTCTGTCTGAAACCAAAATGTATAGCATGTATATACTATTATTGAGCATCATATTTTCCTAGCACAGACTTATTTGCATATTTTGTGGGAGTTGTGATCTCTTTTTATTGATTAACACTTCCTTATTTTACCCAGCCTATCCCCTTTCAGGCCAAAATTATATTTTTTCCAAACGTATAAGGGCTAAAGGGGACATTAAAGACTTTCCCAGGGGAGGGGAACCTGTGTCCTTAAGGCCCCATGCGACCCTCTAGTTCCTCAAGTGTGGCCATTTTACTGAATCCAAACTTTTTTTTTTCTGTGATGTTTACATGTAGTCAAAGGGTGACATTCAAGGAAGACCAGGAAGGCCACATGTGGCCTCAAAGTAGCAGGTTCCCCACCCCTGAAGAATCTAATACATCTCCTTGATTTACAGATAGGAAAAATGTTGTCTAAGAAGGTAAAATAATTTGCCCAAAGACACAGATCACCTCTATTTTTCAAACTTAAACATCTGCAAATTCTCTGGATGGCTTCTGGCAAACCCCCCACACAAGCACACATTGGCCAAGTCATAGGCTCAAGGATAACTGGTCTAATGATTCGTTTCTGCTACATTATTAAAAGCTTGTGGGGTAGGTAATGCAAATATCTGTTTCCCTTTTCAAAAAGAAGAGGGAATGGAGGCTCAAGGCTAAAATTACTTCCTCAGGGTCAAATTTTACCCCAAGAATAGTATGTGCCAATGAATCTTTGCTTTACATTCTAAGAGGTTATTGTGCTTCATGCTTAGCTCATAGCATGGTTTGTCCTTATGAGGAAGGAAGAATTCCATAAGAAATTCTATGGAAATTCAAGTCCAAGAAAAAAATAAGTTGTCACAATGTCATTTTCTAAGACTCTCAAAGCTCAGTCACAGCATCACTGGGGATGAATCCCAGAGGCGACTTGAGGTAAATGAGAACAGAAAATTTTCCAAATGGGAAGTCGCACCTGTTGTTACTACCTGAATCCAAAATGTGTCTTCCTTATCAGTAGAAAATATAGACCTTCTTTGATCTGAGTCAGAATAACCAAAGTATCTGATTTCAAATTTAAAGAGGCCCCCAGAGGCAATAACTGAAATGCACCCAATAGGTAGTCATCTAGCCTTTGATTGAAGATGATTTACTTAAATATCTCTAGCCTCTTTCCTAACCATCAGACTCAAATCTTCAACTTTTAATTAGATATGTCAAACTGGATGCCATGTAGTTATTTCAGAGGTATCTGACTCTTTCTGACCCCATTTGAGGTTCTCTTGGCAAAGATAATAGAGTTTGCCATTTCCTGTGACAGCTCATTTTATAGATCAGAAAATGAGTCAAACAGAGTTGAATGACTTGCCTACGGTCGCACAGCTAGTTAAGCATCTGAGGCCAGATTTGAACTCATGAAAATGAGTCTTCCTGATTCTAATCCCAAAGCTCTATCCACTGCACCACCTAGCTGCCACATCAGGTAGACATCTTAAATACAACTTTTCCAACACTGATTTCATTATCTTTTGTCCCAAATTCTCCCCAGTTCCAAATTTTCATCTTAGCATTGAGAGTATCACTATCCTTCCAGTCTTCCAGGCTCATTATCTAGGTGCCATGCTCTACTACACATTCTTTTACTTCCCAAATTCCAATCTGTTGTCAAGTCTTCTTGTTTTTCCCTTGGTAAATTTTCTTGTAGAGGCCCCTTCTTTCCTTAGATATTGTCACCACCCTCATACAGGTTCTAATTATCTCACACTTGGACTATGAATTGAACGGTTCAAATGTCTCTCCCCAATGCCCCCAAAACAAAACAAAACAAACAAGAACAACTTGTGCTATTGTTGGCACATTGGTACTAACCTGATGATTGATCTCCATGGCTTAAATCTCTCTTCACTTTAGTTTACTCAGTTTCTAATATCATTCTCATTCAGAAGCTTGATAATATCTCTCTCCCTAAATTTCAGTAGCTTACTACCAACTCTAGAATCAAATTCGAAATTCTGTTTCACTTTCAAAGCCCTTCATAACCTCTCTGCCTCTTGCCTCAATATCCCGCATTTTATCTTCTCTGAACTAAGTTGCTCATGCAGCTAAGAAACTAGAGTGAGTATAAATTTTGTCTTTCACCTTCTTACCTCACAAGATGAATGACATTTATCAAGAGGAAAAGAAAAGTCTATGAATGCAAATTAATCATAAAAGAGTGGTCTGCAATTCCATTAAAATAGGTAATATGGTAGACATTTAAGGTTTTTCAAGTCCAGGGACCTGTCAATTCAAGTTTACTCAGTTCCTCACACAATTTACCTTTTGAATCATAATAATAGCAACAGTAATAGTAGAGATCTGAGTAGGACTAGGGAAAAATGAGAGAAGAACCTGCATGAATATGACTATGTATCCATTCTAACCCTTAGAACATATCGCTTCCACTGGAATAAAAGAATGACTCATTTGTACATTGGCCACAGTACTAGGGAACAGAAAGAAAATGGGAGAAACACATGGACTAAATATGACCTTAGTTGTCTGTGAAACTTCCCAGAACCTAGGACTAATGGTACTTATAAATATCCATTTATTATGGAAGGTGAAGAGTTCTAGGGATTGCCTATTTCTGTTGAAATAGCCATGTGTGGGAGCACTGAATCAAGACTTCTTGAAAGACATTTCTTGTTCTACCTGTGTGGGATACACATGTGTTTCCCTACTTACCCTGGAGCAGATTTATTTGGTTTTAAATTTGTCAGTTCGAAGGTGCTAACAAGAGCATAAGTTTTGGGGGGAAGGGGAGTAGGCGTGGGAAGAGACATTTGGACCTTTCAATTTATAGATATTGAGAATTCCCAGTTTGGAAAGGACTTCTATGGATGAAGAACTTTAGCTGGCTTGTAACTGAGATCTTAAATATTTAGTTTGGTAATTCGTTCTTTAATGCCGTGGATGGCTTCATTTTGGACAATATTTCCACAAGGGCTGGGATATAGTTGGCATTTAGTAAATATCTGTTGATTGATTTAGGTGTCTGACCCAGGTTTTGTGACCCCAAAGCTATCCCTTTATCAACACTACTCCATTCCACATCTTGTGTGAGTAAGGCACAAAAAGATCTCAATGGAAGGGAAGCTAAACCCCTCAGATATGAGAATCAAGAGTCTATAGCAGGTAAATTACAAGAAGAAAATCACATTTTTGGATTTAGAGGAGAGCATCACGTCATGTGGAAGCATGAATAAACTTGTTCTGCTCATTCCTGGAAGGCAGAAATAGGAACACTGAATCATGGTGACAGATTTACACTTGAGATTAGGGGGAACAAAAAACATATAATAACACAAACCCAACTCCTTAACAATTCCAGGTGTCCGTGAGGAGAATAAAGTATTTAGGGATGGAGAGATTTCTTCCTCCCGGTAGGTCTTCAAGCTGGATAACCTACTGTTGAGTGTGTTAGATAAAAGATTCTTTTCTTATAGGATGGGTCTGATTAGGTGATTCCTGAGGCCCCTACACATTATGAAATGTCCCAAATATGATATAATCCAAGCTTCTCATTTTAAAGAGAAAGTGAGGGCCAGTGACATGAAATTACTAGGCCTCCTTTCCTCTTCTATAAAATGAGCTGTCATGGGAAATGGAAAACTCTAACATCTTTGCCAAGAAAACCCCAAATGGGGTCACAAAGAGTCAGATACCACTAAAACAACTGAACAACTACCTGACATCCACACAGTAAGTGGTAGAGATGAAGTCCAAACCCACATCATGATGCTAAGTCTGTC
>CM053584.1:42669190-42688329 GCA_028627135.1 Pseudochirops cupreus | reverse complement strand
ATATTATAATGTTTTGAATGTTTGTCTTGATTTGTAATGGAATAAACAGAGTGTTCACTATATTTTGTAATCTGAACTCTAAAGGCTGTTCACAGTAGCATTCCTTTGGGAATCTGCTGGTGCATGGCGTTACACTGAGTTGCATCAGTAGAGGATGTTTCTGTCCTGGGAGTTCCCTTCCCTGATGAATTCAAAGGTCAGGGTCAACAAAAAAAATGAGAGACAATAAGTCAAAGAAGGTCAATCTCTGGTGATCCCTGAGTGATTTGTATTTCTATCTTTTAATCAATAAGCACTTGTTAGGTAGTGCCAAGTCAAAATGTTATATACTTGGTATATGAATCCAGGGATAGCCAGGTGGCACAGTGAATAAAGTCTGGGGCTTGAAGTCAGGAAGACTTATCTTCTTGAGTACAAATATGGTCTTAGATACTTCCTAATTGTGTGACTCTTGGTAAGTCACTTAACCCTCTTTACCTCAGTTTCTCATCTGTAAAATGAGCTAGAGAAGGAAATGGCAAATAACTCAAGTATCTTTGCCAAGAAAACTCCAAATGAGGTCATGAATATTCAGACATGACTGAAATGATTAAATAACAACAACATATATAAAGGTCCCTACCCTCAAGGAGTATGCGTTCTATACATTTAAGATAATCTATACATGTAAGTATCTATAAAATATCCACAATATCAATACAAGGTCAGGCAGAGAAACAATTGTACCTATCACTTCCTGTGTTTGACTACAGTTATCTAGGGAAGGGGAAAAAATGGCGGATATGCTAAATATTATGTTTTTTTTTCCCACTTTCAAAGATGAAAGTGGGATTTAGAAATTGATTATATTAAGAATTGGGTGGGTTAGCTTTTTTTTTTAATAATTATCCTTCAAATAACTAAATGAACACTTGGGTATGGAGGGGGTAGCAGCTTTGATAGATCACAGCTGAATTCCCTTTAAAATTGCATTTCTCCCTCTGAATGGATTATGCTCATCATTGCTTGCTTTCTCCAAAGTTGTTGTTTGGTCATTTCAGCTCTTTATGTTCTTCAATTGTGTCCAACTCTTTGACCCCATCTGAGGTTTTCTTAGCAAAGACTTGCTGTTTCCCTCTCTGGCTCAGGAAACTGAGACAAACAAGATTAAGTGAATTGCCTGGGGTCCCATAACTAGTAAGGATCTGAGGCCAGAAAATCTCCAAATTCCACAAAGTGAATGGTGGCACAATCCCTATTTTAAAAGCATAATTAAGAAATTCAGATTTGTTTTTTAGACTATTCTAAAGCTGTCAAATGTGGCAAAATATAAAATCATTAATACCAATTCACCTATGTGTATGGCTGGGTATACATATAAGTTTATCTTCACATACAGACATATGTGTATGTATAATGATATAGTGATGAACTGTCATTTCACTTAAAGGTATATACACATGGATGTACATATATCTAGGTATGTGCTTATACCATGTACACATGTAGACATGTTTATATGTGGATATGTTTCTATGTGATGTACAGATTCACACAAGAATATGTTTATATATGCACATATATGCCTCTAAGTACAATGGTAAGTCACGAAATATATTTTATTTCATTATATTTACTTTTATACATGTTTATTTATGCATATATATATGGGTATGCACATATGAACCTAAATGGATATCCAGATTCTAGGCTACTATTCTTTAGCTTAGACTTATTTCTTACCAACACATGCATCTCTAGGCTCATTTTTCTATCATAAGCATCAATTATTTTTTTTTCTTTTGGTATTTAGACTTCTCTATTTATATCCTAAGGCACCTTCCCACCAGTGCAGCTGCCGCAGTGTTTTCTCCCGGCAATTTTCCTAGTTTCTTTGCTCCCTTCTCAGTGGTTTTGTACCTGAGGCCACTTTGTTGTTCTCTCCTGTCGTTAAACCAGCTGTTTTGTAATAACATTGTTGATTTCTCTGAGAGTGAGGAGTGCAAAGAGTGTCTTTTACATTATCATAACATTTGTTAGACATGAGCCCTGAAGGATCTGAGAAAAATCTATAGGATGAGTGTACATTTGAAGAAGAAAAAATAAATGGTTGGTCTAATTTGGGAATGTTTACGTTAACGTGGAAAGAGACTAATGGAAAATTACTGTGCTTACCTCCCTATTGCCAATTCTGAAGAAGTATTGGGTCTTTAAAGTCAGATAACAATGAATACTGAACCCTTAAAGCTATACATCTGTTTAAGTCTCTGAACAACTTGGCAGGGGGGAAGAGAAAAGGAAGAGCTAATGTCAAGCTTCAGCCATTTAAATGATAAGACATCTATGGGAATGATCAAACTATCCAGTTGAAATCAAGCATATTTTTCATATACTTATCTTTTTATAGTATATTAAAAGACCACTTCTGTATTGATAAAATCCATGTTTTTTTAAATCAGGGACTTTGAATCCATGGGAGACTCTTTGTTTGAGGAGAGCCTTCAGGGCTGCATTTTGTTCTACCAATTCAAATGCTTTTAAGAAAATCAATAAACAATAGACACAGCAGGGTTTTATATTCTCCACACATCTCAGCCAGTTGTGTGACTGTAAGACTGTAAAAATGCAGGCTGCTCTTGTTCATGAGGGTTAAAGAAGATATGCTACACAGAATCTAAATGAAAGAGGGAAAAAAAACCCACAAACAAACAAAAAGCAAAGCTTGCCTATAGATGAGAAAGTTCTCCAAATGTACCTTATTACTAAATACATTTTACTAAATTGTATCAAGTCCCAGAAAATTATCAAACTTCCTCCATGAAATTCACAACCATTTGAGAGAGGTGAGTCTGACCATCCATACTAGATAAACAAAGTGGACACAAAATCATGATGTTCTGTCACAATCAGCTATACAAATAGACATGTGTATTGATTTAATATTTATTTGTATAATCTTATCTTTTAATGGACACATAAATATGTCTGATTAATTCAAAGATTTGGGAAGGTAAGAGAAAAGTATAAGTTTGTGCGTGTGTGTGTGTGTGTGTGTGTGTGTGTGTAATTCAATGACTAAAGATCGCCACACTGAGGCCAAAATTGAGCAGGGGGAAAGAAAGACAAGTGGGCTGGATGAGATTTGGGAAATTGTTCAGTACTTAAAATAAACAAAACAAACAAAAAACTGTGTACTGCCTTACAGTGCCCTCATTTTGGTAAAAGTTTTCTCCTGATCATACCTTCACACTATATGGCTCTAAATCACAAAATAGCATAATCTTAAAAGAAAAATAAAAAATTTTAAGTTGCCCAAGATTTCTGGTAGGCATATGTAGGCTGCTTCATGTTATTAATGCAGATTTATGTTTCAAATGACTTAACCGATGAAATGTGTAGCTTAATAAGATGAACTGCTCACGTGACAAAAAGACAGACCCAATAAAGATAAGGAAGGCTATCCTCATACTAATAAAATATTAAAATCAACAACAACAACAACAAACTTACCTAATTTATTCCCTTCCCTGAAGTTATTATTTATGATTACAGCAACACCATCCTTACAGTCACTAACTTCATATCCTTAGAATCATGCTTGATTCTTCGCTCTCTTGTATTGCATATGCAATCACTTGCCAAAAGCTTTTTGTTTTCACTTCCATAAAATAACACTGAACTCCTTCCTTTCTTTCATTCACTTAGGCACAACTCCTAGCCAAGTGTTGATTGTGATTCTCCTAAACTCTTTCAATAGCAGCATCATTGATGACCTTACATTTAGTTCCTTCACCCCTGACCCTAGCATCTCATAATCTAATTCCTTCTTTGCATAGCTTCCGCAAGGATATTCCCAAAACAAGTATTTGAACTTGGTATTCCTTTAGAAAAATTACTCCCCATTGATGCTGGAACAAAATACAGACATTTTTAAAATTTTAATTCCTCTCCAATACAATTTCCAACTACTCTTCAAATATAATTTTGTATTACTTCTACCTACATACTTCATTATAGTAATCTTGACCTTCTCTCTCTTTGAATATTTGTCATTCCATCTCCTACATTCCTGGTTTTTTCTTTTTTGAGATTGTGCTGCTCATTCCTTCTTCCAACTGTTATCCTCAGATGATGTATCAGAGACTCTTAACCTGAGATCAGTGACCTGCTTAAATTTTTCAAATATATCTTGAGAACTATTGCAACACAATTAGTTTCCTGTGTAATCTTATGAATTTCATTTTGTGCTTTTAAAAATATCATTCTGAGAAAGAGTCTATAAGGGCTAACCAAATGGCCAAAGGTCCCATCCCACACACACACACATACACGCACACACGCACACACACATACACGCACACACGCACACACACACATGAGAGATTAAGAACTCTAGTCACAAATATCCAACTGGAAGAAATATGGTTGTCCTATGACTCAAACCTCTTCTTTATATTGATATCACAACTGAAGCCTAGAGAAATTAAAGTAACTTGCATAAGGTCACCCAGCTGCTATGGCAAAGCCAATATGGGAGCCCCTGTCCTCCTCCTCCAAATCCTGACCACTTTGTAGTGTACCATGTGCAGAGTTCCAATGAATCACCTAAGGTCCTAGAGCTAGTTGTCTAAGGTAGGAATCAAACTCAGAGTTTTCTGAATTCACAGCCACCACTGAAAATAGCGTGGTTCCCTGTTCACCATAACCAAAGAAGTGTGCTACCCCCTCTACTAGATCTTTCCTCTTCTCTCTTCTTGTTATTTTCTCTACAATTTTAAATTAATTTTAATTAGCATGCAAATGAAAATATGTAATATGTTTATTTATAATATACAATTATTAGCTATTAATGATATATCATCAAGGAATATTCACACATATACATTTAATCTATGTTACATGGCTTCAGGAGACTTTATACTACTTAAGTGCAAAGATTTTTTGTCTTTTGTCTTTCTGTCCCTAGCCATTTTTTTGGAAAACAAAGTTAATCAATTGCTTTATTACTCTACCAATTTTCTAGGTATGTATGTGTATGTACATAAACACATACATATATACATATACATATACACATACATACATATACATACATATAGAAATATAAGTATATACATACATATAGTTGTGTAGATATAGACTCCTTTGGGGTAGGACCTTCCTTTCTTTTTGTATTTAATACTCAGAGCTTAGCACTTGTGTTCTTTCATTTATTTATTCATTCATTAATACAAAAAATTGCTATTAAGAATACAAAATGACTAACATTTTAATTCTTGAAGATTTTTGCAATGGTTTGTCTTATGCCTTTAAGGCATTAAATTCAATTTCATTTTGCTTCCAGGAGACAAACAATGCTATCACTTAGCTCATATTTTCTTTGGGAGTAGAGTTTATGACGCATGTTAATAATTCTAAGTTTTACATGAATTTCTTTTTTTTCTCACTACTGAAGTAATTTCACCATTGAAGTCACTATATTTATCCTCTATCTCTGATTTTGACTAAACATCAAAAGTAAAATGTGTTACACTTGAGTTTATGAAATGGTACAGTAAGCCCTTTTTTATCATGATTGATGAATCACTTTGAAATGTTGCTCATCTCTCAGCATCTGTGCCAGATGTTAAATATTATGAGCAATCTCTAGTACTTAGAACACTGCTAAGCATCTTAGAAAGAAACCATTATTAGATTTTAGGGGGGATTTCCAAAACTGAGGAAAATTTATAAAAGGGGAATGTTTTCAGATATAAAATTCATTATCATCTTTAAAGAGATTCTATCACAAATGACTTATGTGGGCACTTTCCATTTAATTCACGCAATAAAATGATGAAAACTATCAATAGGACACTAAAGCAAACTGGAAGAAAGAAACTAATGTGTGTGGAGCTCTATAAGGAGCTGCGAGTGACTGTGAACCCTGACCAGGTTTCAAGATGTCTATTCACAGCTCCAACCACAATCCAACCTAACAAACTTTTATTAAGATCTACTATAAACAAGTCATGAGTTACATCTTCCAGAGCGCACAAACAATTTTATATGGGATGAAATTTCATTCCAATATCATAGAATCATAGATTTAGAGCCAGAAGTGATGTAAGATGTCATGAAGGAACAGCACAATGGAACAGAAAATAGATTGCTGGGCTGGGAGTCAGGAAGAACTGAGTTCAATCTCACCTCAAATACTCACTATTTCACTCAGGGCTAATCATTTAATCTGTTTGCCTCAATTTCTTCATCTATAAAATAGGGATAATAATAGCATCCATCCAACTCTCAGAGTTGTTGCGCAGATCAAATAAGATCAAAATTGCCAAGTGTTTAGCACAGCACCTGGCACATATTAAGAACTACAGAGTTATTGGCTACCAAATTTCTCATTTGCACATGGCTAAACTAAGATGGCCCCAAACCAACTTCTTAGCCTTTTTTTCCTTGTAATATAATCACCTCAGTGATTCTGAATAGGGTTGGGCAACTTGGCTTACTTAGGGTATTTCCAGCATGGAAGAGCAATATGGCTGTCACCAGTACCAACCCTACTGATGCCAATGATGTGGAAGACCAATTGCCCATCCTCCTCAGTCTATTCAAATTAAGCTAAACTTTCATAAATATGAAAAGCATAACGTCTTTTAAACATGTGTGGCCCCCTGGCCTGGATCATATAGCTCTCTGGTGAGTGGGTTTAATTTTCTTTTCCCTGAAGTATGGTTTTCATCTGAAGTTCAAAAGATACATTATAAGAAGGATATTGCCCAGGTCCAGGTAGATCATAGATGCACTAAGTAGAAAATAGATACACTTGGCAGATGACAGATATACAAGGTAGATGATATATAAATATACTTGCCACGGTCAGAAAACATTTGCTCAGTTATGCTCAGCTATGAATACCACAATTTATGAAAACTATTTATGATTTGCCCACAGGAGGGTATCTAAGGTGGTAAGAGGTTTTTGATTTCCTGTTAGATGAAGATCAGTGCATGGAACTAGGAATATTTATCATGTTGAAAAGAACACTCAGGTGTCACAAGATGTGTCTCTTCAAATTTTTGAAGGTTTGTTGCATTAAGGGATTAGCTTCATGCTCATGGCTAAAGGCAGTCAGTCAACTATTATTTCTTAAGTACTTCCTGTGTGCCAAGTGCTGGGAATACAATGCTTAGAATGCAAAAAAGGCAAAAGACAGTATGCTTTTCTAAGGTTGAATGGTCTGAGACAGTTATTGTCTTAAGGTAAATAATTTAATCAAGTAGAGAAAAGAATAAGGGGCTGGGAGTTTAAAAAAAGTCATGGAAAATCATTAGTTGGTTGTTTTTTTAATCTTTTTTCCTTTAAGTCATCAAATTGAATGAATATATATGAGTCTTTCTCTAACCTACAGTCATCCCTTACACAATAATGATCATTGGAATTTACTAAGTGCACCCTGTAGTTTCCTATCCCAATCCAATATAATCCTAGAAATATTCTTTAAACGCTATTTATAAAATATGTTATGAAGCACCATGGATAGAGAGAGAAAAGGCAAACAAGAATGCACCTATCTCCAAAGAGTTCACATTCCATGGAACAGATCAAACTCATAAATGAATACAGACCTGAAGATTTGAGGAGGATGAAAGCACTCACACCTGGAGATGGGGTCTCATCAACAGCCTCTATTGGAAAATGGCAAATGAGGTGAGTCTTAGGACGTCAAGAGAGTCTTGGAAGTAGGGTGAAGAGAGTGTATTCCAGGCAAGATTAGGGGGGAGGGAGGAGGGATCCTGTTCAAATGCACTGTTAGCAAATGGAATGTTGAGTTCCAGGGATCACACTTTTTGTTGTTGTTGCTTTCATCTATTCATAGTGCAGCCAGTTCTGTTGTTATGTTTGTATGTGTGTGTGTGTGTGTGTGTGCACGAATCAGATCCTCCACCTAAAGAGTTTTCTCTAATTCTATTGAATAATAATTGAATAAAGCAAAACTTGGCAGAACAAAGTTCTAGAAGCAAGGAAAATGCTTGCCTACCATGGAATTATATGCAAGAGACATCATAGGAAGAAAAAATGCCTAGTTCCAAGTTACGGAAGATGGAAACTAGTTGGAATGAAGGATTACAATGGAAGAAAGGAATCCAGTTATGGGACTCTGAGAAGGGATGGAAAGGTTGCAGACAGTTGACCAGGGATTTAGCACTTAAGCCATTTGTCTGGAACTCAGAGTAGATGGGGTGGAGGATGTTTAAATGAAGCCGGGAAAGGTAGTCAGCGAAAACTGTTGTTACATATTAAAATAAAAATGAATTTGTCTTTTAGTCTAGAGCCCCAAGGAACCACTACATGTTCTTGAGCAGAGGAGTGATATGATTAGATGAGTATTTTGTTGACTTTGAAGAAGTGGCAGAGGAGAAAAGGCAAAATATGAGATTCAGTAAAGAGACTGTTGCAATTGCAATTGGCAAGGGGTGATGATAACCTGAATCAGTGAGGTGGACATGTGAGGGGAGATAAGAGGACAGATACAGGATATCTTGTATCTAGATAAATGCCAAAATTTAGAAAGTGACTACATATGGGAGCAATAATAATATGCTATTTTGCATTACACATGTTTGCATGTGAAAATTGGAGATGGTGTTTCATACTGGATAGAATAGTAGGTATTGCTTTCAGAGGGACCTAGATTACCTAATTCTCCTAATTTCCCCAAACCTTGGATGTCTCCTCACTTTGCTCCTGTGGGTTCCTTCTCCTATTAGTGAGTTCTTTCTGGAATCCCCATTTGGGAAAAAGACACAGACAAGTCATTCCTTATTCTCAAGACTATGAGGCTATGCTGGAACCAGGATATTTCCTCCCCCTCTTAGTCTTTTCAGGTTCTATTTTATATTTTGTATTCCTCCATTAAAATGTAAACTCATGGAGGGCATGAATGTCTTTATTTTCACTTGTACTTGCATTCTGAACACTTAGCCCAGTGACTGACACATAGTAACCACGTAATCAATGCTTGTTGATTGACTTGTTCACTTACTAGTCATATTTTCTCCTTTGTGTCTCAGACAATTCCTCAGGAAACATCTTCAATGACTTAGAATAATTGAACTCTGTGTTGGTGGAGGGAGTTTCTACACTGGGAAATCACTTTATTGATGAAATCAGAAATCCTATTGATCAATACCCATAAGTTCTACAGTGGCTAAGTTTGTTTGTTTGTTTGTTTGTTTTGTCTTTGTATCTCCTCCAATGTTTACCTACTTTTTATTGAATGAATGAAGTAATGTAAAAAGTTCAAACTTAAGACAAAGCATCTATTGCTTCTCAGTTTTCAAGTGAAAGACATTCCCTTCCAAACAAAGCTAATAAAGGCATGCTACCTAAAAATATAAATGTATCCAAGATGTAGCTGTAGCAGAAGCTAGAGTGGAAAGAAATTCAGATTTGAAGTTTGGAGCCCTGGGTTTAAATCTGAGCTGGAGTACTTTTTTACACTGGGTATACCTGGCAGGTCACTCAAGCACTCTGGCCCTGAGTTTCTTCATCTCTAAAATGAAACAGTAAGAATAGAGGACTGATAGCCCAGGGAATCACATAATCTATCAATTCGATGTAAAGTAGAACAGTTTAAATACATATACATAGCTAGAGTATCCTTCTAGGAGTGCAATTTGATTATAATTTTATAACATTATTTTCTTATTTGGAAGCTAAATTCAGATTGATTTATTATCATGCATTGTTAAGACTTCAGTGACACTCACTCCATATCTTCATTTATTATTGTTATTGTTGTTTTAAAGGACCTCTTAAAAGAATATTTATTGCAAAAAAATCATATTAATTCACCAGTCAAATATCTATTAGGTATAATTAACCTAATTCCTTAAAGAGGAAAAAGTAAACAGTAATAATGTATATACTTTGACATGTTGGGGGTCTTCTAAGTACAATTATTTTACGTCTTACTTTCTTCGCTTTGGGGCCTTTTCTAGTTCAAACATTTTGAAGTCCCTCCCCCATCCCTTCCACCAGAGATATTGATTTCTTTTACAATTTTTTATATGTACATCCTAAAACTTGTAAATCCTTTGCATAGCTCTATTCCATTTTCTTCTTCTGACTACTAGCTACAAAATTCCTAGTCAAGTGTAAATATATTTTAGATCGTCTGACTCAAGGTTATTCTTTCTAATTGTAACTATTCTTATTATGGTATCTGGTTATGCAAGGCAATTCTTTGTGTGATAATTCCACAAAGCATTCTGACCTGAAATATATTAGATTGAAATTGAACTCGCGTAATGGAAAGAATATTGGATTTGGAGCTAGACTTGGATTTTGATTCTAGTGATGAGAGTAAGTATGTCATAGTGGACAGCGCTCTACCCACTGTCAATAAGATGTGTTATTCAATGCTGCTTTATATTCTTACAGATGCTTTTTAGCACCAGGCATGCCAAGTACTTTCTCTGAGTTTATTTTCTTCACCAGGAAAAAATGGATATCTCAACAATAGATTCCTCCCAGAGTTGTAGCTATCAAATCCTTGAGCTTTGTAAATTAGTGCTGTATAAGTGGTGTAGAATTATTACTATTATTATTTTTATCGCTTGTTGTTGTTGTTATGTCATGCTTCCCATATATTTAATGGAATTGGTTGGTTTCTGTCCATCATTCTCAAAGAGAACCAAAATGACATTGTTAGGCATTTAAAACTCTTCACAACTTGCACCCTTCTTTTTCCAGGCTTCTTACACATTAGGTAAAAACTTTGCTGCTTAGCCAGGTTGATTCTGTTAACGCACCATACACAAAACATTCCATCTCCTTTTCTCTTTGCTTTTGTACTGGCTCTCTTTCATACCTAGATGTTTCTCTCTATATCCTTCCACATTTTAAGTAAGTTGTTCCTGGCAAGTCCATGTATGGTTAATGTTCAGAAGGCTATGAAGAAAGAGATTCTGGTCCTAATCGCTTTAAAGGTTGGGGTCCCCCAAGACTGAAACCAATCCAGTCACATGCCTGGATCCAGAGCAGAGGTTCCTTTAAGGAGAGTTTCTAGAGTATACCAGTCCCATGATATCACAATTATTAGACATATAAATTTATAATTCTAGCAGACTCTGTATCATGTTAAATAATTTCAATTTTGTAGGTCAAGCTGATTTTGTCTTAGTGAGGATATATTAACATTTGATTGGAGCAGGAAAGATCTCATGTAGGAGATGCTCTTTAAGGTGAAATTTTAAGATATTTAATATTTCTAATAAGTAGCTGTAAGAAATTAATACATTTCAGTAATGGGGCATATCTTATGAAAAAGCTGAGAGAAAGAAAACAAACTATTATGCATGAGGAATTATAAGACCAGTTAGACTGTACTATATATTGCAAAACAAGGGACAACATAAAACTGGAGTAGTGGGTTAGTATCAATTTGTGAAATTGTTTAAATGACAAAAAAGAATTTTAATTTGATTCCAGAAGATATAGGGAGCCATTGGGGTTTGTTAGGAGAGAAAGGAGAGGATCCTTGGGAGAGTAAAATGTGATTTCTTTGGGGGGGTGGTTGCTTTGGCAAATTAGTGGAGGATGGATTAGAGAAGACAGCATTTCAAACAATGGCACAAAGTAAGAATCGATTGCATTGTAACTAGGGAGAGGTACTGGATACAAAAGATGTGGTAAATGGCAAAATAGTACAAAGTGGCACCTAATCAAATATATGGGATGAGAAAATGTGAGGCGTAGAGCAAGACTTGAATTTGGTAAACCAGTTGGCTGGAAAGATCATGGGGCCTTTGTTAATAACAGGTAAGTTCAAAAGAAGAGTAGCATTTTGGGGGGGGGGGGAGAGATGAGGCGATAATATGCTCTCATTTGAGATACCTATACGATGTCAATTTTAAAGTGCACAAATTGGTAGTTGCTACTCAAGAGAGAGATTTAGACCAGAGCTATAGATCTGAGAGTCATCTGTGTAGAAATAATAAAGGAAGCCATAATGATTAAATAACTCACCAAGTGGGTTGAGAATGGAGAAATGCAAGGATCTTAGGATTAATTCCACACTTACATGTTAGAAATGGATGATTATTCCACAAGGGAAATATAGAAGCATTAGTTTCAGAGGCAAGAGGAAACTCCAGAAAGGAAAAGTTTCTAGGAGAAAAAGTGAAAATTATCAAGAAGTTTCATGGAGTTAAAAACAAATATGAATAGTTTAGAAAAGATATCTGTAATTGACAATTAAGAAAAGAGTAGTAATATTAGAGGACCATTTCAGTTCAGTGTTAGATTACAAGACATACTACAAGCATTTGAGAAACAAGAAGAAAAGCAGTGTAGGTAAAGTATGTAGACAGTTTTCTGCTTTTACACTGATCTCTTCTTCCTCTATTCAGGTTGACTGGGAACTGGTGTAGATACATAGCACTATAACTTGAGTGAGTGGAAGAGTCAAGTGATTTACTTTTCAAGGATAAGGAATATTTGATCATGTTCTTTGGAAGCAGTGAAGATATTGGTAGATAGGGGGAAAAAAGTAAGAATAGTGAGAAAAAGAGACTATAGTTGTATCCTTGTGTATCTGTGTGTATATGTGGGTGGATGGAAAGGAGGATCTGTAAGAAGAGACCAAAGGTGATGGAATCAAAGGTCAAAATAGCTTGGGTGAGAAGTGACCTCTATTCTAATGGGACTACAGTTAAAAGGAGGACTTATGGTGGTATCAGAAGACATTGCATTTTTGAGTAGAGAAGAGAAAGCTCACAACACTGAGTATCTATTTTTTCTGTAAAATAGAGGTGATAACTATAGTGGGAATGGAGAAAGGGATGAATAATGCTAAATCTTGAAGTAAAAAGACAATGTTTTTAACAACTGTTCGAAAAAGTACAATTGATAAGGAGGAATAAAAAGGATTGCTTTAATGCAGTGATGAAGAAATTGAGATTCGTTGATACTGCTGTATAAAAGTAGGGATATATGCTGCATATAAATATGTGTGTGAATATATATATATATATATATATACACACACACATGCATGAAACATAAACATGTATATACACACATGAATATATACATATACTTACATACATATATACTTTCACACATGTGAGTGTAACAGGAATTGGCTGACTTAATCTAAAGGGGACTTACATAGAAAGATCTGGAAGGCCCCATTTTATCTTTCATGAAGAATGGAGTTTCACCTTTGTGAAGAGTAGATGGAAGACCAAGATTGCCCAATCATTCTGTCATCCTACTACTTTTAGAAAGGTTATTAGACTTAGAATTATATCTATTTATTACACATCAGATAGTTTTACTCTAAAGTGATAATTGCTTTGGTAGATTTAAGGAGAAAAGAAACATTTCCCTCTGCCCATCAAACACTGTTTACACAATCATAAATAGCAAGCAAACATATTTATCATCCTTATCATAATAAAACAGTAATTGCAAAGCTATATAGATTTGTTTAGGTTTCAGCAAACAGAAAAGTAAAGGGGCTAGGAACTTTGAGCCTTAGGAATAAAATGACATTTCTACTCAACTAAGAAGAGAATGATTTTATCTGAGAAGTCTTCTCTTAATATTCTCTAAGCCACAATGGTACTCAACCTTCCTAATACCTCAACCCTTTAATACTTGTATGTGGCCTGACCCAGTTGGAGACAGATAGAGGAACGGTGTCTTGGTTCCTAAGACCATCAGAAATATGTGTTTTCTGATGGTCTTAGGTGACCACTGTGAAAGGGTCGTTAGACCCCCAAAGGGGTCACCACCCACAGGTTGAGAGCCACTGCTTTCAGGGGTCAGGTGTTGGAACTCATGGCTGGGTGCTTTCTTTTCCCCATAGGCCTATGCCAACAGAAACCTTACATTTAATATTCAAAATACATATCTTCTTTTTCCCCTCTTCTTTCTCATTTTACATAATTGTATATGTATGATTTATGTATTTGTGTGTACACACAAATGTTTGTGTACATGTACACACATATATTGTGCTCTACAGATAAGTATACATATTTATGTATATATATGAAAATGCATGCTGTATTACACATAGATGATAGAAAATGAATAGATTGATACATCAATAGATAATAGAGAAAATGAGCATAGGAAAACAACTTAAAACCAATTCTTCCAAATCTATTAAAATATAAATTTAAATAAATATGGCAAGCCTACTGTCGCCAAAACTGGTTTTTCAATGTTGAATCAACAGATGTTAAGACTAATATTTAATAACTATCCCTTATTTCACCACATGAAAGGTTTAACTGTCATTTCAAAGTGAATGGAGGCTATATGAAATACATTCAACGTATCTGCCAATTCTCTTAATAAGAAATGCTCCAGGATCAAACTGAGCCAATTCCTCATTTCAATAAAACATGTGAATCATAAAGCTACCCTTGTGTTCTTTCTATGAGGTCCCTTTTTGTGCTATGTACGAAGGCTGATGCTAGGCAGAATTGGTTCCAAGGCTCTATGGAATATTTCTCCTGCAGGTCTGGGAACGGAAAACCTACATGACAGAGAATGGAGGGGGAAAAAAGTATGTCTATGTGGGCATGAGCCCTTAGGAACTATTTCTTTTCAAAGGTCAGTGGAAGAAGTTTGGAGGGGAGTTAAGGGCTGTATCCTTAAGAAATTAGTTCTGGCATTTATTAAAAAAGGAGCTAAATCAACATGCCTGTCATTATCTTCAGAACCATTCATCAGAGAACAGATGGTCCTCTAAAAGTGAAACTAAACAGTTCTACAAACATGACAATCCATTTATCTTAATGTGAACATCCTCTAGCAGATATCAAAAAGCAACAGAAGCAGATTTATAACTCCTGGAGTACATTTTACACGCACTTGAAAACAAAACAAAATGAAACAAAAGTGTTTTAGTTCAATAATATGGTTCATATTAGGAAATGACAGGAACACAAGAAATTTTAAATATTTTCTTTAAATATTTTGAACTTATTTGAACTTCTGCATCACTGGTGGAATGCATCTCTGAAATTTCTTCATCTTGTTCTTTCTCATATATTGAAAAGAAATAACTCATTTTTATCTTCTATATATCACCTGTAAAGTCATATGGTGTAATTGAACAAACAATGGTAAGAAAAATTTGGGATTCTGGATTTCAACTCTGACATTTACTATCTGTAAAACTGTGGTGAGTTTTTATTGTCTTTATCCTCAGGATCATTATTCCATAATATATCGCAAACACTATTTGAGTCAAACATTGAATTCCCCCATATTTTCCTTCTTTCCTTCCTTCCTTCCTTCTTTCCTTCCTTCCTTCCTTCCTTCTTTCTTTCTTTCTTTCTTTCTTTCATTTTTTCTCTGTCTGTCTCTGTCTGTCTCTCTGTCACTCTCTCTCTGTCTGTCTCTGTCTCTCTCCCTCTTTCTCTCTTCTTCTGCCAGTGTCCTCTTTGACTAATTAACTTCTTAACAATGGAGAATAGAGTGCTTGGTGGATTGAAACTCTGTTTCTGAACATGAAATAACTGAAGACCTCAGACTCCAGGCTGTCTTCAAGACCCAGTTAAAATCCTGCCTTCTGCAAGAAGCTTTTCCCCATCCCTCTTAATGCTAATACTTTCCCTCTGAGTCTGCACCAAATTATATTTCCTCTCTGTCTAGACAGATATAGATATCAATACAGATAGATAGATAGATAGATAGATAGATAGACAGATAGATAGGGATAGTTATAGATATAGATACAAATACAATTGGCACACAATTGTTCACATGTTGTCTCCCTTAATTAGGCTGTGGCTATGAGATCTTTGATGGTAGGTACTGTCATTTTTTTAAATATCATCTTCAGTGCTTAGGACACTATCTGTTATGTAGTAGGTACTTAATAAATATTTATTCCCTGAATGCTTGGAGGACTGATCTCCACTTTATACCTCAACTACCTGATTTCATCTATATCACCTAGACTTAGTAGATATAACTTAGAGGCTGAGAGAGATTGTTACATGTTTAAGGTCATACAACTCCTAAATCTTATAAGCTAAATTTGTATCCCGGTTTTTTTTTTGATTCCGTATTTTGGACTCTATATACCACACTGTGCTATGCATATGACACTAAACAGGCAATAATTCTGAGATATAAGAAAGAGTGGGCTCCATGTGATAACCTTAGGTCTATTAAGAGTGGGGAAGGTCTCCAAATTCCCTTAGTCCTATTAAGGACAACACAATGTATATTGTTTCCAGCAAAGGTTTGACACAATCAAAGGTGAGGCTGAAAGGTACTTGAGTAGCTGAAACAAGGAGCAAAGTACTACTTTGCTTGCCATTACAATTACCTACTCTCATCCAATCCTAACCTGTTGTTCTAGCCAGAGGTGAATTGGAAAGGGATGAGATTTCTACTCTTCTTTGCCAAATACGTAGAAAGTAAATTTTTGCCAGATTTTAATTATGGTATTTTTAAGGAAATTAGACATTAGACAAACAGGACCCTAGTAAAAATGGGCTCAACAATTCTTACACTGCCTCACTCAAATGACTTTTCATGAGGATTAAGAGTAATAATGTCTCTCAAAGATTTTAGAACTATAAAGTGCTATGTAAAATGACAGCTGTAATTATTTTGAGGTAGGTAGATAATTGTTTACCTTCTCACCTATGTATACATAATAAAAAAAATACTATGTATACATAAAAAAAAAATTGAGCAGCCACTACATTGTTTTTGATGGAATTGTGAACTGATTCATCCATTTAGGAAAGAAATCTGGAATTATGCCTAAAGTGTTCTTAGACTTCCTATACTCTTTGACCCAGTGATACAACTACTAAGTCTATTTACCAAGATAATTAGAGAAAAAGGAAAAGAACCTATATGTTCTAAAATATTTATAGCAGCTCTTTTTGTGGCAGCAAAGAATTGATAATTGTAGGGATGCCTGTCAAGGGGAATAGCTGAACAAGTTGTGGTATATGATTGTGATGAAATACATGGGTAGACTTGCATGAAATAATGAAGAGAAAGATGAGCAGAACCAAGAGAACATTGTTTACAGTAATAATAGTATTGTTTTAAGAGCAATATTGGATGGCTAAGACATTTTGCTTATTACAAATACTTTAACTACTATGGACATATGAAAGAAGATGCTCTCTGCATCTAGGAAAAACTGATACATAGAAGTGTGTATAGAGTGGTTTTATGTATATGTGTGCATGGGTCTAGAGGTAATCATATCCAGGGTGAGAGGAAGAAAAAAAAAAGGAAAAAGAAATTTATGTAATAATTTTATTACATATTTAAAAGGAGTAGCAAGTTGGACATAACAGATTTGCTGTTTCATGTGCATTTTTATTATGCCATGTTATGGGAATGGTTGTTTTATTCCATAAACTAAAAACAAAATAAATATTTCAAATGATTAAAAGTTTTTTTTTTAATCAATGAAAGACCACTCTGTTAGGCTGTATTCCAAGTATATTCCTTTCTAACTAATATCCCTATTACTGTCGAAGGCACTACCATACCTCTAGTCACCAGGCTTGCAACTTTGGTGTTGTCATTGACTTCTTCATGTCTCCCACTCATCATTATCAATCTTATTTTCCCAAGACCAGTGTATTCTAGGGGCAGTTCGGTGGCATGTTGGATAGAAAGTTAAGTCTGGAGTCAAGAAGACCTGAGCTCAAAAATGGCCTCAGACATTTATTAGTGGCACTGGGCAAGTCATAACCTCTATCTTCCTGAGTTTTCCCAACTGTAAAATGGGTATTATAATAATAGTATCTACCTTGTGTATTGTTGTGAAGATAAAATGAGAAAGCAGTAAACTGTATGTTTTATTTAGTTGATTTCAGTCATGTCTGGCTCTTTGTATCTCCTTTTGAAGTTTTCTTGGTAAAGATTCTGGAATGGTTTGCCATTTCCTTCTCCAGCTCATTTTACAGATTAGGAAATTGAGGCAAATAGGGTTAAATGATTTTCTAAGGCTCAGGCTAGTAAGTGTCTGAGGCTAGATTTGAACTTAGATCATCCTGAATGGCTTGACACTCTATCCATTGTGCTACTTACCTGCCCTCTTAGCATATAAGAGGGACTGTTGTACAGAGAATAAGAGCAAGCTGAGACCCGGGCTCAAGGTAAATTTAGGTGTGGACTTATTGATCAAGTGAATGGCTACCTAGGGTATGCACCCAAATTAGGTAGCATTGACCGAAGGTACAAACAGTGTTTAAAAAGGCAAAAACCACAAAAACCACAATCAGGGAAGGGAGCTAGCATAAGCAAAGATGTACAGAAGTCAAGAACACCCATTTGTTAGATCTATAGCTCAGGGCTAATTTGGGAATATGGCACAAGGGTACAAGGGTGCAATCTTCCTGGAGCATGGGGGTCCCTCCTACAACAGGGTAGAGAGTACAAGGTGGACTGTGCAGGGTGGAGGTTCATTGGATAAGGGAGAGTGGAAAACAGTGAATTCTCCAGAATACACCAGGGTCATGTTCTGGGTGAAAGGTGTAGGGACCCTGCTTGGTCAGTGGAACAGGACAGGGTGGTCTCTACATAAGATAATCTTGCACCATAACCCCAGGGCTGATCTTTGTACACTATGCTGATTCAGGGAGAACATACAGAATGCTGATTTGAGGAAGGAGGGGGTCAGGGAACTATGACTTGGGCACTACCCAGGACAATGCCTTAAGCTGTTTCAAGCTATTACAGGGTGTAGGATAGAGATGAAGACAAAAAATACAAAGGGGCTTAATGGTGGGCCACAAATCAGACGCTATGTAGTGACTTGTGATTTGGGTTTGGGTACAACGGTACTTAGTAAATGATTGCCCTGCTCCTACACTTTGTACCTTTTTTTTCCTTTTTTTAAATTATTATTATTATTTTTTTACTTTTATTTTAGTTTGCATCATTCATTTCCACAAGATTTTGAGTTATATATTTTCTCCCCATCTTTGCCCTACCCACCACTCCAAAACAGGCATCCCAGTGTGTACCCCCTCCCCCAGTCTATTCTCTCCTATGTCACTTTTTGGTAGGGCAGGATGGATCTCCCAACAACAGTGCCTGTGTATCTCAGGTTCCAGTTGGATGTAGTAATAATAATAATAATAATAATAATAATAATA
>CM053584.1:42648364-42668690 GCA_028627135.1 Pseudochirops cupreus | reverse complement strand
TTAATCTATTTTTTAGGATGTTGATTTCTTCAGTCATACTGCTGACTCTCTTTTCATGATTTTCCTGCAACATTCTTATTTCTCTTCCCAATTTTTCTTCCACTTCCCTTATTTGGTTTTGAAAATCTTTCTTCTGCTCATCTCTAGCTTTAAGGCATTCTTCATGTTTATTGGAGGCCCCTGGTGGGGGAGTTGTGGCTGCACTCTCCACCTCCCTCTCTCTGCCATGATCTTTGTTTTCCCCAAAGAATGGATCCATGGTTTGGTTGCTGTTCTTACTTTGCTTCTTATGCTTATTCTTACTCATGGTTCTTCAGACTGTGATTTTTTTTTTAAATCTCTGTGGGTCTCTACTTCCAGAAGGGAAAGCTTTGTCCCAAATTGCTGGGGTCCTCCCGGCTGCTGTAGCTCTCAGGAAGGTGCTGGGACCCCTCCTACTTACTTCCAGCTCCCTGGATAATGAAGACTCCAAGACCAAGGCCCAAGATGGTGATCCAGATGCAGGCTGCTCAACGCCAGAGCACTCACCTCAGAACAATCACTTAGTTTCCCTGCTGTCTGCAGGCGGTGGGCGGGAAGCTGCAACGTGGAGGTGGGTGCAAATCCTCTGCCTTTTGCTTTTCCACTCTGGAGGCCTTTTGGCCAGACTGCTTTCTCTCCTGATTTCACAATTCCCACTAACCTAATTCTGAACACTGCTTGCAGCTGCCACTAATCTGCTCATTGCTCCTCTGGTTCTGCCACCCCTGGGGCTCAGCAGCAGCTTCAGGCCAGGTTGGTTTTGGTTCGCAGTGCTGATAAGGTTCCTCATAGCCGAGCTGACTTTAGTGGGAAGTATCTTTGTGTGCGTTTTGGAGTTCTAGGATTGGTTTAGAGTCCTATTTCATGGGTATTTTAGGGTGGCTATGTGAGAGCTGCAATATGTTGCTGCTACTATGCTGCCATCTTGGCTCCTCCCCTTAGTTAGTCTATTTTTAAGGTGTTATTATCTTCAGTGTATTTTTGTGTCTCCCTTAGCAGGCTGTTGACTTGCTTTTCATGATTTTCTTGAAGCATTCTCATTTATCTTCCTAATTTTCCTCTACTTCTCTTACTTTATTTTCAAAATCTTTCTTGACCTCCTCCTTGGCCTGTAACCAATTCATATTTTTCTTGGAGGTTTTTGATATAAGAGTTCTGACTTTTCTGTCTTCCTCTTGCTCTATGCCTTGATCCTTTTTGTCCCCCCAAAATGACTCTGTGGTCTTTGCTTCCTCTGATTGCTCATATTGCTAGCCAATTACTTGACTTTTGAGCTCTTTGCCATGGTAGAATTCTGCTTCCTGATTGGAGAGAGCTTTGTCCCAAATTGCTGGGGTTTTCACATCTGCTGGAGCTATTAGGAAGGCATCATTTCTAAAGCCCCCACAAGCTCTGGCTCACTGGCTATTCACCCCAGGACCCATACCCATGACTGCAATCCAGATCTAAGAAGGTTAAAGCAAGAGCAATTATCCTCTGAATGGTCACTTTGTCCCCCTACAATGTGCAGGCCAGGAGCTCCTGAGGCATCCAATACGTGGGGGCTGCACAGCCACTATGCCTCTGCTATTTCTCACCCTGGGGCAGGTGCTGGACCATGCTCTTTCATCCCCACATTGCAAAAAGAATTCCACACTGACCTTTTACTTTGTCTTTAGTGTTTATAGGTTGAAAAGTCTGGAAGCCACCACAGCTGCTTGTGATTCATTCTCTTGAAGTCTGCTCTGGCTCCCACTGATTGGGGTTGCCCTGTGGCCAAAACACACAACTCCTGTGGAACTGCAGCTCCCAGTGAACTACAATAGACCTTTCCTGTCAGCCTGCTGACCTTCCTTCAGAGATTTGTTTCTCTCTGTCATTTTGTGGGTTCTGTAGCTTTAAAATTTGTTTAGAGTAATTTTTTTTTGCAGGTGTTGTGATTGTTTGCAGCTAGAGCCCAGGCCAAGTCTGTGCTTCTGCTCCACCATCTTGTTTCTGCCCCTTGTGACCTTCTGATCTTTTCCTTCCTTCCTTCCTTCCTTCCTTTTTCTCTTTCTTTCTTTCTTTCATTTAAAATCCTTCACAATCTAAATCCAATCTTTCTCTCCAGGGTGATTACACATGTCACCCAGTTGATATTCACATATGCTTGGCCTTCTTATTCCTTATTGTATCTCCCACTTTCTCATCGTTACACGGGCTACCCTCAGGCCTGGAATACTATCCCTTTTTACTCAGACTTTTGGAACCCTTAGCAGTTCCTTTCCCAGGACAATTCAAGAGGCCTTTCAGCCTTGCCTGATTCCTTTAGGTGTATCTCTGCCTCTCTCTCTCTCTCTGTTTCTTTCTCTCTCTCTCTCTCTCCTGCTCTCTCTCTCTCTTTCTTTCTCTCTCTCTCTCTGTTTCTTTCTCTCTCTCTCTCTCTCTCTCTCTCTCTCTCTCTCTCTCTCTCTCCTTCTCTCTCTCCCTCTCTCCCTCTCGCTGCCTCTCTCTCTCTCCCTCTCTTTCTCTCTCTCTGTCTCTCTCTCCCTCTCTCTCCCCCTTCCTCCCTCCTTCCCTCTCCCCTCCTATATTTTGATCTGTGAGTATGTTATCTCACTTAGAATCCATTCTCTAACAGGGCAAACTTTTTATCAATGTTACCTGAATTTCCATGTTCTATTACCATGTATAGTAAACAATAGTTGTTCAATAAATGTTCATTTAATAATACCATTATGTTCAGATCTTTGATTTCATTGTTATTGGGAAACTCTAGTGAAGTGACTCCCTTTACCAATGCGGACTGACAACTATCCTGCCATTTTTCATGTTAGATAAAGTCTGAGATTCTAATATTGACTTACCCAGGGACATACAACTTCTATCATATGATTGATTCATATGCAATTTATATTCCTTGAACTGAATATATATATATATATGTATATATATATATATATATATATATACACACACACACACACACACACACACACACACACATATCTATACTTGTGTGTGTGTATTATAGTGGGATTGGGGCTGAAGTCTTTTCTCTGTCACTTATTGTACAATGATGGGTAAGTCACTTTGGGCCTTCGCTTCCTCACATGTAAAATGAAGAAGTTGAACTCGATGTCCCTGAAGGCACCTTCCATCACTAAATCTATGTCCTGTTAACATGAAAGCAAGGCCATTGATCTTGGGATTTGTCATTGAGGCAAAAGGGAATAACATGAGGAGAGTGACCTGAGAAATATCACACAGAGAAGAACTTGTGAGGAGTGAACTAGGGATGGTGTATTTAGAGGAAAGTAGCTCTGCTCTGAGTATAAAATCTGTTTCTGGTTTTGCCTAAGACATGCTGATATTCTGAAGACTTTCTCAAACAGAAATGGGGTCAATTTAAGGCCTGTTTCTGGGCCCATCATCTGGGTTGATCCATTTCTAACTCAGACTTTTATAAAGCCTGTGCATATGACATTAACCAGGCCAGGGGAAAGTACAAGAATGTGCAATGTATTTATTCTCAGAAGTGCATGGCTGGTGTGGCTGGGCAGTAATGAACTGCTAGTTTAGTTTACCTGAATATAAAACAGAATTAAATCACCCAGCTTGGAAAGCACAGAATTTTAAACAGAACATTTTTCAAGGGGTATACTTTCTGAGATTTGCTTCCAAGACATGCACCTCTATTCGCCTTTAAAAAAATATAAATCTTTAGATTCTTAACTTGGGAAGCATTGGGGGTTAGATACTGAATATTTATTGAATAGAAAACAAATGCTTTGAAATAAGGATGGCAAGAATTTGATTTTTTTTTGGTTTGTATTCCTTTAGTAAAAGGTCATTTTCCCATTTTGAAACATAATTAAATATTAAAAATAACAGGAAAAATAATCAAGTCTTACCCAGTAAGTAACTGGAGGCGACACATATGGCATAATTTTCTGGCAAGTAGATTGGTAACGTGTAGTCACAGAGCATAAAGGAAGAATGAAACCCTATGTTTTTGATAAAGTAATCATTTCTCAACAATTTTACATTATTCATGGATATCCTGCAATGTTGTTGAGGGTATTAGTTTTCTCAAGCAAAGTTCAAGAGAGAAAATACACTCTGCCTTGACTGAATGCACTGCTTAAGACCACTGTTGTTTATCATAGTAATGGGGCAAGATTTATTTCACTTTTGAAAATTAATCTCCAAAAACTATGTAGGCAATCTACCTATTAATTTAAAAATATAAACATGTAGTCACAAATATACAGAGATCATAGAGATAGAGATGAAGAAATGGTAGGCTGTAAGATGGTTTAGACATTAGAAAGCTTGCCTAGTAGCCAAGGAAACCAAGTTCTAAGATTCACCTCTGACTTTGTGAGCCCAGACAAATGACTTAATTACTCTGTTCTTTAACAACATTCCCACATTATAAGTTGAAAATACATAGAAGAAGCACATACCTGCTTTAACAGATGTTTTCTTTCCTGGGAATTCTTTATATCAATGGAATCACAGGTTCAATTCTTATGCTATTTATAAATATCATTTTAAAAGTACTTTCCCTATTTTCATCCTCAAAACAGTACTATTCTCAAAATGCTTAGCAGGTATTGATTAGATAGATGGAAAAATTGAAACACAAAGAACTTTGTAGTAGGCCACCTATCCAAGGTATCATGGGGTTTTTACTACTATGGTTGAAATTAGAACTCAGGTTCTCTCAACTTTAATTTGATTTGAACCAATTTAATAAACATTAAATATTCTCTGCGTGCAGAGCACTATACTAGGTCCTGGAGGAAAGAAAGAATGTTTAGGTGAGACTAATTTTTGCTTTCAATCAATTCAATGCAACAAATTTTTACTAAGTTCTTATTATGAGTCACACTCAAATTGGGATAGTGGCAGAGAACTGGCTTTAGAGTTAAGATGACATGGGTTCTGGCTGTTCCTCTGTCGCGTTCTGATCACTTGCTGAACCAGTTCTCTAAGACTTGCAGATTAGGTGCCACATGCATTGGTAGAAGAATTTTACTCATTATGGGCTCTTTATTTAAATAAATCATAGTTCCTTTTTATGTACTAGGAATACAAAGGGAAAAAATAAATAAGTAATCCTAGTCCTCCAGCATCTTTAATTTACTGGAGAACTACACTTTATATTTTCATGGAGCTTTGAGTCTCACAGAGTCATAGCCCTCCATACCTTTTGTAAGAACAATCCTGTTGGGATTAAATTTGAAAACAGTATGATCAATGACAATTTGTGTTTTTGCTTAAATATCCTACTATTTCTTTTACACAGCTGAAAGGGAAGTTGAAACAAAGAGTAGGCTATTCTCTCTGTTGAAAAAAAAAAGCTAATTTCCAATATGGTAGGGGTGCTCCTGAGAGTTGTTCACCAGGAACTGGAGATGTGCCCCCAAAGGGGCCACTGAGAGATTCCATCATTCATTCCTAACATAGATAACATTTAAATAAGTGTCTGGTTGTGATATGTTCTGAATTCAACTATCAACCTAAGCCAGCTGGTCCTCAGTATTATTTATATAAATAAAACATGATCAGGCACAGTTGTGAGATATAACACCTCATTCTATGAGCCTTTAGGACTGTGAAATTCTAAATTCATACTTGACTTTCCACCTGCAGTTGTGGGTGGGAAAAAACAAATAAATTGTAGATGGAGTCAAACTCCAGGAAACTGAGAGTCATTTGAAATAATGAGGAAACATGAGTCCCAGCTAACCCTGAAAATCCTAATGGGTTGAGGATCTGTGTAGGGCAGATAAAGATGAATCCTAGATGTAGCCTGATATATTTTGCAGACAAGCCAGAAAAAGAGAAGATAGTCATTGAAAAGCTTGGTTATATCACTGTTAACAATGACAATGATAAAAAAAAAATCGTCAATACCCAATAGGTCATAGATACAGTGTTGCCTAGGTCCACAACAAATTTATTCTCATAAATTTGTGGTCATGAGCTCAACTAGGCCATCTTGTCCTTCACTGGATTCTGGTGATTTTTGTTTCACCTCTCCCTAGTATTTTCCTAGTTCACTTACCTCAGCTTTTTTCCTATATCATCACTGAAGTTCATGCCCACTAAACCCTTATGTCCCCGATTGTCCTGTACTTTCTTCTCTTCTCCCTCTATTCTAGCTGTGTGACCCCGGGAAAAACATTAAATTTCTGTTTATCTCAGTGTTTTTTTTTTAATTCTGTAAAATGGAAATAATAATAGTGGCTACATCCTGGTGTTGTTGTGTGGAAAAAAATGGTATATTAACTATAAAGTTAATTGTAAAACTAACACAGTACCTGCCACATAGTAAGCACTACATAACTATTATTTATTAATAATAATAATAATCATAATTTCACTTATGGTCTAATCAGTTTCCAATTGTTTGTTTTTACACACATGAATCATACATATATACACATATATACACAGACATGTATATATACATATACAAATATATATGTGCATATATATGCATATATACATACATATATATATATATATATATATATATACATACACACATATACATACACACAGATACACACATACTGTAAAGCCATTCATGAGGATCTTTCCAGAGGACTGTTGCTGTGAATAGCTTTCAAAGTTCTGATTACATAATATAGTGAGCTCTGTATTTATCCAATAATAAATCAAAGCACAATATTCACAGAACATCAAAGTACAGCATTCACAATGTTACAACTTTTCACTGAAAATCAAAATACAACATTCACCGTGTCACAACTCAACAACCCATCACCAAAATGGCCAAATTGTTTTCACCAAAGTAGTCACATAGTTTTCAACAAAGTACAATCATTTAGTTAATCACAAAATCCTTAATTCAATCACAAAGTACAAAAGTCAAAGTTCTCCACCCCTAGGTCACAGTAAATCATAATCTTCTCAGTCAGTATCCAAGTAGTCTTCTTTCAGTTTGACTTGAGGCTGCCTCTCAGCTTTCTTGACTCCTCTTCCATGGTCTCAGCTCCAACTGTTACCTGGGTTCAAAGGCAGGCAGCTCTCAGTTCCTTGTCCATCTCCTTGTCCAGTTCTTCATCCAGTTCCCTTCTGTACTGAAGTTCACAGTGTCCAGTCCACATCAAGTCCTTCACAGCTCCTGTTTCTGGGAAGACAAAGCTTGACAGAGTCACAATAATATTCACAAGCATTGCTGGCACCATCATCAATTCACTATCTGCCTGTGAAATCAATTCAGACCCAACAACAAGGTCTGAGAACTCAACACAAATCATCAACATAGAAATCAACACAGACAGAGCAGACAGAGTGCCAGGATACCACAAGTTTTCTCCTTCTTGACTCTGCCACCACAAGAGTCCTCTCCTCAGTTTTACTTTCTATAGCCTGGGGTTCTCCTTATGTATGGTCATTTGCTCCTCCCCAGGAGTTCTAGGGTTCATAAGTTGTGGGGTTCACATGTTCTGTTTCTTAACAGATGATACAGGTCTCAAAAGGAACTTGAACTGAAACGAGGTGTTAATTCAATAGCTTGAACAAGGCATGAACTACTTCTATGCTTGCCTTTACACACACATATACACACATGTCTATATACTTGCATACATATACATATATACATATATACATATATATATATACACACACATAGATACACATATCTATATCGATCGATATATCTCTCTATTCAGCGGTTCTCAACCTGTGGGTTATGTTCAATTTGTAACAATGAAAATACATCCTGCATATCAGGTAGATTCATAACAGTAGCAAAATTACAGTAGTAGCAACGAAAATAATTTTATGGTTGGGGGTCACCACAACATGAGGAACTGTATTAGAGGGTCACAGGATTAGGAAGGTGGAGAATCGTTGATGGATCTATTGATATAGATAGACAGATAGATAGATAGGTAGATAGATAGACAGAAAGACAGACAGACAGACAGACAGACAGACAGATAGATAGATAGATAGATAGATAGATAGATAGATAGATAGATAGACAGAGATAACCAGGTCTCATCCCTGTCCTTAGAGCCAGTTCTTCATCACCCAATGATCTTCTGGGCATTCTGAATTAGGTGTTTTGTACTCATATCAAACCTATCATGTTTAAAATAGAACTCATCTCCCCCAAAAACCTCCCCAATTCTTTCCAGTCTCCTATTATAACTGAGGATACCACCAACTTCTCAGTTACCCACAATTATAACATCAGTGTCATTCTCAAATTTTCACACATGCCCTACATATCCCAACTGTTATCAAGCTTTGCTATTCCTACTTCTATAAAATCTTTCCCATATATTCCCTGCACTCCATTCACCCAGTCACCACCCTGGCAGAGTGCCTCACACTTGAACTATTATAATAGCTTTCTGGTTGATACTATTGTCTCTAGTTGCTTCCCACTCAAATCTATGATCCACTCAACTACAAAAACGGTTTTCTTATAGTACAGGTCTGAAAATGTATAGCTGTATCTTTACCCCCAACTCAGTATACTATAAAGGTTCCCTGTTACCTCTAGGATAAAATATAAAATGCTCTGTTTCACATCTAAAATCCTTCACATGCAGAACTCTTTCTACCCTTCCAGTCTTCTTGCACTTTATTCCCCATCATGTACTCTATAAATCAGTTACCCTTTGGATACTTCCTGGTCCTTACACATAACTCTCCATCTCCCAAAGGAAGACAACAGAAAGAACAAGCTATTTACTCCCAGCCCAAAGTAAAAGTCAGTCTCTTTTTTTATCTCCTGTCTCTTATAAAAGGGACCATTCCATGCAACATGTACAGAGTTGTTCATCCTGATTCTGGCAGATGCTTTGTGATTTTGGGGGCCTGCTGCTGGCTATGTTTGATCCACTGCAACTGGTAGAGCTTATGAATCAATACATACATATACATACATGCATACATACACACACACACACACACACACACACACAAGAGGGTATCCAAACTTCTAGCTCTAATTTGTTTAAATTAACTTTTGTTTATTTTTTAGTTTACATCATTGATTTCCACAAGATTTTGAGTTACAAATTTTCTCCCTCCCCTTCCCCTACCCACCACCCCACAAAAGGGATTTCGTTGTATATTCCCTCCCCCAATCTGCTCACTCCTATATCCTCCCCCATCACTCCTCTGACTTTCTGGTAATGCAAAATGAATCTCCCTACCCTAGTGCCTGTATACATTATTTCCCAGTTAAATGTAAATAATATTAGTAATAAAAATAATTATATATATATATATGTATATGTATATGTATATATACATATATACATTTTTTTTAAAATTTGATTTTAGAACTTTAAATTTTAGATTCTTTCCCTTCCTCCCTTGTCACCCACCTTCACTTGAAAGACAAGCAATTCAATACAGGCTGTAAATGTGTAGTTACGCAGAACCTCTCCAAAATGGACATATTGTGAAAGCCTTACTATATTTCCCTCCTTTCTATCCCACCCTCCACTCATTGTATTCTCTACTTTGTTCCTGTCCCTTTACAGAAGTGTGTGCTTCTAACAAACTTCCCCCCAACCTGCCCTCCCCTGTATCATCCCCGCTCTCATCCCATTGCCCCTATTCTCCTGCAGGGCAAGATACCCAATTTAGAGTGTATGTCATTCCTTCCCTAAGCCAACTTCAAGGACAGTAAGTTTGACCCATTTCCTTTTTGCCTTCTTGTTCTTCCCCTCCATTGTAACTGTTATCACTTGCCTCTCCTATATGATATAATTAGCCCCATTCTGTCTCTCCTTGTCTCCTCTCATTCTATTTCTCTCCAACTCTTAATTTCACCGTTTAAAATATCATCCTTTCCTATTCAATTGATCCTGTGCCCTCTGTCTACATACACATAAATACCTGCACTCACATATGTATACATACGCATATATACCATCCTATATAGACATATGTGTATGTATACATATATATACATTTATACTCCCTTCACCTATCCTCATGCTGAGAAAAGTTTCACAAGTTACAATTCTCATTTTTCCATGTTTGCATGGAAATAGATCAACTTTGATAAGTTCCTTATGATTTCTTTTCTATGTTTACCTTCTCATGCTTCTTCTGTTTGAACGCCAAATTTTCTGGTTAGTTCTGGTTTTTTCCTCAAGAATGCTTGAAAGTCCTCCACCTCACTGAATGATCATATTTTCCCTTGAAACATTATACTAAGTTTTGCTTGATAAGTAATTCTTGGTTTTAATCCTAGCTCCCTTGATCTCCGGAATATCATATTCCAGGCCCTTCAGCCTCTTAATGTACAAGCTGCTAGATCCTGGGTTATCCTGATTGTGTTTCCACAGTATTCAAAAATTGTTTCTTCTTGGCAGCTTGTCATATTGGCTCCTTGATCTGGGGACTCTGGAAGCTGGCTATAACATTCCTAGGAGTTTTCTTTTTGGGATCTTTATCAAGAGGTGATTGGTGAATTCTTTCAAGTTCTATTTTGTCCTCTGGTTCTAAAATATCTGGACAATTTTCCTTGAGAATTTCTTGAAGAATGATTTATAGGTTATTTTTCTCGTCATAGCTTTCAGATAGTCCAATAATTTTTAAATTGTCTCGCCTGAATCTATTTTCTAGGTCAGTGGTTTTTTCAATGAGATATTTCACATTGCCTGCAATTTTTTTCGTTTTTTTGGACCTGTTTAATCATACCTTGATTTCTCATCAAGTCATTTGCTTCCATTTGCTCCACTCTAATTCTGAAGGAATTATTCTCTTCAGAAAGCTTTTGAGATTCTTTTTCCATCTGGCAAATTCAACTTTTTAAAGCATTCTTTTCCTCATTGGCTTTTTGGGCCTCTTTTGCCATTTGAGTTAGTCTATTTTTTGAGGTGTTTATTTTCTTCAGTCTGGTTGTTGAATCTCTTATCATGATTTTCTTGCATCAGTCTCATTTCTCTCCCCAATTTTTCCTCCACTTCTCTTATTTGGTTTTCAAAATCTTCTTTAATCTCCTCTATGCCCTGTATCCAGCTTGTCTTTTTCTTAGAAGCTTTTGGTGTGGGAGTTATGTCTGTGTTGTCTTCCTCCCATTCCATTCTTTTGTCCTTTTTGTCCCCAAAAAAGGAATCTAAAGTTGGATTGCTGGCCTTGATTTGCTTCCTTTGCCTGTTCATGTCACTAGTCAATTACTTGGCATTTGTGTTCTGTAGAACTCTGCTTTCAAAGAACAGATCTCTGTCCCAAATAGCTGAGGTTTTCACAGTCACTGGAGCTATTAGGAGGCTGCTGTTTCTGCAGCCCCCACTAGCTTTGGCTCACCAAAAATGCACCTCAGGACCACCACCCAAGACCATAATTCTGATCCAGGCAGGTTAATGCAAGAGCACTTAGCTTCTGAATTACTGCCTGGCCTCCCTGCAATCTGCAGGCCGGGAGTTTCTGAAGCAGCCATGTGGAGGTGGCTGGAAGGCCACCACTTCATACTGCTTTTAGCTCTAGATGCAGTTTGGTTGGACCCTCTCCCCCAATTTAGCCAAATTCCACTGACCTTTTCCCTTTTTTCTTGGTTCTTATGGGTTTGTAATTCTGGAAATTGCCACAGCTGCTGATGAACTGCTTCTCCTGAATGCTCTAGCCATGGTGTCTCCTGGATACCCTGGGGATGAAACCACATGGGCTGAACTCTGCTCCCAGCATGCTGTGATGACCACTTGCTGGGCTGCCTTCAGTGGGAAATGTGTTTTTCTGTCATTTTTGTGGATTATGGCTCTCTAAAATTTGGTTAGAGCAGCATTTCATAGGTATTTGAGGTGGTTATAGGGTGAGCTAGTGGAATTCTCCTGTTTCTATGCCACCATCTTGACCTCTAACTTTCTTATTAGCTGAGAATTGTGTTAATATTGTGTAAAGGAGTTTCTTAATCGAGTGGTGAGGGAATGGGTGAATTATTCTATACCCAAACTAGCCTCAGTGTGACCAAGATCATATAATATACACAACTTATGTCTGAATTAGACACCCTTGTGCCTGGTCTTACAAAACGACTCTTCTACCAACCTCTTCTTTGTTGTTTTTTTTTTTCCTGATTCTACACAAATTCTTTATTCAACCCAAGGTAGTTTCCGGATTTGGAGTTGGCCATTTAAGTTCAAGAGATATGCCTTGCTCAGAACTAATAAGTACAGCTAAGAAACCTTTTAAATCAGAGAAGATGGTACTGGTAAGATGATGGACCCAAGTCTACTTCTTAGTTTAGTTTAATTTAGATTTTTTTTTCCCTCAGAAGATACATTGGTAATTGTTTCAACAGTACAGAGCCAAAGGGAAATGCTTTTTGCCTAATTACCAATTTTAAACAACTGCTTTATGTTCAGATGAAGCTCAAGTAACAGTCTCACAGATCATAATAGTACTTATAAGTTGTAACTAATTGTTTTCTAAAGTCCCTTTTTCTTTTGAAAAGTTTGTTTGTAAATATTTTGTTTTTCATTTTTTTTGTGTGTCAGAAATAAATAACTGTCCTATACCTGATCCATTTTGTACGTTGAGTACCTTATCACACTCTGTTTTTTCTGGGACATTAGAGTTGGATTAAACAACTCAAAGAGTCTAATAAAAGGCAAAATACCTTGTATTCTTCTTTTCAGAGGCCAGACTCCACAGGAGAAACCATAATCTGGATCCATAAGAGAGACCACAGTCATAAAGAAAATATTATCAGAGGCAGGTTTTGAACCCAGGTCTTTCTGACTTCAAGGTAATCTCTGTATATACTACAAAATGTTCTTATGAATGGAAGGAAGGAAGGAAGGTAGGAATGAATGAAGGAATGAAGGAACTAAGGAAAGAAGGAAGGGAAAGAAAGGAAAGGAGAGGAGAGGAGAGCAAAGGAGAGGGTAATGGAGGGGAGGGGAGGGGAGGGGAAGAGAGGAGGAAGGAAGGGAGGAAAGAAGGGAGAGAGGGAGGTAGGAAGGAAAGAAAGAGTGTATGGTTATAAGTAACCCTACCTATCCTTCATATCTCTCATGGTCAGTTCTCTGAGGGACTGTTTAATCATTTTAATGTTAAAATATGATATAATATTTAGGTATGTGATTTCCAATAATACAGAGTTACATCAGATAATCTCAGTTTATATGTTTGTCCTCTTTTTGTCTTGAGCCTCAGCTGTCCAATGGTAAGTGCCAGATTATACTGAATTAGTGACACAGGACAATGGTTATAAAATGATGATTGCTTGTTGGATCAATGACCATTTTAGGCATCTTTAATTATGTTTTCTTTGTACCATTTTGGCTTTTTTAGGAAGGTGGATGAATATTCACCTATCCATTCATGCTATGTTAATAGTCCTTAAAGGACAGTTTGGATTATCTTCCTGATGCTCCAGTAATCTCAGTAAGAAAGGTTCCTTATTAATTAGAGCGCTGAAACTAGCACTCGATAGGCTGTGAGACATCCCCTGTAGACTCACATGAATTTCTCACTGTCAAATGGAGTAATACTCTTTCCCTTCTATTGAGTTGAAAGTTCTTGACTAAGAAAAATGGAGTCTCAGATACTTGAAAGAACTTACTAATATCTTGTTAGTAATCTTTCAGGGATTCATACTGAAGTTTAAATTATATAGGCCAGGGAATTACAGGTGGATTCTTCAATTTACAGAACAGATAATTACTTAATATGAGGTCTGGAAAGGATCTTGGTGGTCAGATTCTGACTCTTATTTTTTGATGAGGTTTCTGAGGGCCCCAAAAAGGAAAATTTCATTGCCAAGTTCACATACATAGTAAATTAAAGAACTGCGACTTCACCCCCAGATCTCAGATTATATAGAGAGTTATTTCTACGAAATCATAATACATCCTAGTGAAATTTTAGAATGGCTTGTTAAAGGTCTACCTGGTGAAGGGCTCTAAGAATAGGAAGAGGTTATTGCTAAGAGCTATCCTGACTACACATCCACACTAGGCTAATCAAAGTTCTTTGGTAAATGGGGTTGCTAAAATAACATGAGATCAGCCAAATTCTGGGGACATAAGATTTTAACAGACATTAGACAATGCTTCTTCTTATATAGAAAATTGATAGATAAGCTCTCAGTAGTTAGGTCCAGAAGTAGTTAAATAATTATGTACTGATTAAGTACAAAGAATATTGATTCAATGATACCTTGGTTAAGGTCTCCAATATAATGCCTTCAGGCTCTATCATTTACCCTGCTATATTCAACTTGTTATGTTAGATGATGGTATGAATATCATGCTTATGAAGTCAAAAATATAGCTAGGAATAATTACTAAATACATTAGGTGACAGAGCTGGAATTTTAAGACTTCAACCAGCTGGAATAATGGATAGAACTTAAGAGGAAAAAAATATAGCATCTTACACTTCAACTAGTTGGCATAGTGGATAAAATGTGCCTTGAGTCAGAATGACTCATCTTCCCAAGTTCAAATCTGAATCCAGGTGCTTACTAGTTGTGTGGCCCTGGGCGAGTCACTTAAATATTTTTTTGCCTCAGTTTCCTCATTTCAAAAATGAGCTGGACAAAGAAAGGGCAAACAATTCTAGTATCTTTGCCAAGCAAACCCCAGAGTCATGAAGAGAAGGATACATCTGAAATGACTGAATAACCACAAACACACTTCATTTGCAATAAAAAAGGACACAAAGTGAGTAAAATGTGACTGGATCATAGTATATGCAAAAAAAAATACAAACACAATATTAGTCACTGAGGTGATATGGCAACCCAAAGAACTCATAGCTTTAGGTTATATTAAACAGTTTTGTCTTTAACCTGGAAAGTCATTGTCTTGTCATACTTTGTGCAAGTCTGGCTATATTAGGGAATTGTTCTTTTTTTCTATTTTCGGAAGGATGAAGAAGAAAAGAAATTGAGAAACGTCAGATACGTAGGAGCAAAATTGGTAGAGAAGATTATCATGAAAGCTAAAGGAAGAGAATATCAACTATTCTAGAGGGGATCATAGTTAATAAAGTCAAAAACTTTAAAAAAAACCTTGATTTGAATGAGCACTGATAAAACACCATCAAAAGAAGACTCGGCAGAAAAAAGGTGCTTGGAAGAATTTATGCATTGGTTTGTTGAAAGAACTGCAGTTATTCATCTTGGAGATTAGTCAAATAGGGATATGGAATGAACAAAAGCTTTTAAATATTTGAAGGATTTTACTGTAGAAGGTTTAGACTTGAGGGCCTGCTCACTTATCTTTTGAATCTTTTTACACCTTGCCCCCTCCACAGACATACTCTGTGATATCCTGTTATTTTTCAAATAAGACACTTCATCTCCTGACTCAAGGGCTTTTTACTAGCTATTCTCCATACTTAAATTGGTTTCCCTCTTCATGTCCACGTCCTGGGTTTCCTGGTTTTCTTCAAGTTTCACTTAAAATTTTACCTTCTACAGAAAGTCTTTCCCAATCTTCCTTAATTCTAGTCCCTTCTCTCCAATTTAACCTGAACATAGCTCATTAGAACATTATTGAACCTCCTCCTATCAGACTGTGAGCTTCAGGGACTGCCTTATTCCTTTTTCCATGTTTCTAGTACCTTAGTGTGTTTAACACGTGGTTATTAATTAATTTTAATTCTCAGATTTTGGGTGCAAAAGTATGGCCAGTGCAAATGCACTGAAATATTGTTGAATGAATTGTACTTGGATGCTTAGAAGAGTCGGAAATGTACCTTCCTCCCTTCATTGAAAACATAGGGTACTAAAAAGGGTAGAATGTTGTATAAACTGACAGACATCATCAATACACTGCATTACTTTGCTGAATTCTTTTTCCTTGTCCTCATCCTCTTTTTCCTTTTATTCCTCCTCGTCCTCCTTTTCCTCCTCTTCCTCCTCCTCCTACTCCTCCTCTTCCTTTTCCTCCTTCTTCTCTTTCTCCTTTTCCTTCTTTTTCCTAAATGAATGCATGGAGAGGAATCAATAAGTTATTGAAGAAGGCCCCAGTCCCAAAATGTATAGAATCACTTCCTTTTAGCATATAAATGTTCTCTCAAGTCTTCTTATTCATCAGCATCAATTTACTTATGAAGAAAGTTGAAGGCTCACAGAGTTATAGCATCTTACCTAAAAATAAGTTCCCATGCACTTAGTAAGGTAAGAACCATGATTCCAATTCAGATCTTCTCTTTCCAGGCTACATAATGTGCTATTTCCCTATGAAAAGAAGCCAAGGCTAACTTTCCATTGGCTATAGGATCATATTAGTTAAAATTTTCATTTCCTTCTGTCCCTGATGCTAATTTAATTATTAAGTGAACATATGGATCAAGAGAATTAGGAATACCTGAGTTCCTGAGCAATCACTGATCCTCACCTAGAATCCCCAATAAGAAGTAAAACTGAATAGCTGCAGTATTACTTCCATCCATCCACCCGTCATCCAGAGAAATTTCCAATTATGTTCCAAGAGCTTCCAAACTATAGCATTCCCTACAGGGTGGGAGATAGCTTTGGTGGTCGAGCTATTTACAGCTTTGACCATCCAGAGTAAGGTGCACCATGGGCCTCTCAGATTGTCACATGCGAACAAAAAGACAAAAATCCACTGTGAAAATGTAGCAAAATTTTGTCTTTAGCTCAATGACATGTTTCTCTTATGGTTTAGGAAAAACACAAATACTTCATTTCAACCAATTCTATACCTGCTCCTGGAATTTACATCTGTGCAGGGGAACAGTAGGAGGAAGGTCCAGACCTACTTATTTTTGTTAATGAAGAACTCATACAACTAAAGAATTTTGGAGTTGGAAGAGCAACCAACACCATCCTCTGACACATACCTTGAAATGTATCTTTAATGTAGCATGACTGACAAATGGTCACATAGTTTAAGGTTGAAGCTACTCAATAAGGGAGGATACGTTACCATGCAGGACAATTTATTCAAGGTATGGATCATTCAAAATACATAGGTGATAGATTTCTCTCTGGCCCCCCCATAGATATATATATATATATAGATGTATATATATATATACACACACACACACATATGTATGTATGTATGTATGTATGTATATGTGTGTATATTTGCATATATGTATATATACCTATTTCAAGTAATATATGTGATAGTTCAAGTTTTAGGTAGATAGATAGATAGATAGATAGATAAAATTCAGTCAATCCATCCATTTTATAGACAGTTATGGATGACAGGACAGGTCATTTTTGTTTGTTAGATTGTTTCTTTTCTTTTCCTGACATCAAACCCAGATTTATGTCTTTGTAACTTCTATCCATTGCTGTACCTTCTGGTATGTCCAGCTAAATAGAGTTAATCCAGTTTTTCCTCTACCTGACAGCCCCTCAGGCATTTGAAAATAACTTATGCAGCTACCAAATATTCCCTTCTTGTACTCAACACTGCCATTCTCTTCAAGAAATTCTTATGCTACATAAAATTAAAGTTCCTCACTATTACATTTGACTCTTCAACTTGTCAATGTGGCATCCAGAAATCCATTCCAGTTGGATTAGAAATCCCTTCCATTGATGCAGATTGTCAACTGATATACAATTTACTGATTAAGAGTTGCTTGGGGGAAATGAGGTTAAGGGTCTTACTCATGGTCATGAAGATGGTAGATATCACAGATAGGACTTCATCTCAGGGTTTCCTGACTTTGTCTCTAGCTCTTTTTACCTTGTTGTCCTTTTCTCTTATAAATAAATTATTATTTCATAAATATTTGTTGCATGGATTGATGGATATATGAATGAATGAATGAATGAATGAATGAATGAAAGATGAATAAGTTGCAAAGGAGTCAAGTAATTTTGATAAGGACATAATGTCATTATAGGTATACCTGAGGGGAATATAAAAAAAAATAAGCCATTAAAACCATACATACATATATATGTGTGTGCGTGTGCATGACTACATACATGTATGCACATGTTACGGTATAGTTTCAACATCTCAAAGTCTAGCTTCACAATAGACCATAATCTCTTGGAGAGATAGTGAAAACTCTCTCTTTTGTCATGTGCTCCTAGCCTTAAAATTTCAACATTTCACTCATTTGTCCTCACTCTGAGTTTATTCTGGGAGTCTAAGTATATAGTTCATGTCTAGGTATCCAAAGATATTATTCAAACAGTCCCAAGATCTATGCAGGCGCCGGAGGTACTAATGCATATAATGGACACATAAACACATTAATCTAGTTGATTTTCTTACTGCATACATAAATGTAATATTACAGTAGGGACTAGACCTTTGATTTCATTGTTTTGTGGATCTCTCAGGTAAGTGGTTTCCTTGAATTCATGTTGGTTCCTTCCCTAAAACTTAAGGTTTTAGAGAGTTTTCTTGAGCACTAACAGGTTAAGTGCCTTGTCCAGGGACACACACTCAGCATGCATCTTTGGTAAAGCTAAAATCAACCAATCATTCAATCAACACATTTATTAAATGACTACTCCTCAAAACAGAATTTTATATTTCATGAAATATGGCAAAATTTGACCACTGATAATTGTTCAGTATAAATGAAGTTAATTTTCAAAAGAAGAAAAACAAAAGAAAAGAAATGCATATCACAAATTGACAACATTTATTTTATTCAGCAGGAAGTAGATCTATGAGGAAAAAATACCTCTTAAGGACCCATAGCATTTGAGATATGTTCCTTCACCCCACGGCCCTATATCAGTTTTCAGCTTTCAGTGCTACCCTAATAGTTTATACTCTTCTGGAAGAGAAATGAATTTTGGGTTTCTAATGAGTTAATATTTTATTCTGTTGAGTTTCAATTTTTACCCAGAAGACCTACACAAGCCTTCAGCTTTGTTGTACTCCTTTTCAGGTTCAAATTCTCATGTAAGGAAAACAAATTTTGGGTTGCTAAAGTCAATCCTTGGAAACTCCTCTCCCATCAGACTAGCACAATCTGAATAAGTCATTGTATTAGTAAAGGAAAAAGTGTAAGTTTTGTTCCTTAGCATCATGATTTAGTGCCTTTTTCTTCCTCCATATCCAGGACAATTTTATAGATTCTTAATATTAGCAATTCTCACTGCTTTTCCACAAGTTTGGGGATTAGGACATTCTACCACATGACCAGATTATCTTCCCTTTATTGCTGACTATCCTTGCATGTTGAATCCCTAACTCTTACCCAGCATTTTGGGCTGTCCCTCCCAGACATGAAGCATCACTTTGTTTTAGACTCCACCTACCTGAAAGCAAACTTTCATTTTCCACAAGACATTGACCTTCTGATTAACTTGTGGACTTTGGTTTGCAAATAATACCCTCCTCTAGATATATGGCATTGATCCCCTTCTTTCTCCAAGAAGTGCAATTCATTAGGACATTGTCTTCTCTAAAAGGTTCTTGAACTTGAAGTATCTCAAATTTAGAATTGCCCTTTTGGCAACTTCTAGTCCTAGTCATAAATCAGGAATCTCAATCCTCTCACTATATCTGTAATCTGTAATCATGATAAAGAATTCATAGGATATAGATTTAGGACCAAAAGCAACATTGTAGTTCGAGTCCAATTCCATCATTTTATTGATGAAGAAATCACAGAGACATTAAGTAATATTCCTAGAGTCAAATTAGTAGTAAATATTTGAAGTAGGATTAAGAATCATTTCTTGCTGAGTCAAAGTCCAGAGTTCTATGTATTGTATTACCTAGAAGTCACCCCTAAATAGGACCTTGTTCACAAATATTTTTCATGATCCCCACCTCTGGAGTGTGCTTCTGCAAGACTGCTATTGGTCCTCCCCACCTCCCATGCTTGTCATCTCTTGGTGTGGGAAATACAAATATTCTTCATGCCTTCAGGCACAAAATATCTGTTTATGGTTTTTGCTGGAAGGACACTGTAGATGAGCACAGTCCCTATAACCCCAAACCACATAAATACACACACACACACACACACACACACACACACACACACAAACACAAAACATCAAGGAACAAAAAGAGGTCCACCCTGTTGTGTGCCCACCTGTCTTCTGAGAAAAGGTTATTAGAGAAAAAATATCCAGAAAGGATTCCAGATTGTTTTGTCAGCTCCTTTTTTCTAGACTACAAAGAATAGGTACTCAACAAGAGTCCATTCAGTTAAGTCCCAGACATCAATCATCTTGGAAAGAACCTAGTCTTTGAAATCCAATTAGCAATAGTCTGCATCTTCCTAGCAAAACAGCATTGGCTATTTCCCCTTGACATTGGTAGGTATCTCCTAAATGTCTCTGAAGGAAGACTTACTCCATATAATTTCATCTAATCCACTGTGCTTACACTCTATTGTTCAGGGAATTCTCTAA
>CM053584.1:42616108-42648264 GCA_028627135.1 Pseudochirops cupreus | reverse complement strand
CGATATATACTATATATAATATACATATACACATATACATAATGTGCTCACATACACAATATAATACATGTAGTACATATAATATGTATAATTTATATATGAATACACATGAACATGTGTATATATGTATGTATATATGTTTGACATAGTGTGAGTTCAAAGAACAGAGAAGAATTTATAGTTCTCTCAAATTTGGTTGTCACTGGCCTGGGAAAATAACACTGCCTAGCCATCAAGTTAGTGAGGACAAAAAAAAAAAGAATATTTGGTCCTTTTTGGTAGTGTGATTGAGCAATGTCTCTCTGCTGAATCTACTATAGCCCTTTGGACTCGCTTTCTCTCTATAAATGCAGATGTTTTTGTCATAAGCAGATCTAACTCTGGTTAACTACAAGTGATCCTTAATCCACCTTTCACTTTGACTGATAACCTCTATCCCTTCTGTCCTTTTATTTGGAAAAAAAAATAAAGTTAAAAAAAAAAACATTTTCAAAATGTTCTCGCCAGGTCTCTGGAATACTACCACCCAGGGCTCAGTTCTCTGCAGTAGCATGTAATTAAATGGTGCTTCCATCTTCTGAATGACAATATCTTATTGAATTCTGCAAGGAAACCTGTCAGCAAAATGCGGATTATTCATGTTGTGAATTCAGAAATCTTGATTTGAAGGAAGGTTCTGGTAAAATGCTAGAGAGAGCTAGACAAATAAAATAATCAGAAAAACCTGATAAATTATACTGTTTTGAAAATTAAATTTCTTTATGTTAAATCAAAGAAACCAGTGAAGCTAACATAGTCTACGGAAGAAGACTATCAGAGATTCTCTTCCAGGCAGACTGCCAGGTAGCTCGAGCCAGCTTTCCACAGTTCTACCTTCAGGTTTTATTTAAATTGAAATAAAACCTGTCGTCTTAGCTTTTGCTGGCACAAGAAATGCACTGTTTCTTGCTCAGTTTCAACATTGGCCCTGCAAGGGCATCCAGTGTGATACATCTGCAATCAACGGGCTTCACCACTTTCAGACTCCTTGCCAAAATTTATTGCTAAATTTCCTCGTCAGCTAAAAAGTGAATGAAGCAAACAAGCAAAGCAACAAACCCAAGCCTCTGAAATGCTTCACCTTGCCAGACAGGGCTTGCCAAGGGATGCACGTAAACATCTGGAAATAAAACAAATGGAATCAAAGAAATTAGGGATGACCTGCAGGGGTCATCTGGTCTCATTCTCCCAGACGACATGGGATTTTCCTGGTATGAAAATGTACTGTTTTCTTCCATTATCGTCTCAATATCTTAAATGATAGGACTTGGGAGAATATTACTCTAGGCAAGTAGATTCCCATTTTGAGAACATTTTCTCTGATTTCCTTATATTCTGCCAATTTTTTTCTTTGCTTAATTTGGTGCCATTATACTGATGTAGTGCTATGCTCGCCTAAACAATTCTTCTCAGTGTTTATATAAACCATCTGTTCATAAAGTTACTGCAATTATACCCATCAAGTATGTGGGGATGGTTATCATGTACCCTTTAGTCATTGTTTTGTTGAGGTGTGCATAGTTTCTTTGAAAAAGAAACCCACCTTGTTCCTGACTTGTTTGATTTTTTTTAAATGCCTCTGCTTTCATCAATATTACTTAGTATGTGATTTCATTTTTTAAAAATCATTGTTCCATTGTCTTGCTTTATCTAAAAGAAAATTTGGGAAATTATTTCCCTGTTAGTCAATGCTAGAACATAAATATTAAGCAATCATTAGGTCGAAATTAAGCAATTGTTAGGTCGAAAATGAGCATTAGTAAGTGAAAGTGTATATATGTATATATCTATCTATATATATATAGATATACACACACACACACACATATATACACACACACATATATACACACACACATACATATATACATACATATATACACACATATATACATACATACATATATACATACACACATATACATACATATACACATACATATGTACATACATACACATATACACACATATATACGTGCATACATATATACATACACACATATATACTTACATATATACATGCATACATATATACATACACATATTGATGATGTTTTAAAACATCAAACCATTTATAAACAAAAGAGGAAAGTAGGTAAATTAGATATTGCAGAATTAGGTGGCACAGTGGAGAGAGTGCCAAGCCTGATGCCAGGTCTCAGACATTTAATAGCTGTGTGACTCTGTGCATGTCACTTACCCCTATTTTCCTCTGTTTTCACACCTGTAAAATGAGCTGGAGGAAGAGATGGCAAACTATTCCCATATCTTTGCTAAGAAAAGGTCAAATGGGGTACCAGAAAGTCAGACATAAATGAAACAACTAAGCAACAACTAAGATAAAATGCGCGCTGGCCTTTTCACTATGAGTTGGTATGGTCATCTGATTACTTGAAACATTTATTGAGCACTTCCTGTGTGTGCAAAGCACCGTGCCAGACATTGAGGAGATTCTGTCCAGTTCAGTCAATTGGACAATCTTTCCTAACATCCCTTTTGCTATCTAGGGCAACATCATCCCCCCAGTCCATCAGGCTCACCATCTAGGTATCATCTTTAACTTCACATTGTCTTTCCTCCCCTCTTCCACATCTGTATCCAATCTGCTGCCAAGGATTTTTGGTTTCACTTTTATGACATCTCTCAAATATTCTCGCTTTTCCCCTCTTATACTGCAAGCACCTGGGTCAGGTGTTGGACAGTTGCCACCTACTAGTAGATCAGCTTGCTTTAGGTGTCTTCACTCCACTTCACTTTAACCTCCATTCACCTGCCAAAGTTGTTTTCCCAAAGTGCAAGTTCCACTATATTCAATAAACTGAAGTGGTTCCTTGTTGCCTTTGAGATCAAATACAAACCCCCCTGTTTGCCATTCAGAGACCTTCAGAACCTAATCCCCTCCAGCCTTTCCAGTCTTCTTACACCTTCCTCCTTGCCACATACTCTTTGATCCAGTGACTCTGACCTCCTTGCAGTTCCATAGACCAGACCCTCCATTTCTTAGCTCTGGTCATTTTTTCTGGTTCTCCCCTATACCTGGTTTGTTCTCTCTCCTTGCCTCTGCCTAATGGCTTCCCTAGCTTCCTGCAAGTCTAATCTTCTATAAGAAGTCTTTCTGACCCCTCTTAATTCCAATGCCTTCTTCCATCTTTTATTTCATATTTTTGCTGTATATACTTAATTTGTATATATTGCCTTGCTTGTTTTCCTGTCCATTTGATAGTGAGCTCCTTGTGGGCAGGGACTGTCTTTTGTCTCTTTTTTTTAATTCCCGGTTGTGTGCACCATGACTGGCATTTTCTAGACACTTAATAAATGTTGATTGACTGACTGACTTTCCATTCCAATCCTGGTGTATATCAATCAATCAATATTAATAGCCAGTGCCATATGATTTTCCAAAGTCTGTGCTAACTACTGAGAATATAAAGAAAAAGTTAAAATAATCCCTGCTCTCAGAAGTTTTCATCCTAAATGGAGTGATATCATGTATATATCCTGGCATGAATGAAATACATATACAGTACCTATAAGGTAACCTGAGGTGGGAGATGCACAGGAATGTCCTTCCATAGAAACGGAGCTTGAGCAGCATCATGAAGAAAGAAGAAGATTCTAAGTCATGCAGGTAAGGAGGAAAAGTAAACCAGGCACAGAAGATGACTAGTGCATAGACATAGGGATTGGAAATGGAATCTCATTTGTGAGGAAGAGTGAAAAGTCCAGTGTCCCTGGATCACAGAATCATAGATTCAGAGCTAAAAGGGATCTTAGAAAAACATGTAGAACCACCTTTTCATTTTACAGTTGGGAAATGTAAGATGCAGAGAGATTGTTCAGATTCACACAATTAAGTGTCTTAGGATTTGGAACCAGGTCTGCCTGAACCCAAGTGTATTGATCTATCAATTCTATCAATTATACTATGTTGGCTGGAATGTTGAATCCATGAAGGGGAACAAAACATAAGATTGGAAAAATAGATCAATTTGTGAAGATTTTTAAATGACAAAAAGGGAACCTGTATTTGATTCTAGAGTTATAGGGCCAACATTTGCATTTGACTTTTTGAAAGATTATACTTGTTATTGGGGTTCAGTGACTGCTTTCATATCAGAGATGTTGGCCTTCCACTGCTAACATTTTCCATGTCTAGAAGTATTCTGAAAACTGGAAGGCAGGTCTCTGGATAGATGAAGTATGTATCTACTACAAACGGCCAGATTGTTACAGGTCTGTGGTTGAAGCTGCTCCATGATCTGTTAAGTAACCTACCAAACTGGTCGAGATATTTGACATCCATAATTTTGTTTCTCACTAAGAAAATAAAAGAAAAAAAGCTCTGGAAACAATTACAGAACATTGCCACTGGTGTGAGAAAAAAGGGCTACAACATGTTTCCAGTGTAGGATTGTGCAAAGGAAGGAGAATGGAATCATCATATAGATGCATGAACAGCAAAGAAAGAGAACCGTTCATGGGACCAGAGTAGAAAATGACTGATGGACAGCCTGGGTGCTTTGTTGCTATTCACAGGTTGTCAAGTGAGCAACGTGACCCCCAGCATATTTAAGGAAACACCTGTGGAGGATTGCAGCGATTAGAGTCAGATTTGCATGAGCAACAGGCAAACAGGGGGAGAGGGCATGGATTGCGTGCTATCTGTAGTTACAGAATGAATGTCTGAACTGACAAGATTCGAAGTCTGTCAAAATACAAAAACAAAGACATTGAAATTATATGAAATAAGAATAGAGAAAGTGCTCTGCTTGGAGTCAGGAAGTCTTGGGTTCAAATCTTACTAGCTGAGTGACCAGGGCAATGTCATTTTTCCTGATTAAGTTTTAGTTTTTCATACGTGGATGGGGGAAATAATGAAGCCTTATATTATTAATTACCTCAGAAAGCCAGATTGTTAACCAGATCAAATGAGATACTATATATAGGGAGCTTTGTAAATCTTAAAGCACAATATACGTGTCTTGTAGAAGTTGAAAGAAGAGGAAGAAGAGCAGCAGACATTACAGAAAATAGTGTGTCACGTCAATAAGCTCGTCTCTCAAGCTGATTGCTTCATTGAATTGGTCATGATTTTAAATCTATGTATAGGGGCAGTGTTGCATAAAATAATACACTGGAGTCAGTGTCATAAATAATGGAGACAAAAATTCATCCCAGACCCTTGCTACCTGGGGAACCAGTAAACATTTTGAGCTTCTAGTGTCTCCTCTGTAAAATGGGTCTGATAATAGCAGTTACCTCACAGGTTCAATTTGAGGACTCCAATGAGGAAATATATATAAAATGCTTTGAAAAGGTGAGCTGTTACAGGTATATTTATCCTTGTGGTATGGTGAAAAGACATCATGTAGCAACCGATTGTTTTGGTCAAGGCAGAAAATATGATCTCAATCAACTCTGTTGAAAGTCAGTAACAAAATTTGGTTTTAAGGCCCAAGATAAAAGATCCTGATTTGTTTAATCCTCCAAAGTATGTTTTTTTGAAAATTTATTGAAAGTTTTGGATCCATGATCCTATTGTCAGGGAATACCAAGATAGCTAGTGTGTTTTTGTTGTTGTTCAGTCATTTTCTGTCAAGTCAAACTGTTTACAACCCCATTTTGTTGGCAGAAATACTAGAGGGGTCTGACATTTCCTTCTCCAGCTCCTTTTACATATGAAGAAGCCAAGGTAAACAAGGTTGAGTGACTTGTGCAGGGTTACATAGCTAGAATGTGTCTGAAGTCAAATTTGAACTTAGGATAATGAGTCTTCCTGACTTTACGACCAGCACTCTATCCACTGTGCCACCTACCTGCCCTGGGTATATTTGTAAGTATCTATACTATTATGAATTAGCTTTCCTATACCAAAATAGGGCCTGATTCATAGTGGATGTTTAATACTTAATAAATGGTTATTGACTTGACTTTTATTAGTTGACCTTTATGAAGTCCTCTGATTTATCCAGCATGTTATTTTATTTGCTTGTAAATAATCATTTGCATTCATATTCATTCATGTATTCATAAACATATTCATCTATATATACATGTGTGTACATACATACATATCAAAACATGCAAAAATTTTAGCATTCAAATATATTCATATAGAATATAAATTCCCAGTCTCAAGATGTTGATACAAAGTATGCATGCATGTATATGTGCATATATATAGAGATGCATATACACAAATTATATATATATGTACATACATATGCATAGTTTTACAGATATACATGTACACAAATAAGTGTACATGTGTATTCACACAAATTACATTACACAAATATTTGTACTATTTATGTACATGAACATCCATATAACCATGTATATGCTCATGTCTCCATATATCTGTAGATCACGTATCATCCTTAGCAACATGTTGTCCCAAATTCATTTTGCTAATTAATTTCCAGCTCATGTACTGAGTAAAGACAGAAACAGAGAAACATCATTATAGAAACAATGTATTACATTGTATTACAATGATACAAACCTATACACACCCTTCCTTACCCATATGACTGAAATCATGTAATGCCTTTTTATAGCTGAGTCTCTGCTTGCTAAATTTAAATTCATTGTAGGTTTTTGACTTAAAAGGGGAAAAAATCATAGCATATTTTAAAGCCCAATTGCTGTGGAGATTTATGCAAACCCTTTATGGAAATGTCATCAAGAATGATGCCTATTTTCATAAAATGTGTGGGTTAGACCTTGGTCACAGTCAGAAGAATAAAAAGCCTCACTGGTGGACTTCAATGCTATATGTGTTGGTGACATTGTAATGATAAATATCTTAAAGTTAATTTCATTTTCCAAATTATTCTGGAGTTTCAAAAATGTGCATTTTATTGTCTCCACAGGGGGAAAACTAATTAAAGTGAGCTAAAATACACACACACACACACACACACACACACACACATTTTATTAAGGAATCATCTTTGGTTAAAGTCCCACCAAGATAGTAACAACAAAGTTTACTCCACAGTCCAAATCTAATATTCAGTGAGAGGCTCTTAATTCTAATAACGTTATTGTTGTTGTGGTTGTTGATTATGATGATGATGGTGACGATGAAAATTTTACTGAGGAGGGGTGAAAGGGACACTGATGTCATATCTACAATTCTTTTTTGGGGGTGGGGGTATAGGGGGTCCCAATGTGGAAAGTCTCTCTACCCATGCATATCAGCAACTGATCTGCAACTTTTAGTCATAGAGAATTTAGTCAAAGAAAGGCTAAGTTACTCCCTCATTCAACAGGCATTACTTTAACACTTTCTATTTGCCAGATTTTATGCTAAGTATTGGGATTCCAAACAAAGCTTAAAAACTTTGCCCTGAAGGAGCTGCCATTCAAATGCAGGGAAAAAAAAAATTCATGTAAGTAACTGGATAATTCAAGATATATACAGTGTATGGATAAATATTTCAGTGAGAAGAACCTAGAATTTGGGGTGACTGGAAAAGGCTTCTGATAGAAAGTAGGATTTGAGTTGCATCTCTAATGATGATAGGGAAGCTAAGAGGTGGAGATGAAGAGGTAAAGCATGAAGAAGAGTACATGTAAAGGCATATTTTCAGCCAATGGACTGTAAGTGACAAATAGCAGGTAGATCAGGTTTACTGAATGATAGAGTATGTGGAGAGGTGAAAACTCACTCAAATAGCATTCATTAAATACTTCCTTTGTTTCAAAAACTGTGTTAAGCAGTGGAAATAATAATAATAAAAAGAAAAGCCAGGAAAATCCTTGCCCTCAGAGAGTTCATATTCTAATAGAAGAGTCAACATATAAGTAAATTGGTACATACAAGGTGAAAAGCAGAAGGGGGATAATCTAAATGAGGAAGGCATTAGCAACAAAAGGGACTTGAAAAGATATCTTGAAAAAGGGAAACACTGAATTGCATCTTGAAGGAATTCAGGGAAATTCAGAGGTGAGAGGACATTTAACACATGGTGGAAAGTCAGTTCTAAGGGTAAGGTTATGTGATATCCAAGGAATAACAAGTAGACTAGTGTAGTTAGATGGTAGAGTGCAAAGAAGAGTAAAAAGGTACAAAGAGTAGAAAGGTAATAAGGTTATAAATAGTTTCCAGTATCCAACAGAGATAGCAACTGATTCTGGCATTAGTAGGGAGCTACAGGAACTCACCGAGTAGGGAGAATCACTTGTTTAAAATGTTTCTTTAGGAAATCACTTTGGCATTTAAGTGGAGAATAGCCTGGAGTCTGGAGAGATAAGACAACAAAACAGATCATTTTAAAAAAATAGTCCAGTAGGAAAGATGATTATAAGGATTTTATAAAAAAAAAACCTTTATAAGGTTGGTGTCTGTGTGAGTATGAGAAAGCAATGCATACAAAAAATATTGTAAAGGCATAAATGACAAGAAAAACAGATAGGCTAAGTGGCATGAGTATAGAAATGCTGACAATGACAGTGACATTGGGAGCTGGAGTGATTTGGAGGATAGTGGTGACCTTGACAGCAATAGGAAAGGAGGGAAGAAGGGATGGCTTTGGGGGAAAGATAATGAGTTCTTTTGGATCTATGGAATCTGAGATGACTTTGAGATATCCAATTTGATATACTTAAAAAGGCAATTGGTAATATGGTGCTGAAACTCAGGAAAGAGACCAAGACTGGATTTTTGGATCTGGGGAATATTTGGATAGGGATGATAATTAAACTTACGGGTGCTGATGATGTCACCAAGCTAATCAGAGGGATAATAGGTCAAAAGTGTAAGGCTTGGGGAATATGCATGGTTATTGAGCATGACACAAACTTGACTGAGGCCACATAGCCAGGGTGGGTCAAAATTAGGAGTTGGGTACAAGTCTTGCTAATTCTGAAGATTTCATTATTCCATTATGCACTAGTGCCTCTTATTGACAATTCACTGAAACATAGATACAGAACTGAAAGAGGCTTTAGAAGGACATCCATTCTCACCACCTCATTTAAGATATGAGAAAACTTATGATCAATACAGACATACTTAAACATATATATACCCATAAATATACATACGCACATACATACATGCATGTATGTCTTTGAGATTTTTAAAGGGCCTTATTTATATATTTATTTGATCATCACAATCACCTTGGGGAGTAGGAACTATTATTATCCACCTTTTTATAGATGAAGAAATTGAGAGTGAGAGAGGTTAATAGATTTACTCAGGTCATTCCACTAAGTGTCTAAGGCAAGTTTTGAATTCAGGTCTTCCCAGGTCTCAAGTCTATACTCTGTCTACTCTATGACCTTGCTGCCTTAATTAACATCTTAGATTTGTCCATGATAGAATGTTGGTCAAAGTAATAGACATTTATAAAAAGAGGAAGTGTCCTAAAAATATTTTGGAAGAATCTTTCAGGAAGTAATTTGTTTTTCTGTCTTTTATGGGGATGGTAATGGTGGTGAGTAGGGGGCTTTAAAAAGATCACAACACATATAGAGCAATCCTATTTTTAGTTACCCCAAATCTTTTTGACAGGAAGAGAAAAAGCCCAGTATCTGTGAGCGTAAGCAGGCATGTGCATTTTATGTCCGATTACATTGATTGATTTCATAGGAGAAAGGAGCCATTTAAAAATTACACACCAGTTTCTTATCTCCCTTGTACTCTCCAACAGATGGCACTCAGCAGAAAGCACATACCATCAATCATGCCGCGTGTAGCCGGGCATTTTCCTGTCCTACTTGTCTCATGCATTTCAGCACCATGTGCAGACTGTACATTCTTTGTGTGTGTTCGACAACAGTCAGCAGCCCTTGCTTAACAACTACTTCCTCACACATGCCAGACACCCACTGGATCAAGGCCAGGTACCATGCTATCCATTCTCTGGGTTCACAAGAACAGAATCCCAGGAGGAACAAAAAAATGGTTGTATGACTGGAGAAGAGGAAGTAGATGCTGAAATGTTTTTATAAAATTTGTGGAAAAATTCTGCATACTAAGTTTTACACACACACAACACAAAGTTTTCAACATATACTGTTTCTTTCCTACATTTTTAGAGGGGTGTGTGTCTCATTTCAGTTTCTTGACTCAGATCGATACACTCTTGCATTCAGAGACGTTTTCAAGATTCGACAATTCGTACCAATTAAGTTCAAATATGTCATGAAGTGACCCATCTGACAAGATCTTGTCAGTCAGTCAACAACAAGTTACTCCTGTTGCATGAATTATAGAAACAATCTGATCCCACTGGGCCCTGGATACAGAGATATTAAAAAAAAATGACAAGTGCGGCTACTTATTAAAAAGAGGAAGAGGCAGAATTTAAAAGATGGGGAAATTAAGTTCCATTAAGTTAATAAGAGACTAAGATCTTTTGATTACTAATAGGTATTATTCTGTACTTAGGAACCTGTTATGTCTGACTGAACAGATGCTCCTTAAAAATTGTAGCACATAAAATTTGAGAAACAGTCTACACATAGAATTCTAATAATCTGATGGTGGGTGGCATATGGTGCTGTGTACCATATTCAGTGTGGGTGGGGATGCATGAGGTGCGAGACCATTTGTAGTAGGGATGAGAAGAAGAGGAAAGGTGCTGGAGAAGCCAAAAATACTGGTTTTTTCCCCTTTCCTCACTCATAGATTAATCTGGTTCTGTCCATCTTTTCATTTGCTGCCTAAATTGCTTCTAAGTGGATCTTAGTTTTACAGTTTAAAGAGACATTAGAGGCCATCTCTTTCAACCTCCCTAATAACAAATGAGGAAACTGAGTCACAGAGAGTTTACATGACATGGCCCCAGTTACACAATTAATAGGCAAAAGAATTATAATTTGAACACATGTCCTTGGACTTTAAAGCTCTTTCTACTATTCCAAATTCCTCTCAGAAGGTTCCACAGAATTATAGAATTTGGGAGTTGGAAGGGAGATTGAGAAACCATTAACTATTTCAAGACACCCATTAAAAAAGGATCCCTTTTATGATGTATCAGAAAAGTTCATCTTTTCCGAGAATGTATCAAATTAGGAGATGCCAACAACCTGACAAGTAATTCCATTACAATTTGAGATATCTCTGATTTTTATAGGCTTTCTTTTATGTCTAATTTAAATCTGCATCTTCAGCTTCCACCTATTGCTCTATATTCTGAAATATGGGGCCAAGCAGAATGAGTCTAAAAATACCTTTCCCTCATTAGATTCCTTCAAGTACTGAAAGTAAAGTACCTATCACATCCCATCTATAGAAACTTTTCTTTTCCTTTTTCTTATGCCAAGTCTCACATGGCATGAATTGAAGACTTTTCACTATCCTGTTGCCTTGAAAATGAAAGTAATAAATGCCATTTCAAAAATGAAATCCCTAATTACTAGGGATATGATCTTCTTTTGAACTAAAGAAAAACAAGAAATATTCTCTTTCCCACTCATTTTCTATTCATTATATGTTTGTGATTATATATAATATATATGTATACATATATATATATATATATATAATACAAAACCATACTTATGTATGCTTATACAAATGTTGCTTGTGAGTAGCATTTTTCTAACTGCATCAAGCCCTGAAACATGGCACAGGAAGAGATCTATAATCATTTAAAAGAGTTTAGACTGACCAGCCACACAAGAAAATGAAGTGGATGAGTAACATCTACTTGTGCAGATTACAACATGCATGTAGATGACAACCTATAGAGATATCTATTTGTATGTATATCAGGATAGTTGCTACAAATGGAGAAGTTGGGGCTATTGTTGAACAATAGGAAGAAAGTAGGTTGAATAATCTTCAGGAATATTAAAAGATTCCCATTAAAACAAAGGTCCATCTATTTTAATAGCAATGTTTCTACACCCCAGCAAAGTATATAATAAGATAGTCTCTGAATAATTGAAAATTTGTATCACACACAGGGTAATTAGGATGTCCAAGATGGGTGTGAAAAGGTTTCACTCTCTAATGAACTCTGAGAAAAAGAGGCAAAATACAAGGTTAAGAATTCTATATCAGGAACACAAATTGGACTGTCCATGTGTTAAGAGCAAAGGATGACAGGTCAAAGTTAAGTATTCTATCTTCACCTTCAAGTTAAGAGAAGGGCAAGATGACTATCAGCACTCTGGGTGAACTATTTTGGCAAACTTATGGGAAGACAGACAGATAAGAGTCACCAAGAATGGAAAATCAAAATACATTGTAATTTTGATTATTGAAAATAATTTGCAAATAAGAACACATATATTTGTCTATCTGAATACAACAATTTGCCATATCATATATGCAGACAAATAAAAACTAGGTTTTTCTGTATTTTTTCAATCTTTCCAATAGCATAGAGATCAAAATAATCATAAACATAGGCATGTATGTATATATGTATACATAGCTACAGATGTATTTACTAATGGTTCTTGTTATCATTTTTCCACCAATAGCATAAGATCTTTGTAACTATAGATGTACTTCTTTGTATTTTTTAAAAATATTTTTTCTAATTATGCATAAGAACAATTTTAATATTTTTAAAATTTTGAGCTTCAAATTCTCTCCCTAGCACCCTAACACCTCATTGATAAAGCAAGCAATTTAATATAGGTCATACATGTTCAGTTATGGAAAATATATTTCTATATTAGTTATATTGAGGGGGGAAAACAAACCAAAAATGACATAAATAAAAATCATATTTCAATCTGTATTCAGACTCCATCAGTTATTTCTTTGAAGGTGGATAACCTTTTTTCATCGAAAGTCCTTCAGAACTGGCTTGCATCATTGCACTGCTGAGTATAGCTAACACAGTTGATTATAATACAATATTGCTGTTCCTATGTAGACTTCTCTTTTTCTTCTAACAACTTCACTATGCAGGAGTTCATGTTCATCTTTCTATATTTTTCTGAAAGCTTTATGTTATTTCTTTTAACATAATAGTGCTCCATCAGAATCACATACCACAACTTGTTTAGCCATTTCACAATTAATGGGAATACCCTCGATGTCCAATTCTTTGCCATTACTGGAAGAGTTTCTGTAACTGTTTTTGCACATATAGATCTTTTATGATCCCTTTGGAGTACATAGCTAGTAGTAGTGTTGCTGGATTCAAAAATAGGCACTTTCATTGCTTTTTGAGCATAGCTTCACATTGTTTTCTAGAATAGTTGGATCACTTCACAACTCCATCAATAGTGCTTTAGTGTCCCAATTTTTCCACATCCCCTCCAACATTCTTAAGTTTCCTTGTCTGTAATATTAGCCAGTCTGATAGATACGATGTAGTTTTTCAGGTTTGTTTAAATTTACTTTTCTCTAATCAATAGTGATTTAGAGTATTTTGCTTTCATGTGACTATAGATTGTTTTAATATCTTCATATTCTTGGACCATTTATCCCTTTCAGCCCCCTGCCCTTGTGTTCTACTGCTCTTTCTCTGCCTGGGATTGTAACCCAGAATACCATATAGCCAATGTAATAGAGTTCTACAAAGGGATTCTTCTAATCTCTTTTTGATCAATTTTTTGACTCCTGTCACCCCCCCCCCCCAAGGCCTCCTGCTGAGTTGTCAGCTCTGTCCTGCACTGGACTGTGTTCTACACTCCTCCCAGAGAAACAGACTTTTCCTGCTGACTTTCTAAGTTGTCTTAGGGTAGAAAATCATTTTCCCTCAACTTTTGTTGGTATTGCCATTCCAGAATTTATGTAGAGGCATTATTTTCAAATTGTTTGGAGGAGAATTTGGGAGAGCTCAGGGAAATCTCTGAATTTATTCCGTCATCTTGGCTCTGCCCCTACTTCTTTGGATCTTTTGCATGATGTTTGCATGACTTGCAAGAATAGATATTATTTATTGTTTGTGGTTTGTTTTCTGATTGGTCTTGGGATCAATTGGAGATGTTTTCATATCAGAAAAGAGGAGTCAGCTAAGCCCAGGAACAGACCTTTGCCTTCACCTTCACTTAATCAATGATGCCAACATGTGCTCTTAAATATAAATTGTTCAGATATTTCTCAAAATAATGAAAATAAACATCCAGAAGATGTTAAGTGTTTTGTACACATGGAAAGCAGATAGTATGGTTTACTTAATGATAAGTAGCTTCATAAAAATAGCTCCTTAATAAACTGTGGTGGGGGAAGCATTTTACTTCAATGAAATTCAATTTAACCAATAGTTATTAAATACCTACACTATGCCAGGCACTGTGCCAGGTGCTTGGGAAACAAAGGCAAAAGGGAAATGGTCCTTGGCTTAGTGGAGTTTATAAATTTTCTTAGATTGTTGTTCTATCTGCCTTTACTACTTATGCAAGAGGCAAAGAAGCTAAAAAGGTAAACTAATCAACTTACGATACAGGGTCTGATTTCTTTAGAATTCAGAACAGTTTCCTCTCATTAATATTCATGAAAGAATTCACAGAAGTGGGGAGGGGGAGGATATAATGCAAGAAACCTGAAAAACAAAAACATAAGGAGATAAAAAGAAATGAATGACTTGAAGCAATGAGTATACTTCATTTATTTATTTGAGGATTTATAGAGAGCCTTTCCCCTGAAGAGCTGATTTAATATTGTCCAAATAATATGTTTTGTCAAGTGAATTTCCACAATATTTCTGAGTACTGAGGGGTACAGGTAGAAGAGAGGAATAGGTGATAATTAAACTTGACAATCATCTTTAAAGTATTTTCCATTTTTCAGTGGCAGGTCATTGGTGCCATTGGTGGACATAACCAATTAATACATTTTAAACACATTTCGAAAAGTGCTTTTCTTTCATTTGATTTTTTTTTCTGGAATAAGACTTTCTTTTGTTCTTTTTGTTCAAAAACTGAGGTAGATTTTGCTGACCAAGCAGTGTGGTACTGTGGAAGAGTGTCCACAATACAGGTAGAAGGTTTCCACAAATCTCTCCATTCTATACCATATGACTTGGAGCAAGTTGTAAGATTCAAATTCTTTGTTCAGACAATAGAGAAAGTGGATTAGGTGATCTCTGAAGTCCTATTCAGATCTAAATCTATTATGCTTTGTGGGTGGTCCCTAGCATTTGATTGCAAATGCATTTTTTCACCTTCCCCCCTCATACCATGAATATTTAAGGATTACTTATTATTTTCAATCATAGGAATGATAATTCTTGCTTCAATTCCAAAAGTGCAATTCCAATGAAATTCTTGGAAACATTTAGCTTTTTACTCATATGAAGGAGTAGTCCTAATGTGAATTGGGCTACTAGGTGGTACAAGGGCAGCAAGGGAGAGCAGTGGTTAGAATGCTATGTGTTGAGTCAAGGAGACTTACCTTTCTAAGTTCTAATTTGGCTTCAAGCATATTCCAGTTGTGTGACTCTGGGTAAGTCACTTAATCCTATTTGTCTCAGTTTCTTCACCTGTAAAATGATCTGGAGAAGGAAATGGCAAACCATTCCAGTGTCTTTGCCTAGAAAACCTGAAACAGGGTCACACAGAATCAGAAATAACTGAAATGAGTGAGTAACAACAATAATGTGAATTAGAAAGCAATGCTTCAAGTTACTTGACATTGAGAAAAGACATGATCAAAAATAAAGGGTTTACTTTTTTTGCTTCTGACTCAATCACCAAATAAACCAGAGGGAAGTCTCTGTACTATGGACACAGAGCACTCACCAGATGTCATTGAGAAATCTTTCAAATGATTGATGCTTTTGACAAGAGATGTTGAAAGAAAAGTCTGGGATAGGCCACTATAACTGATGATTAGACTAGGCAAATGAGTAGCCTCAGCCCAATAACGAATAAAAAAAAAAACAAAAGAAAACAAGTGTTTACTGTGTGTTAAACTTTGAGTATACAAATCCAAAAGTACTCTCATAGAGTACACATAATGAGGTAATACGTGCAAAAATGGTGGAGTAGGAGCCAAGGAAGGAAACTTTGGTGAGGTGAGGGACTGTGGATATGGAACACTATATATTAGGGTCAGATTTTTTCAATATGTCAAATAATTCTACTGGACTGCCCCCTCTTCCCCAACATACTCTTTTTGTTTTCCTTAATGACAAGACATTGTTCTTGCATACATTAATAAGCATAAATGATGTATAAAGAAAAAAAAACAGGGCAAAATCAATCTTGTGGTGTAGAAGCCAGAAAACTCCACATTTCCACATAGCCACCTCAAATACCCATAAAATATGACTCTAAACAAATTTTAGGGCTCCAGAACTCACAAAATTACAGAAAAAAAAACACATCTCCTGCTGAAGGCAGCTCAGCAGGAAGGGCTCATTGTAGCATGCTGAGAGCTGAGCGCAGCCCAGCCTGAAACCATGGCTTGGCCCCTGGGTAGGACAGGGGACCAGGACAAGCTGCAGCTGGAATACTCGGGAGAGTGGATTACCAGCAGCCGTCACAGTTTCCAGAACTATCAATGCACAAGAAACAAGGACAAATTGCAAGGTCAGTGGAACTCAGCTAAATTTGGGGGACAAAAGCAGTCTGGAGAAACTGCCTCCAGGATAAGGAAGCAGCAGAAGCAGTGGCTTGGGACAGCTTCCAGGTGGCTGCTTCAGAAGTTCTTGGCCTGCAGACTGCAGGGAGGGCAAACAACTATTCAGAGAATAAGTGCTCTTGCATTGAGTGGCCTGTATCCAAATCATGGTCTTTGGTGGTGCTCCTGCAGTGCATTTTCAGTGAGCCAAAGCTGGTGGGAGCTACAGTGGCTTCCTAATACCTCCAGCAGCTGTGAACCCCAGCAATTTGGGACAGAGCTTTCCCCTCTGGAAGCAGAGTTCCACAGATCTAAAAAGCCAAGTAATTCACTAGCAACATGAGCAGGCAAAGGAAGCAAAGTAAGATCAGCAATCAAACATTAGATTCCTTCTTTGGAGACAAAAAGGATCAAAGCATGGAATGGGAGGAAGACAACACAGTCAGAATTCCCACACCAAAAGCTTCCAAGAAACATGAAGACTTCCTACAAGCCATAGAGCAGCTTAAGAAAGATTTTGAAAACCAAATAAGAGAAGTGGAGGAAAAATTGGGAAGAGAAACGAGAATGATGCAAGAAAATCATGAAAAGTGAGTCAAAAAAGTGAATGAAGAAAATAACACCTTAAAAAATAGATTAACTCAAATGGCAAAAGAGGCCCAAAAAGCCAATGAGGAGAAGAATGCCTTAAAAAGTTGAATTTTTCAGATGGAAAAAAGAATCTCAAAAGCTTGCTGAAGAGAATAATTCCTTCAGAATTAGAGTGGAAGAAATAGAAGCAAATGACTTTATAAGAAATCAAGATACTATTAAGCAGATCCAAACAAATGAAAAAAGAGAAGGCAATGTGAAATATCTTCTTGAAAAAACCACTGACCTGGAAAATAGATCCGGTAGAGACAATTTAAAAATTATTGGACTACCTGAAAGTCATGACCAAAAAAGAACCTAGAAAGTATCCTTCAAGAAATTCTCAAGGAAAATTGCCCTGATATTTTAGAACCAGAGGGCAAAATAGAACTTGAAAGAATTCACCAATTACCTCTTGAAAAATATCCCTAAAGGAAACCTCCTATGAATGTTATAGCCAGGTTCCAGAGTCCCCACATCAAGGAGAAAATATTACAAGCTGCAAAGAAGAAACAATTTGAATACTGTGGAAATGCAATTAGGATAACCCAGGATCTAGCAGCTTCTACATTAAGGGAATGAAGGGCCTGGAAAATGATATTTAGGAGATAAAGGAGCTAGGATTAAAATCAAGAATCACCTACCTAGCAAAATTGAGTATAATGTTCCAGGGGGAAATATGGTCATTCAGTGAGGTGGAGGACTTTTAAACATTTTTGGTGAAAAAACCAGAACTGAAAAGAAAATTTGACACTCAAATACAAGAGGCATGGGAAGGTAAACATGGAAAAGAAAACATAAGGAACTTATCAAAGTTGAACTATTTACATGCCAACATGCAAAAACGATAATTGTAATTTATGAAACTTTTCTCAATATGAGGATAGGTGAAGGGAATGCAAATGTATATATGTGTATACATACACATATGTCTATATAGAATGGTTTATATATGCATATGAACACATATCTGAGTTTGTGTATATATGTGTACAAAGAAAGCACAGGATCAATTGAATACGAAGGGACAATACTTTAAAAGCTGAAATTCTGAGGTGGGAGAGGATTAGAATGAGAGGAGACAGGGAGAGACAGAATGGGGTTAATCATCTCATATAGAAGAGGCAAAGGAGAACTGTTACAATGGAGGGGAAGAATAGAAAGGCAAAAGGGAAAGAGTCAACCTTACTCTCATTGAATTTGGCTTAGGGAAGGAATGACATAAACTCTAAACTGGAGATCTTGCCACACAGGAGAGTAGGGGGGATGGGGATAAGAGATGGGATGACAGAATGGAGGGCACTGGGGGAGGGAGGGTTGCTGAATGTACACACTTATGTAAAGGGACAGGAACAAGGTAGAGAATAGAACAAAGGGAGGGTGGGATAGGAAGGAGGGACATATCAGTCTCTCACAACATGTCCACTGTGGAGATATTATGCACAATTAAACATGTACAGCTTGTATTGAATTGCTTGTCCTTCCAGTGGGGGTGAGTGATGAGGGAGGAAAGGAAAGAATCTAGAATTTAAAGTTCTATAATCAAATGTTAAAAATGTGTGTGTGTGTATGTGTGTGTGTAATTATTTTTATTATTTGCTACATGCAACTGGGAATTAAGATATATAGGCACTGGGGTAGGGAGATCCATCCTGCCCTACCAGAAACTCAGAGGGGTGATGGGGCAGGACATAGGAGTGAGCACATTGGGAGAGGGGTTATATAGTGGGATGGCTGTTTCGAGGTGGTGGGTAGGGGAAAGATGGGGAGAAAATTTGTAACTCAAAATCTCATGGAAATGAATGATGTAAACAAGAAAATAAATTAATTTTTGAAAAAAGAAAAAATATATTAAGAAAATTTATATAAAATAAAAGCCCTCCCCAAGAAACAAAATGCTGCATAATGTGATTTGACTTAACTTTCTAGTCTCATTCTGTGTTACTGCCATCCATATCCTATCAAAATGAACTCTTTCCCAAATTCATCTTGAAGTGTTCCACTACTTTTCATTCATGCAAACAGTTCCCTTTCCCTGGAACAAATTCTTTCCTCATCTCTCCCAGATGATATCCTTTACTGTGCAACAGCAGAAATAATGCTGGCACAGGAATCAGTACAAGGCCCATCTCAGACCTTAATAATTCTGTGACTGGGCAAGTTACTTCATATACTCCATTTGTAGACCCTTTTAGAATCCCACCTAGGTAGAGTTCATTATAAAGCTTAGTCTGTAAGGAAGACCAGAATGGCACTTCCTAGAATATTAGTAATGCTTTCAACCCAGCCTATCACCCAATGAGGTGGTCAGTATCAGTAGAGAAGGGAACATTCATCCCCACAAATTGCCAACCAATTTTTAACACACAAGGCAGGTAAGGCAACTTAGCTGAAGCAGTAAGGCAGGAAGTACATATTTGCCAGGCAAGTCAGACCACTATCACCACTGTGAGCAACATTTCCTCTCTGACCCTGATGGATATAGTCAATGGCCTCGATCATAAGAGCCTTGAGAACAGCATTACTTTTAGCAGAGTGTCTTCAACCATGAACTTGAGAAGTAAACTCTGAGGACATGCAGCCTAGAAACTACTCCTGTAGATTCTATAGTCACAGCTACTGAAAAAGGAAGTGTTTGCCACCAAAGTCTTAGAAATTGATATCATTTCATTAGTGCAACTATATTTAAAAAAGATGCATTATTAGTGTTCATTTTGCCACTTTTCCCTAAAGACCATGGGATCTTTTGTTTGAGAGAGAAAGAAAGGAAGCTGGGAAGGGAAGGAGGGTGGGGGTGAGGAAAGAAAAAATTAAGGAAGGAAGGGAGGGAAGAAGGGAGTGAGGGAGGGAGAAAGGAAGGAAGAAGGGAGAGAGGGAAGAAGGGAAGGAGGAAAAGAGGGAGAGAACAGGAAAAAGAGGGAAGGAGAAAGGAACAGAGGAAGGAAAGAATGGAAGAAGATAAAAAGATGGTGAGAGAGATTAAAATTTTCATTTGAATAAAGGTGGTAACATATAAGCATGATAGAAAGGAAAATGTCATAAGAGAAAAGAAGGAGCTAGGCCAGAGTTTCTTAACTTGGGGTCTGCTATTTTTTTAATCACTATTTTACAATAACTAATTTTTTGGCAATAATATGGATTTTGTGTTATGCTATTATTCTGAAAATGAGCCCATTGGTTCTACCAGATTGCCAAAGGATTCCATGACACAGTAAAGGATAAGGACTCTTGAGTCTATACAAGGGGCTCTGAGACAATTTCATGAAGCAGATATCTTTTCATAAAAAATGAATCTCTAAAGAAAAATTTCATGGAGAAGTTGGCACTTGAATAAATAATAGATTCCTAGCTCTACAGGTAGAACGGATGTCAGGCCATTTGGTAGGACCCCTCCCCCATTTTACAGAGGAGGAAATAAAGTCCCTTGGGTCACTTGAATGATTTGTTCAAGGCCCCATAAGTGGTAGGTGTCAGGAGAGGGAATTGAATACATCTCCTGACGCATCTATTCACTAAGGAAATCACTAGAATGACAAAATTCCATTTTTACTCTCACACCCACTGAGTCTGGAATATCACCAGAACAAGGAGACATTTTTAATGCACCAAATTGCCCAGGGAGCCTCCAAATTTATTACCCAAGAGGAAAAAAAAGAAACACTTCCCGTCTCTTATCTTTCCCTCACCTCCACTTTCATTCTGTTTCTCGCCCAAGGACTATATAATATACTGATGGATTTGAACACAGAGAGAAATAACTTGAAATTTTCAGCCACTAAAATCTCAGTTCACTTCTTGCAGGTTCAAAAAACTCTTGATTAACAATTTTGTGGTTTGATTTTTCATTCCTGTGCAACTCAGCCTCTTCTTGATGTGTCACAATGTCATCAGCAACACCAGCCTGTTGGTATTTCATTTCATTTAAACCACATAATCCTTGACATTTTATGGAAAAGCTTGTTTTCAAAGGTTTCAAGCCCCATTTCAGCTACATTTTCACTCTGGTCCCTTATTCTTGACAAGGGGAAAGTAGGCTTGTTGCTATTTATAATTATTGCATCACGGTATATGGTTTTGCTTTCTATCTAGGTAGCCTACAAGGACCTTTTGTCAGCAACTGCCTAGCTCTCTGTTGCCTCACTCACCATTCCAGGCCTGTGCACCAACACATCTCCTCTCTGGGTCAGTCAAATTTAGAGGACTGTATCCAAACAAGGAATATAAAAATACCAGGGATAAGGCAAAGACTTGCTGAACATTTATTCACTCCTTTTTTTCTTCAAATTTGCCATACTTATTGTACAAAGTATTCCACTAATACCTCCATTACTCAAAGTCTCTCCTGATGGCCTTCTGCTGAGGCTCCCTCCATAAGGAAAAGCATATTTCCCAGCATCCTTGCCTAGGTTATGATATATCATCTCTTCCTCTTTCCTTTGTTTTCTGAACTTATGTTATTTAGACTCTGCCTGGGTCCTGTAAAATTTGTAGAATCACAATGATCATTCGGTAACACTTTATTGAATATCTATCATATGCAAATCACTGGGCTAGATGCTAAGGATATAGGGACAAAAATAAAACCTTATCATGTCCTCAAAGGTGCTTATATTCTTTTAATTGGGTGTTTGGGAGTGAAATGACAAGTAAAGGTGTGAAGACCACGTTAGCTTTTGACAAGGTGTTTGTTTTCAGCTGACAACATTATGATCTGTTACCTTCATTAAACATTTAAATTATGTCAGTTCTTTAAACTCAGCTCTGTGGATCTTGGCACCTTATTTGATGTCCAAAATTTTTAAGTGATAATTTTCTGTTACTTGTAATAATGTTTGAAATATTCAATACGAAAAAAATAGGCAAAGTCAAAAGTCTAGGCACTCCTACTATAAAGACCCACAGATATATATACACATTTGTTTGTATACACACACTTTGTGTATATATAATATGTAAACATATGCACATATATAACGTACTCATATATAGTCACATATATAAAAATGGTATTCATATATATTCTATATAACTATATATTAAAATGTATACATATATTGGTATATATGTGTGTATGTATACATTTAATAGAGAGGGGATAAATTATATGTGTGTATATGATACATTGTGTATAGATTTACATAGACCCATACATATGTATATACTCATATGTATATGTACATGTGTGTATATGTAGATATAGGTGTGTATGTGTATACACACAGTCATACAAATTTTCCCCAAAGTCTTCATGCTAGTATAGCTTTAGCCATAATAGGGGATAGGGACAAAGTCCATAATTTCATTTATTTAGGAAACTCTCTCTACCATTGCAGGTCAGAACCTTTTCTGACATTTACAGTCTTAATGAGTTGCCTAGAGCACTGAATGGTTAAGTGCCTTGACAAAGGTCATGTAGCCAGTATTCATCAGAGGCAAGATTTGAACCCAGGTCTATTTGGCTTCAAAGTTGACTCTCTACCTATTACAGCACATTGTCTCTGTCCTTGAAATGCCTGTGGCCTGAATCCAAGTGTCTTTTCTGACACATACTGTCTGTGCAGTTCTAGCAAGTCATTCCATCTGTTGGTTCTCCAGGCAGTTCTTTAAGTTTATAAGTAGGCCTGCAGGCCCCAACATTTTTAAATAACCTGCTTTTTAAGACTATTCAACTTTAATGACATTGGTCCATCTATAAGTATCAACTGTCACTGACATTGAAGAAAATATTTTTTTTTATAGTTTAAAACTAGAATCATCACATCCCTGCTACACATAAATGCACCTATGTATTTTTAATGTCCTAGGTGATGCAATCCAGTGTACATTACCATTTTGCTATTTTTCTAGAAATCTTTTATCTGTCTGACTCTATGCCCATGCCAACTGAAATTCATTGGCAGACCACTGTCATGAAGCCTGAGCAGTCAGAAAAAGCTGGCCCCATTATAGTACTTTGGATATGCAAAGTACCATGCCAGCTGCTGGTTCCATAAATTCAATCCAAGACGGCTAATGTTTTGCCTGATAGCTTAAGTCTTTCTTTGCTTTTTGGTGAATATGCCCTTCTGCACTCATACTTACCTGCTAATCCATCTTCAATGCCTGAGACATAGAGAGTGTGCCTGCGTTTAGTACCATATCAACCAGGGTTCATCCCCACTTTTATGGACTAATTCTTGAGTTAAGGCTTTGACCCAGAACACCTGTCACATCGCTTCATCCAACAGACTGGAACAGCCATCAAGAAGCCCCAGTCCTAACATTTGGGATGCTCCCAATTCCCATTCCTTTCCACCTGCAGCCTTTTCTTGTGAAATGGAGACAGCAAAGATGTTTCTTCCTGAGTTTATTAACCGAGTCGCTGACACTTGTTTCCATTTTCTGGCCAAGGAGGAAAGAGAAGCTTGCCATGTGAGACAAACCAGGGAAATAGAAGGAGAACACAAGTTTTCATGCACTGGGTATAATTAGAGGGAGAAGCTGGATTAAAATGTGACTTAGCCACTCTCTATGTGGATCAGTCATCTTAAGTTATCATGATATAGTGAATAAGATGCTAAATTTGGAATAAATAAAACCTGGGTCTGAATCCTAACTTAGTAAGCTAAGTAATACTGGGTAATGTCTCTAGCCTTCAGAATCCTCACATGCAAAGTGAGGAACTTGTACCTGACAACCAATGAAGATACTTCCTGCTCTAAATCTATGAACCTACGGTAATTAATGTCTTTGTGCCTCAGTTTTTTTATATGAAAAATGGGAAAGGGGAGGAATGGATTAGGTGACCTCTTAATTCCTGTCTGCCTTGAAATATGTGTTTCTGGGTAGGAGCTTTGGCTGCAGGTGAATAAGGAGAGAAAGACAAGCTATGAAGGAGGGGGAAAGAGGAAGGTTTTTTGGGGGGGAAGTGGGGAAGTAGGGGCTCTTTGCAATGACAACATGATATTATTAAATGGGAAAAAGATGAGAAAAAACTTCTAAGAGTAGCTGATCCACCTTCCTCAGCCAATGCTAAACTTCTCTATATTTTCCTCAAAAATTTTCAAGCTGCACAGATGAATTGGCAAACAACTATTTTAGAAGTCATATATACAATGTCTTCTCACTTATAGGTCCAGACATTTAGACCTGGAAGGGATGTAAGAGGCCATCTATTTTTTTTTTTTTACAGATAAGGAAACTGAGACAGATGGAATTTAAGTACCTTGCCCAAATTTACATATCTTGTGATTATTATGCACTTTCAGTCTCAGAGCACAACTTACATGGTAGGGATGCTGGTGGTGGTGGGTGGGATTTCCTTATATATAAATAGTGCTCTATAGTGTAGAACATTTTGTTGATAGCATTCCTATAAATTAGGTTGTACAAGTATTCCTCATTGTGCATACGAGAAAACTGTGGCTCAGACAGGTTAAGGAAATTGGGCATAGACACAAAATAAATATCAGAGTTAAACTCAGCATTCTCCCAACTTCATGCCCAAAGCACTTTAAACTTTTCCCTGACACCTCAAAAACCCATCATTCAAAACTCAGTACTGTCACAGCAAGCTTGCTTGACTCACTGTCTTTGAAGCATCTGAATGTGGAAGTCGTGAGCACCTCAAAGAATTCTTAGCAGCTGCTGATCATAGCATCATTGATTTGCAAAGAATCACCGAGTGTTTGCATTTGAAGGTACCATAGCAAGCATCTAGTTCAATCCATCATTGAACAAGAATCCTCACTACATGTACCAGAAAAAAAGTGGATTTCTGTGCTCAGACTGAAGTCCCCCAAATGAGGAAGGAAATAAAATAGACTCCTTTCTCCAATGACTTTAAAATTCAATATTTTTGCTCTCAGACCAAAACAAAAACAAATTTCCCAGAATTGGAGACACTTAGACGGGGGTGAACCTTTTATTCCATTGTCCAATTCCATTTCTATAACTCTGGAACATTGTACGTTTCAGTTAAAAAAATTTGAAATCATTGAACAAGGCCAGTAATGGGTTGTTTTCTTCTAAAGTCACGTAGCTTCCTGTAAGTATCACCTCAGTGCTTCCCTTGAAGGGGAACCTATACTCAATGCAATAAAAAGTATGTGATTATATATGTGTATACACACATATAATGTATATACAATATACAGTTCACTTATATATGTAAATATGCACATATATGTAAATTACCTATGCATATATGTATATATAACACATATTTCATTACCTGTGTGATATGTATACGGATATCATGCATTTTCTTGCACCTTCATCCATCATCTAGGCAAGATTTCTGAGATCCTCATTGAGGAGTATGAAACACTTTACAACTAGTATTATCCAACTCTACTTGCTGCTATAAATTGGTCTGACACCACAAAAGTTAAGACATTAGGATGTTAGTTGCTTAATCCCTAGAATATAGATCCAGTCAGTAAGGATGCAAAGCTCAACAAACCGCTCTTCATGTCATCATGAACTTGGGAACAATTATTGTTGGACTTCATTACAGACTTACTCCTTTGCATGGTCAGGTTTTTATTATGGTGGTGGGCTCTTCCCATATCCTCCATCATTTAAAGAGGGTGGCCAGAGAATTCATCTCATCATTTCCTTCCCAGCTGCTTTACTGGGCTTTGTGATCTCATCATTCTGCAAGAGCAGATCAACTCTAAAATAGTGACCTGCTTGGATCGTTCCTGATCCTGGCAATAGGATTTCATCATGAGCTCCCTCACCCCCATCCCAACCCTGAGATTTTATTTTCCTTTTTTATGTCTTCTCCAATAAGATCTTAAGCTTCTCAACAAAAGGGACTTTTTGTATGTGTGTGTGTGTGTGTTTTTTTTTTTCGGATTTGCTTGTCACAGTTCCTGGCACATAGTACATATTTAATAAATGTTTATTGACTTTGACTCTTACACTGAGGCAGCTACCCTCACTACAAGGACTGCTGCTATTAAAATTACCCACTTATTTCTTTGGAAATGCTTTTGTTTTCTTTGGCTTTCCAAGCACATTGTGCCTAAGCATGGATCTCATTTTATATTTTTGGGCAAGTTTCTTCATTGGCCTCTTAGTTGAATATATCCATATACCACATACTGCCTGAAATTTGACCAAATAGAAAAGAGCAAACAGTGTTTCCATCATTATATTTCTCACCACCAAGAAAATTGAGCTACTCCTACATTCCACAGTCCCTACCCTCACCAAGGAAAATTCTCAACCCCAGACACCCTGTCTATTCAGAAATCCATTTTTATAATGAATGATAATCTTCACCCTATTTCTTCATTGCCTCATAGCCCAGACATTTGTGACTACAGCTAATTGATTAATATCTGGGAAGCATTAATTAAGGAGGAGAAGGGGGTCAGAAATTGCGTTAGCAGACTTAAGAGTAACTCCACATACCACCAAGATTGCCTATGAAATGGCCAAAGGTTTCCATACAGACGCGAATCAAAATCCTATGCAGCTGTGAGGATAGGCAGAGCTAATTAATCAGAATTTTAGTGAATTAGTCAATGAATTAATACTTATTAGTTTCCTATTTCCTCAACTGATATTATGTAAAAAATATTACAAGAATAGTTCGTAAGCTTCTTAATCACCCAATTCGCCAGCCCCATGGCCTTCTGCTGAGTGATCCTTGCCATACTGAAAAGTTGTTAAGTTTTCCATTGGTTGTTGCACAAGGTGTAGAAGAGTTTAAAATTTGTTTCTATTTACTGGATGAACAGCTCCAATAATAAATAATGAGTAGATAAAAGTTTGTAGGCTCCTGGGAATATAATTTTTTCCCCAGTAATTGAACTGGTAGCAGTAGACAGGGAAAGATATAGATCCTATGAATGAGTTTAGAATTTTTCATAAAAAATGTATTACCCAGCATGGGTCTATGTCCACTATCAATTTTTCCTATCCAAACATTGTTGAAGAGGATTATGGAGGGAGTCTCGAAAAAGGGATAGTGTTGGTACTAGCTGACTCATCTTAGCTCAATAACACCATGCACACAGATGCAGACATGAAATGCTTGTAGCTTTTTTAACTCCCTGAGCACCCAAAGCATAATTTTAGCTGCTAACTGCCGAATTTATGTAAGACCCAAGGATTTTTTATATTTCTAAGCATATCCTTTGAATAACTCATTATGTTTCTAACCGCTCTTATATCCACATGCATCACTCAAAAACTGCAAAATCTCTAGGATGGAAGGGTACTTAGTGGTCATCTATGCAAACTGTTGGCAGCACACGAAACTCCCATGCAATGCGATCATAAGATGGCCAACACGCCTTTTCTTAGATGTTGCTAACATGTAACTATCATTCCATGAAAAGGTATTTATTAAGCACCTACCTTATGCTAAGCAATGTTCTAAATCTGAGGGATATAAATAGAAAAATCCAGACAGTTTGTGTTCTCAAGGAGTTCCTAAGAAGGAAGCAGGGCACAAAAAAGCAATTTGATTTGCCAAAAAAAAACACAAAAAACAAAAACATGCAACTTGATATTAGTGTATTGAACCTAGGGTTTTTTGACTCCAAGTTAATCATTTTTCATTATGTCACATGAGGAGTTGCATTCTCGGATTTATTTTCAACATTTGCTTGTCTATATACTTTCTCACTTTCAATAGATGCAGCATGATGTTCCTTAGAGCATGACAGTGGAGAGCCCACTAAATTTGTAGCTGAGTGTTCAAATGATGGCTCATTTTTTTTTCTTTTTGGCTTCCCCCGCCCCAACCACACACTGAGTAGCATTTTTTCCAATTATGGGAAAATATAGTTTTCAAAATTCATTTTTATAAGATTTTGAGTTCCAAGTTTTCCTCCCACTCTCCCTGCCCTCCCCCCCAAAGACAGCAAACAATCTGATGAAAGTTATACATGTACAATCATGTTAAACATATTTCTCCATTAGTTATCTTATAAAAGAAGAATCAGGACAAAAAGGAAAAACCATGAGGAAGAAAAAAAAATGGAAAAAAAATTGTAAAGAGTATGCTTAAATCTGCATTCAGACTCCATAGGTTTTTTTTTTTTTCCGCATGTGTATCGCCTTTTCCATCATGAGTCTTCTAAAATTGTCTTGGATCATTGTCTTGCTGAGACAAGCTAAGTCTGTCATAGTGGAGCATCACACAATGCTGCTCTTATTGTGTACAATGTTCTCCTGCTTCTGTTCATTTCACTCAGCATAAGTTCATATAATTTTTTTTTCTGAAATCCACCTGCTCATCATTTCTTATAAAACTATAATATTCCATTATATTCAAATACCATAACATATTCAGCGATTCCCCAGTTGATGGGCTTCCTTTCAATTTCCATTTTTTCCACCACCACAAAAAGAGATGCAATAAATATTTTTAAACATGTGGGTGTTTTCCCCTTATTTATGATCTCTTTGCAACACAGACCTACTAGTGATATTTCTGGATCAAATGGTATATACAGTTTATACAGTTTTATGATCCTTTGGGCATATTTCCACATTGCTTTCTAGAATGGTTGGATCAGTTCACAACTCTACCAATAACGTGTTAGTTTTGCAATTTCTCCACATCTTCAACATTTTGTATTTTCCTTTTTTTTGGTCATATTAGCCAACTTGAAAAGTATGAGGTGATACCTCAAAGTTGTTTTAATTTGCATTTTCTAATCAATAGTGATTTAGATCTTTTTTTTTTCTATGACAATAGGGTTGTAATATGAAAAATAGCTTTAATTTCTTCATGTGAAAACTTCCTGTTCATCTTCTTTGACCATTTATCAACTGGGGAATCATATATTTTATTAAACATCGTTAGAATAGATACTGATCCTCTCTTAAAACTCTGGAAAATTTTGAAAATTGTATCAAGCTCATGAGAGAAACATCAGTATTTTACAACCATGACATTGATAAATCTCATCTACTATATCAAGCAGTATTTCCTGAAAATGAAACATATTTGTTTTCCTCTCCCCAACCCATATTCTCAATAATGAATTCCTAATCCCAGCTAAATCACCAAATATTGGAAACTTTAACACCATCTATAAAGCAGCTTATGTGATAGATAACCCACATAGGCTATTATTTGATGTAATAAGGAAGGTCATTAAAATATTTAGTATTTTATTTTCCTAACTTACAGGTAAAAACAATTTAACATTCATTTGTAAAATTTTGAGTTCCAAATTCTTTGCCTTCTTCTCTCCCCATGCCCCTGATTGAGAAGGAAAGCAATTTGTATGTGTATGTCTATACACAAATACTACATATGCACATATCCATGTATACATAAAGACTATACATATTTATGTATGTAAATTTGTATTTGTAAATACATAAGCATACATATATATTGGTGCAATATGTATAACCATACATGTGTAGGTGAGGAAAACATGTTCTAAATTAGTCATAATGTAAAAGAAAACATAGATTTAAAAACCCTCAAGAAAAATTTAGAGAGCAAAAAAAGTATGCTTCAATATGTATTTGAGACACCATCAATTCTTTCTCTGAAGATGAATAGCATTTTTTATAATAAATCCTTCCAAGTTATCTTGGATCATTGTGCTGCTGAGAATAGTTAATTTATTTGTACCTGATCATCTTACTATACCTAGGATCTATTCTCCAACTATATGAAATTCCTAAGTAAAACAAACAAAGAAACAAACAAAAACACAATAAATTTCTCTTCTTCCCCTGTACAAGATTGAGTTCAAGGAATTTATTTTTACAAACCTATATTTGCTTCGCTAATTCTGGATACATTTTCTTTCTTTCCATCATTTTTTGATTGATAGTTACCAGGCTGACATATCACAGAAATACTGCAAAGATATTACATCTGGATTTTAGGAAGACATTTGACAAAGTCTTTTATGATATCCTTCGGCAAGATGGTAAAATGAGAGTTGGTTGAGAAAATAGTCAGGTTGATTCATAGCTGGTTGACCATCCTCAAAGAATGGTGATTAATGGATCACTGTCAAACTGCTTGGATGACAAGTTGGACATAGAAATGAATATGAGAAGAGTAGCCTGAATTGCATTTTGGAAATTTTACATCCAGTGATCTCAAGTTTTTCACTGACATCAAATCAAATATTTTGAACATTGGTATTATCCTGGCAACACTGGATGACTGAATCAGAGGACATGATAATTTCAGAAGAATAACAGTTCTGTATGACAGAAGAGCAATAAAAAGATGCAAGATTAGTGTATGGAGACTGGAACATATTACTTCTGATTACTTGCATTGTAAAATCAATATGAAATCATCAGGCAAATATATGATTGGAATGAGAGGTGGGCAACATATGCAGAGAGTAAAGGATAGCGGGCACACAATTTGTGTTGCACTTATATCTATAAACCATTAAGTGATCCAAAAGAAGTATTTAAAGCATTGAGTAAGTCTTTTCATGTAGTATTCATGGAAGGATATGCACAAGAATCCTGGAGACTGAAAAAGAATGGATAGGCTGCTATCTGTGCTGGTAAACATGGTATCAATTCACTATGTAGCCATTGTATTGTCCTCTCATTTGATGACTGCCACAACTAGGTATCTAATTAACAGGTAACATTTACATAGTATATACTACATACCAGGCATTAGGCTATGTTTTAAAATTATTATCTAATTTGATTCTCACAACAACTTTGGAAGGTAGGGGCTATTTTTATCCTGACTTTTACAGTTGAAGAACTGAGGCAAAGTTTGGCTAAGTGACTTGCCAAGGTTTACACAGTTAGTGTGTGATGTTGGATTTGAACTCAGGTCTTCCTTTATCCACATACACATGTGTACTTACACACATGTATACATACATATACGTATATGTATATATACAAACATGTATATAATTATAAGCAATATGTGTATTATATATGCATATGTATAGATGTATATGTATACACACACATATATACACATACATATAGATATACACATATATATATATACCTTTACATATACATATATACCCACCCATCTGTGTGTTTGTGTGTGTATAGCCTTAGTATCTCTCCTGAGCTTCAGTGGAATATAACCAACAACTATCAGAAATTTAGAACTGGATTGAGTTATAGATCTCTCAAATTCAATGAGAACAAAATAAAACTTGTTATTTTTAGCAAAGTTGCTCTTCTGAACTTTCATATTACTCTCAAAGACTCTTCCACTCTTCCAGGCACCCAACTTAGTCACATTATCATTGTTGACTTCTCATTCTTTCACCTCATATACCAAATCTTTTTTGTTTGATTGGTTTGGTTTTGTTTCCCCTCCAAGCTATCATTTATAACCATCCTTTTCTCTCTACGCACATAGACATTTTACTAGTTCAGGTCCTCATCACTTATCATATGGATTTATCTTTTTTTTTAAATAGTGAATTTTATAAAGATAATAATAATGATAATAATAAATAGCATTTATATGGTGCCTTAGGGTTTACTAAGCATTTTATATATGCTAATTCATTCGATACAACGTTAGGATTTAAATGCAATTAATTATCTCTATTTGACATATGAGAAAAACACAGTTAAGTGACTTGCTTAGGGTCACACAGCTAGGAAATATCTGGAACTAGATCTGAATTCAGCTCTTTCTGACTCCACATTCAGTACTCTATCTTCCATATTATATAGCTGATTAATTTGTTTGTTTTTTTAATATTTTATTTTACTTATTTTAGTTTACATCATTCATTTCCATGAGATTTTGAGTTGAAAATTTTCTCCCCTTCTTTCCCCTACACCCCACTCAAGACAGCCATCCCCTTGTATGATCCCTCCCCCAATCTAATCTCTCCTATGTCCTCCCCCAACACTCCTCTAACTTTCCAATAGGGCAGGATGAATCTCTCTTCCACAGTGCCTGTGAATCTTATGTTCCAGTTGGACGTAGTTAGTAATAATAGTAATAATAATTGTGTATATATATATATATATATACATATATATACATATATATATATATATACACACA
>CM053584.1:42585015-42615608 GCA_028627135.1 Pseudochirops cupreus | reverse complement strand
TTTTTTGATCATGGCTTTTGGGTAGTCCAATAATTTTTAGATTGTCTCTCCTGGATCTGTTTTCCAGGTCAGTGGTTTTTTTCAAGGAGATATTTCACATTGCCTTCTATTTTTTCACTTTTTGGATCTGTTTGATAGTATCTTGATTTCTCATAAAGTCATTTGCTTCCATTTGCTCCACTCTAATTTTGAAGCAGTTATTCTCTTCAGAATGCTTTTGAGATTCTTTTTCCATCTGGCAAAGTTGTCTTTTTTAGGCATTCTTCTCCTCATTGGCTTTTTGGGCCTCTTTTGTCATTTGAGTTAATCTATTTTTTAAGGTGGTAATTTCTTCAGTAAGGTTGTTGACTCTCTTTTCGTGATTTTCTTGCATCATTATTATTTTTCTTCCCAATTTTTCCTCCACTTCTCTCATTTGGTTTTCAAAATCTTTCTTCAGATGATCTCCAGATTTTTGGCAATCTTCATGTTTCTTGGAAGCTTTTGGGGTGTGAGTTCTGACTGTGTTGCCTTCCTCCCTTTCCCTGCTTTGTTCCTTCTTTTCCCTGAAGAAGGAATCTGGGGTTTGGTTGCTGTTCTTACTTTGCTTCCTATGCTTATTGATGGTCGGCATTCAATGTTTATTTTTTTTAAGTCCTGTGGAACTCTGCTTCCAGAGGGAACAGCTTTGTCCCAAATCTCTGGGGTTTTCCCAGCTGCTGGGGCTTTTGGAGGCTGCTGGGTCCCTCCCCCAGTTCCTGCTCACTGAAAAAAAAAAACCTCAGGACCACCACCCAAGACCCAGATCTGGATCCAGGCCACTCAACGCAAGAGTATTTGGCCTCTGAATGATTGCTTGGCCCCCTGCTGTCTGCAGGCTGGGAGCTCTGAAGCGGCAATGTAGAGGCAGGTGCAGAACATGCACTTTCTGCTTCTTTGCCTTGGAGGTGGCTTGGCTGGACCCGCTTTTCTTCCCTGGGTTTTAGCCAAGTTCCACTAACTTGAGTCCTTTTTTCTTTTGGCTGGATAATTCTGGATCCTGCCATAGCTGCCACAGATCCGCTCTCCTGAAGCTCTAGCTGCCAGTGGGGTCTTTGCTTGTCCAGCTGCCCCTGGAGCAAAAACCGCATTTTCAGGCTGGGCTGGTTTCGGCTATCAGAGCTGAAATGGTCTCTTTGAGCAGAGCTCCCTTCAGCAGGAAATATATCTGTGTGCATTTTACAGCCCTAGAATTTGTTTACAATCATATTTTTTGGGTATTTGATGTGGCTGTGTCAGAGCTGCGATTTCTTGCTGCTCCTACACTGCCATCTTGGCTCTGCCCCCTGATTAATTTATTTTTAATTTACATGAAACAAGAGTGCTTTGTTAGTTAATTGGATGTCCAGTTAGGGTGCATGGAGACCTCAACAGACCAGACTAATAGGTTAAACCTTATTATTTGACACGTAATGGATTACAATTACACATTCTGATTTTAGCTAGTCTTGAAGTTTTATAGGTGATTCCTGCATTGGGTGCAAGGTTGGATGAGATGTCCTTTGCTATCCTTGATTAGTTCTGGAATTCCAAGTTTCTCATAGTACTTTGTATGGCACAGTAGAACAGAATATAAAACCTGAATTGAGCCCTAGGCCTGCTACCTACCACCTGTGTGACTGTTGGCAAGTCATACAGACTAACTAGGTCTCTGTTTCCTCATCTTTACAGTGAGAAGCTAGAGCCTGAAGACCTATCTGTTCCCTTCATGCCCGGAGTGTAGGATCCTATGCAATTTACACGATCTTAATTTTCTTTTTGTTTTTCCCTTTACAGTTTTGAATTCACTCACCCAAGACATAACAAATAATTAAATGACTATTTGAATATCTTAAAATACACTAATAACAGCAATAATAGTAATAATAATAATGCTGGTGATGATGGTGTTTATATAGTGTGGTAAGTTTTACAATCTGCTTTATATATTTTATCTCATTTGATTGAAACAACTATTCCTGGAGCTCAGAGCCTCTTCAAAGGGAATAAAAGGTGGGAGTTAAAAGATCAAAGTGCTTTTGGAGATGCTAAGTCAAATGTCTTTTCTAGCTAATGGAAAATCAAATAAATAGTTTATTTTCACTTGCCTTTGAACTTGATAACCTTAAACAGGCTAGAAGAATTTGTTATGGTTTTCTTCAACTAAAAGTTTTCACTTTTACAGCCCAGACTGAATGGAAATTTTCATCACTGAGAAGCGAGAGGCCTTTCTGACTCATCCAGTCCCTACATTGTCCAATGAACAGAGGAAAATGTCCTTTCAAAACACCATTCCTCATTTCCAACAAGCTGTAGCATTTCATCTTCCCCGTGTAACTAAGGCAAAAGCTCGTATAGGTTATGGTCATCAATCAAGCAGCCTGTTAAAAAGTTGCTCCTATTTTAACTACACTAGAAATTCTCATTTAGAGGACTCAGTTCAGTGAGCCAGATCAATCCATAATAATACAGCCATCATGACCTTTATCTTTATTTCCCTCTTTCCAAAATGTAATATAAACATAAATAAAAGAGAAAACATTCCACATAAAGCGAACTGTCTTTGGGGTAGGCTTTTGTCAGCACATTTTCAGAAACAAGAACTTGAATCTTTTTCAGCCAATTGTATATACTTTTTAGTCAGACTTGACAGGGTGTGATGGGGTCTGATTGTGTGTGTTTTGTGTGTGCCTGCATGTGCTGCCATATATCTTTGTGTATGGGGGGTGGATAGGAGGGAAGTAAGTTGTTGCTCTGGAATTCAAACTTGAAGGAATAAAACATCCCTGCAAAGTGGAAAGAATACTAGTTCTACAGCCAGATGACCTGGATTCAAGATCAAATTGCATCTCGTATGCTTATTGCCTGTATCTTCTTGGGCAAGATGAAGAGGTCAATCTAGATTATCTTTGAGTTCCCTCCTTGCTCTAATTCAATAACCTTCTAACTGGAAAATTAATTTTAAGTGATTGTAGAGGTGCAATTATAATGAAAAAAATAAGACGGGTTATATTGAGAAGATGGGTATACATTCTGACTAGCATGAGGGTGTGAAATCATTTAACCCATCTTGAACTAATGAGTTTTATACAAAGCATTTATTAACTGCTCATTATGGCCCAGATACTGATTTAGAACATGAGCTCCCTAGAGAATAAGTATTTTTTTATTTGTTTTATTTTGGGGTGTGTGTGTGCTTCTTTGTATCCACAGTTCTTAGGGTGTTTATAGTAAGTACCTAATGAATACTTTTGATGAGGATGAGGTTGAGGATGATGATGATGACAATAACAACATTGAGGATGTTAAGGCAATGAAGTCTCTTTCCCCCAGGAGTTCACAATTTAAAAAGGAGAAATAAGCACACAAAGAGGAACAAAATTTGGAAAGCAAAAAGTGCAGCAAGGTTTGAATGTAGTAGAGAAGTGACTTGGTAGATTTGGGATTGGGTGAGAAAAACGGAAGGTTTATCAATCAGAGTCCCAGGTTCTAGGAGTCTGATTTCTTTTGGAAGGGAATGGAGCTTTAATGCAGGCAATATGACTTAGGAATTGAAATTCGACCAGAAGGAGCCAAAAAAAATCAATTGAATAACTGTCTAGTACCCTGAGGGGGCAAGGGAAGCCCTGACTGGGGTCAGACACTTGCAAATCACTACTGACTTTGGGGAGAAGGACAATATAAGAGTGGAAGTAGGTAAAGAATGGAAGGTAATATAATTTCAATCAACATTGCCTTTTAAAAAAAAATTAGAACCAGCCCTATCCTTAAGAAAAGAACAAAAGCAGGAAGTGCAGATTGAAGAATTCCATATATTCTCTTTAAGGAGCGTTCCCAGGGTAACCTTCTTATCATTTCCTACCTGGATTTCATCATTCTCTCTTCCTGAAATATCAAATCAACCTACAAGCTCACAATGCTGAGTATACCCTTCAGCTCTTTTTATGTGTTGTCTTCCTCTATCAGATTTTGAAAACTTCAAAAGTATGGACTGTCTTCTGCCTTTATAACTTTATCATTTTCACTGTGTGTGGCACATAGTAGATACTTAGTAAATAAACATTTACTGACTGACTTTTCCAACTTTAAATCTATGATGATATGGTCTCACCATCATGCATTCATTCAAAATTGGTAACCAAGTACCTACCATGATCCAGTAACTATTTGTAGGAACTAAAGCATACAAAAAATAAGTTTGAGTTTGGCTTGACCTATCCTCATTGAAGCTATGATGAATTTTTAAATTTTCCTCTTTTTGCCTTGGTTTTCACTAACCATCATTTTAATAGACTTATAGAATTTTCTTAGGAATTTAAAGTTTCCAGCCTCTGTTCTTTTCCTCATTATTTATGTATTCATTTTGTAATTCATTTGTTTATATATTTATTAACTTATTTACTCATGTATTTGATTATTCATGTATTCATTGATTAATCCATTTGTTTGTCCATTTATTTATTTGTTTATTTGCTCAGGCTACACTTACTCTTTTCCAGGACTTCAGCCCTTATTTTCCATGATATTTCAAATATTACTAATATTGGCTTAGACAAAAACCCAAGGATGCCATTCATCTACAAAAAGGGACTTCAATTCAGTATTAACAACTAAGTAATATTTTACTATCTTCTTACATTTTTGAAATATTAGTTTCTAGTGAGCCCTTTAAAAAAAATGACATTTCTACTGTAAAAGCCAATCTTTCATTAGTGAAAAGCAAAGGAAGAATTGGGGAGCTCTTCGTTCTCCTTGTTATCATCATTCCATACACCTACAACAACGACCTTATCATAGTTTTGATCTTTCACTTTTCCAAAAAGTATATAAAATCAAAGTAAAAGATGTATTAGCTATCTTTAACTTCCTTTACGAAACTCAGTTCATTCTAAGATTTAGCTCATCTGATGTGATTTTTATAAGTTTACACAATTCATTCATACTTGCCTGTATGCCTTTGATTCCAATGCATGAATATGTCATTTTAAAAACATTTAAGTAAGTTGTTAAGTTCCCTATGCATCCACACCAAGCTGCAGCTTTTATGCAATAAACAAAATGTGAAGAAATATGTTTTTTATTAATTGATTTGTTTATCTACTTTTAGTTTACAAGATTCAGTTCCACAAACATTTGAGTTTCAAATTTTCTCCCTTCCCTCTACCCCCTCCCCCATGGCGGCTTGCAATCAAGTATAGAATCTGCAAATACTTTCACATTGGACATTAGTCTGGTTGTAAAGAAGAGTTGTAACCAATGAAGTGAACAATGGGAAAGAAGAAACAAAACCAAACATGGAAAAGAACGAGAGCATGTAGTTGCTTCAGTCTCCATTTAAACTCTTTTCTTTCTAGATCTTTCTCTGAATATAGACATCTCCTTTCACCCTAAGACTTTTAGAGATGTCTTATAACTGTCTGTTTCTGAGAAGAATCCAGCGTATCAAAGTTGGTTGTCATTCATACAATGTGTCTGTGATTGCGTACAAATTTCTTCTGGTTCTGTTCTTCTCAATTAGCTTCAGTTTGTATAAGCCTCTCCAGGTAAATATGAAGTCCATCTCCTTCCCATTTCTTATAGCACAATAGTATTTCATTACATTCATATACTACAACAAATTGGATCATTAATGCATTGTTGGTGGAATTGTGAACTGATTCAATTGGAGAGCAATCTGGAACTATGCTCAAAGAGCTATAAATAATTGTATACTCTTTGACCCAATAATACCACTCCTGGGGTTGTACCCCAAAGGGATCATAGAAGTGGGAGGAAGATCCATATGTATAAAACTATTTATTGCAGCTTTCTCTGTGGTGGTAAAAAATTTTGGTTTGTTTTTTAACTTCCCTGAAAGTTCCCTTGTGGGCTTAGGCAAAGTATTTAACCTCTCTGTGTCGTGATTTCCTCATCTTTAAAATTAGGAGGCTGGACTCAATGGTGTTTAAGTTTTTACAACTTTAAATCTGTAATCTTATGACCCGTCTTTGATTTGAATTCTACATTTATCACTTAGAGTGTTTCCTGTATAAAGCTTGTTTGTATATAGTTGCTTATGTGTTATCTCCCACATTAGAGTGTTAGATGGTGGAGAGGAGGGACAATCTTTTGCTTTTCTTTGTATTGTCAACCCTCAGCTAAGTGCCTGGCATATAGAATATGCTTAATAAATGTATATTTATTGGCAGACTGTTGTGGACAGTATCTATGGCATTGGCTCATACCTTTCATAAACATATACTATCTTCTTTTATGTCTTGCTGGATATTAATGATGAGGTGGTTGTCAAATAAAGTTATATCCATTTCTTCATTTTTTATGTTTCATCCTCTCAGGTACTATTGTACAATCTTGATGTATAAATAGGAAGCCCATAATTGGAGTATTTTTATCTCTGAAGTTTTTAAAATTTTTATCTCAGAACTCCTTTATATTCTTAAAATTATTAAGGACCTCAAAGAGACTTTATTAAGATTAAATATTAAATCTATACATATTTTCTTTAGTAAAGTATAACTAATAATTTTAAAAATATGTATTTATTAATTCTTTACAAATGACAATATTAAGCTCACTATACCTTAACATATACAATATTTTAATAAGTATGTTTTCAAAAATTGGTGATAAGAGAGGTAGGGAATCAAAGAAATAATGATTATTAGCAAGGGGAGATAACAGGGAAGCAGATAATTCATTCACTGGGAACTGGATTCAAGGTCAGGTTCCTAGAAAGACTAATTGAGTAAGATAGGAATCCTTGAGGAACTGGGTTACTTGGGGAGGAGCAAGTCAAAGGGCAAAAAGAAAGGTTAGCAGTTACTGGAACCAGTTAGAATTTGGAACTTTATGGCAAGATGCCAGTTACTGGTAATGAATAGATCTATTAGTCTCTAGGGCAGGATAATTCCTAGAGTCCACAATAAGTTAAATGGTGCTCATTGCTAAAGTTAGAAGGATAGTGTGACAGACGGCCTGTCAGATTCATTATAATAATATGAACAAATAAGGCATTGCTGTCAGGGAAAACAAAATCATTGAAAATATTTCCTCTGTATGTTTTATTCTTTTAAAAGAGTACTAAAGAGCCTATGGAAGTTGCGAAACACAGCACAAACAAAAAAGAACTTGCTATACCTATGCGACCTTGGGCAAATCACTTAACTTTCCTTGACCTTGGTTTCTCCATCTGTAAAATGAGGTTTTTGAATTAGAGAGACTGTAAGGTTCCTTTCCATTCTAAATTCATCATTCTCTGATGTTAATAAAATTCATTATTAGAATAAAATTTTATTTTAAATCTAATAATATTCATTCAAATTCCAATAATATTCACTATTGGAATAAAATGTATTCAAAATAAAATCATTTATGTATGCTTGCATTTGTGTAGCACTCTAAGATTTTACAGGAATCCTATGAAGTCAGCAGTACAAGCATTTTTATGCCCACTTTACAGATATGGAACCCAAGACCTAGAGAGGTTAAAAGTCTGGCTCATAGGCATAAAACTAGTTATCTATAAAACTGAGCTTATGAGATATTTTTTAGAGTTATTTACCACAATTTCAGCAGGACTTCACTCCATTGCTTTCTGGTGGTGGTGTTGTCCAGTCTTTTAAGTAGTTTTCTGATAATTTGTGATCCCATTTGGGGTTTTCTTGGCAAAGGTACTGGAATGATTTGCCATTTCCATCTCCAACTCATTTTGCAAATGAAGAAACTGAGGCAAGCAAGGTTAAGTGACTTGTCCAGGGTCATACAGTTTGTAAGTGTCTGAAGTCACATTTGAACTTAGATCTTCCTGTCTAGACCTACGGCTCTATCCTCTGTGCCATCTAGCAGCCTTTCTATTTCTTTAGTGCAGTTATATTCAGCTAAATTTTGTTGAAGAATAATGCACAGCATTTAAGAAGTTCTTTAATGTTTACATGTTATCTGAATGAATCTAAACAAAACCCTGTGAAGCAGGGGGAATATTTTTTTTTATAAGTGAAAAGAAAAGGAAGAAAGAGGTAAAGTGTGTTTGAGGCAGAATTCAATTTCAGATCTTCTTTATTTTATGTCCAGCACAACCTAAAGATCTGTTCATTTGTTTGTTTTAATTTGTTTGTTTTTGTTTTGTGCCATTTTGACCTTTCTTAGTATGTGGAATTCCTATTATTCTATAATTACTGAACTATAGGTACTAGACTGAAGCTTACTCTGGTAAAAGGAATAGATCTTATCATTATTGGTTTAGAGATAGAAGGGGTCTCAGGAGACCTATTGTTCAATCTACTTTAATCACAGATGAGAAAACTGAGCCCCAGGAGGTATAAATGATTTGCCTAAAGATACATAGACAGTAAGCATCAATCACAATCAATTAAGAAGCATTAAGATCCTCCAATAAAGCACTGTGCTTGGGGTTATGGATACAAAGATTAAAAAAAAAACACTAAGTAGTTATTGTTTACAAAGAACTTGAACTTTTTCAAGAGGCAGAAATTCCAATGTTCTGACAAAAGAAGACATCTTCTTTCCATGGTACAACTCTAACTTCATGAGTTGTCCAGGGTCACACAGCTATTAAGTGGCAAAAGTAAGATTCTTCCCCAGGTCTTCCTCATTAAAAGCATATGAAATCATTCTGGATATGCATCACAGAAACTTTTTAGTGTAAGATGTAAAAAAGAAAATAAGGTAATTGAATTTCTTGCCCCACAGGTGACATTCCACTCTCTCTAATACTTTTAAATCCTAAAAAAAGCCAATTATAAATAAGATAGAGACAGTAATTGTTGGAAATCAAGGAAACATAAAAAGAGATGAAAATAATTCACAGATATTATAGTGGATGGGGCCTTATTTACAAAGTGTATTCCTGCCTAGCAATGTACCTTTAATTCTACTGTTTACTTCTTATGAATACAGGTTCTCTAAAATCTAAAAGTCTTTTTATTATGGTTCTCATAGGTTGGGGCAGAAGTGGTATAATAGTTGCAAGGGCATTAACTGGTATTTGTATATGAAGATTGCTTTACATCTGTCAGTATGTTAGTCAATTAGCCAACATTCATCAAGTGATGACTATGCTCCAGGCACTCTCCTAACCACTAGAGTTGAAAAGAAAGGGGAGTGGGGTGGGGGGAAAGTCAGTGCCTTTCAGGAGCTCTCCTTCTTATGGAGGAAGAACACATGTCAATGATTAACTATACTATTCCATAATATGCATATGTACATATTGTATACGTGTGTATAAAGTATTTTCAGTATAAGTGACAGGTAGTTCTTTATGATAAAAGTGGAATTTGAGCTAAGCATTAAGGAAAGAAAGGGGGGCCAGGATGGGATGGCATAGAGGGAAAGTATTCCAGGTTTTGGAGACAGCTATTTCATAATCACAGAATCAGGAGATGGAGGAATTTACTAAAGGAACACCAAGAAGGTTAGTACATGCAGTGGAGTAAAGAATAAGAAGACTAGAAACATTGGAAGCAGATAGGTTGTGAAGTGCTTTAGATATCAAGCAAAGATTTCATAAAGGATCTTGGAAGTAATAGGTAGCCACTGGAATTTATTGAATTAGTTTAGGAGAGTTACATGATCAGGCTTTCTCAATAGGAAAATTATTTTTGCAACTGAAATGAGGACACTTTGAAGTAGAGTGAGAATTGAGCCCTGAAGACCAAGCAGAAGGCTATTATTATTCTAGATGTGAAGTGATGAAGGTCTGCATTAAGGTAGTGCCATTTGAGAGTGAAAAGGTGATAGATATGAGGAATATTGTGACACTAGAAATAACAAGACAAGGGAGCAGAATGTATATATGGAATCAATGGAAGTGAGCAGTTGAGGATGACACCTACTTTGGTGAGCCTGGATAAATGGGAGGAAGATAGTACCCTCAACAGTGATAGAGAAACAGAAAATAAATGAGGGTTTAGGAGAAGATAATGAGCTTTGTCTGTTTTAGATGCATACAGGAACATCTCATTACATTCTAACAATTATAAACTATTCTATGTGGCATTTAGAGCACTAAGCAACATGAATGTCTCTGCAACTTAACAGTCCAGTTATACTGGTCTTTCTATTCCATACACACAACTCTCAATCTGTCATATTCATATCTTTATACTAGCTAACATGAGGCCTAGAATTTTGTTCCTCTACACCTCTGTTTCTTGGACTGGGTTTGCTTTATGAATTAGCTCAATTATAGCCTTCTACAGGAGTTCTTTCATGACCCCCTTCCCATAGGTCTTAGTGCTTTCCCTTCCAAGGTTACCTTGCATCACTTCATATTTATACAAGATCATGTGGTCTAATGGGTAGCAACCCTAACTTCAAAACAAAAATATTGAGTTTTAATCCTACCTCAAATACTTATCAGCTGTATTTTCACTGGCAAGTCAGTACGTGAGGCCTAACCTTGGTTTCCATATCTTTAAAATTGTGATTGCAAGAGCACCAATTGTGTGTGTGTGTGTGTGTGTGTGTGTGTGTGTGTGTGTGTGCTTGTGTTTGTAATGGGGTTTTGGTGTGTACCCAAACCACCTGAAATTATAATGTTACCAATGTAACATAGGCAAAGTTTTATTTCATTTTATTTTTGGAAACCTTAGATTACTACGTGATGTTCTTGTTGCTAGTGTTTGCTTCTTGTAGATCTGTATATGTTTATATTGTCTCCCTTATTAAAATGGTTTTTGAGGGCAAGTAGTGTTTTGTTTCTGTCTTTATATTCCCAGCACCTAAAATGGTGCCAGGAAAATTGTAGATGATTTATAAATATTCGTCAATTGATTGATTGGTTGTTTGTAAACCAAAGACTACATATGTTTCCTCCCTAAAGACCTCATGTGAAGACCTTTTGCCCAAGGAGACTATTGTCAAATCAGATGAAGTTACAAATGAAATAACATTAAAGTCAGTATCAGAAATCAACAATCATGTATTGTCTACTGATCAATCTCTGTTCTAGAGAGAGCTGAACATTTGAACTATATATGTCTATATGTGTATATCTATATGTATATGATGTATTATATATATGTATATAGACATTCACACATGTTTATACATATGGGATATATCTATATAAAACATATGAATATATCTGTTTCTAGTGTATTAATCTAACTCCTATTAACCTTCCAAGCTAAATTTAATGTTAATACTGTCTACCATCAAGTGCTTCATTTCATTTCCACCAGCAGATAACTCACTGGATTGCAGAGACAGGATCAAAATTGATTTTGACAGACTAACATATTTGGAATAAATTGGGGCAGATGAAATTTCATATGGATAAATGTAATGTCTTATACCTTGATTTAAACAATCAACTTGACCATAGATGCAAGGTAACACAGTGTATGGTTAGATAGAAGTTTGATTTTGTGTTTTTTTGAAAGAAAGAAAGAGAAGATCCAGAGGTTTCAGTTAAATAGGGAATGGTATGATATGGCAGGCTAAAACAACAATTACGACAACAATAACACACTTTTCTTATACTCTGCAATCTCAAGTTAATATATGTCACCTTGCTTCCACAACCAAACTTCTAGAAAAATTATACTTCATGTGTCCATATCCTCTCCTCTCCCTCTCTCCTCAATCTTTTTCTATTCTAGATTCTAAATGCTCAACTAAAATTCCTTTCTCCAAAATGACCAATGACCCCTTCATTGTAAAGTTTGATGGCCCTTTTTTCCCCTTAAACCTCATCCTTATCATTTTGTTCATCATCATTTGGCCTGGATGACCTCCCTTATCCCCTGGAGATTCCTCTGCTTTTCAAGACTCTACTCTCGCTTGATTCACATTCTGCTCATCTGTATATTCCTTCTCAGTCTTCTTTGATAATTTGTGATCTCTATCTTACCCCCTAGCTCTGGACATACCTTAAGACCTTCTCCCGTTCCATCTTCTCTCTATATTCTTGTTCTTGCTGACCTCACCAGTTTTCATGGGCTTAATTATAAAGACAATTCCTGTGACCCTAAGATAAAATAGGTATTCCCAATCCCCATCTCCTGCATGAACTTCACTCTAAAATCTCTAACTTCCTATTGCACATCTGCTTCTGGATGCCCTGCAATCATCACAAAAGCAGCTTGCTGCTGAGCGGAACAATCTTCAGTTTGTCCCTATTTCTTTTGATGGTGAAACCCTTTTAGTTATGTGTGTTCACAGCTTCAGTGTCATATTCAACTCACTTTTCTTCAACTGACATATCCAATGTTGCCATCTCTGTATCTCTCAAATCTATTTTATTCCCTTGACTCACCCTGGTGCAGTCTATCATCATATCACAGCTGGAGTATCCCAATAGCCTTCTGATGGTCTCTTGCCTCGAGTCTCTCCAGGTCATCCTTTACTGAGCTATCATTGAACCTCCTAAAGAACATGTACAAATTTGTTACATCTTTATTCAGTAAATCCCAGTGGCTTCTTATTCTTTCCAGAATAAATATAAAATTTTCTGATTGCCTTTCAAAGCCCTTCATAACTTGACTTACAAGCTCCCCTCCATGCCTTAGTCCTGTTCATATGCTTTACAATTCTGCAACACTGGCTCCCTTGGGGATTCTCACTTACAATATTGGATCTCCTGATTCTGTGTTTTATATTGGCTGTCTACCATTCCTGAAAAGAACTCTCCCTCCTCTCCTTCCCTTTCTTGCTTCCCTGACTTCTAAAAACTTTCACTTTCACCTTCAGCAAGAAACAATTCCTGGTCCCCTTCAATGCCAATGTCTTCCTTCTGAAATTAGCTCCAATTTACCTTGGATGTATCTTGTTTGTATATAGTTCATCTTCTTCATTATCTTTTTGTTTGCTTGTTTGTTTTCTGTTTCCATATTTATACTTTTCTTTCTATTAGGTGCTTAATAATTTTTGTTATCTTTATTTAAAACAAGTAGTCAAGATGGCCATGAATGGAGAGGAAAATATTGGCTGGAATTAGTGTATTAAATTTTAAGTACTTTCCTTCTAGGGAAGGGAGGAGAAAGGGAGAGGGAGAAGAAGAGATGGAGGGAGAGGGAGCGAGAAACAGAGAGAGACAGAGACAGAGACAGAGACAGAAAAGAGACAGAGACAGAGAGAGACAGAGACAGAAAGAGACAGAGAGACAGAGAGACTGAGAATATCTATTCATTGGAAATTCACTGGAAATATTTTAAAAATTAAATTAAATAATAAAATAAATTAAATTAAATAATAAATAAACAAAATAAAAATAGTTTTGAAGAAATGATCTTTCATTTATTTATACCATCTTAAGCCATGTCCCAAAATTGGAATATATCTAGTTTTGATGAATTCATGCTTTTATTATAGTGATGATCATCATTTTTCTTATTCATTTTCACTTTAAATTTCCAATTCTTCAACTGTTTTGTCTTTTTCTGCTTCATTCTTGATATGAAAAATGTGATGAACCATTTTTGACTTTTTTCTCAAAATATTACTTTTCTCAGCTTCTCAATATACTTTTTACAAGAGTAACTACCATGCTCTATAATACTCTTTTTGTAAGGTTCAAAGATATCAGTAACTAATGCTCATTACTACATACAAACATATGCATTCATTTCACACAGAGATACAAAAGTATACCAAAATTTTATGCCCTAGTTCTATACTAATTAAAGGCCTTGAAGCATTCATCCTAAAGCAGAAAACAGAAACAGAAGGGTCATTGCTAAAGGTTGATTACCTAATATTGTCTCTAGTAGTTCTGGGCCCTCTTCTCCCTGTATAATACTTGGTGATCTCATCAGCCCTCATGGATTCAATTAACTATTTCTGTGCTGATTATTTTTAAATCTAGTTGCCCAGTCCCAACTTTTCTGATGGCCTTCAGTCTTGCATAACCAAATGCCTATTAGATATATCCAACTGGGTGTTCTGTAGATATCTCATATTCATCTTGTCCAAAACTGAACTCATTATCTTTCCCCTAAAACCCTTCTCTTTTCTAAATTTCTCTATTACTCTGTAGAGACCATTACTATCCCAGTGCCCCAGGTTCACAGTCTATGCATCATTCTTGACTCCATATCCTTACCCTCCCTTTCCAATCTGTTGCCAATGACTATCGATCATACTTTTACATCATTTCTTGAATATATTCCCTTTTCTTCTTTCATGCAACCACCATCTTGGTACAGACACTCATCTCCTAACACCTTGACTATTACAATAGTCTCTTGTTGGTCTGCCTGTCACAAACCTCTTTTAACTAGACTGCATTCTGTCCTTAGCTGCCAAAGTTATTTTCCTAAGGTGCAGATCTAACCATGTGGTTCTACTACTTGATAAATTCCAGTGGTTCCTTATCATCTCCAGGATCAAATATAAAATTTCCATTTTGACATTCAAAACCCTTCATAAGCTGCCCCCTCCAACTTTCTAGTCCTCATATACCTTATCCTCCTCCACATATTCCACCATCCAGTGACACCGACCTCCTTACTATTGCCTCCACCTCCACCTCTTGACTCTAGGTACATTTCACTGACTCTCTTCCCCCACCTCCATGAATGAAATTGCCTCTTTCCACATTTCTGGCTCTTGTCTTTCCTAGCTTGCTTGAAATTGTAGATAAAATTACATCTTCCATAGGAAGTCTTTCCCTATTCTTTTACTTCTAGTGTCTTGTCTCTGTTGATTATCTCCAATTTATCCTGTATATAGCTGGTTTGAAAATGGCTGTATATTGTCTCTGATTAGATTGTAGTCTTCTTGAGGGCAAGACCTATATTTTGCTATTCTTTGTATTCACATCACTTAGCAGTTTCCACACAGTAAGTGCTTAATAAATGTTTATTGATGGACTGACTAGCAGTGGAAGAGAATGACTAACCACTGAATTTACCAGGAGTCTTTTTACACAACATTTCTAAAAACATGTGTTGAGCAAGAAGTCATTGATGACAAGGGAAAAATGAAAATATTTTTAAATTTCCATGAGAATATTTTCATTTTAATAGCCTTTCAGGCCACAATACAAACACATAGAAAAAAATATAACTTTCAAAATTATTATTGGTTGTTGTAAATATAAGCCAATGGTTCATCATATTCCTGGAAAGTAGAGTGGCATAGTGGGAAGAGAGTTAACGTTTGTATCAGGAAGTCATAGATCCAAGTCCTGCCATTGACACATATAGGCTGTGTTGCCCAAGGCAAGTCATCTAACCTATTAATTGCCCAGGAAAATATCTAAAATTATAAATTGTAGAAAAGTTGCAAGTCTGCCTTGGTATAAGTTCTGAATCAATCTAGAACAACAATAACAAAAAGTCTTCAGTTGTTTAATACAGGTTCATATGAGCACAGAAATAATTAATAAATGGTGCATCAAGTATTCTATGTAATGGTATTATATTGTAAAATTGTGAATGACTTTTTCCCTGCCTTCATTAACATGATACAAAACATTTTAAAAATAAATCAGACATTACAAACACATATGTAAAAATTCCTGTAAGAAAGAAATATCATAAAGAAATAGAAAGACAAATATATATTTATTCAGTGCTTATTATGTGTTGGAACATGTGCTAAGAATTAGGATACAAATACATGAATAAAAGAATACTAATTCTGAAGAGGTTTACATTCTAATGGACAAATATGATGAATTAAAGGGAGCTGGAAGTGCATGATTAGGTGCTACTACTGTCTGGAGAAGGTGAAAAAGTCTGAGAGAGTGAGCAATTGAGAGAAAATTGAAGGAAGCATGACTAGAATTATGCCTCACACATGTACTATCTATACCATCCTGGCAAGTTACTTAACTTAAGCCTCAATTTTTTCATCTGTTGAATGGGGGTTGGACTATATGATCTCTAAGGTTCTTTCCAGCTTAGTTTATGATGCAATGATCCAATTTCTTGTTACCAGGCCTACAACGTGCATAGGGTGTTGGTGGGTGGGTGAGGAGTGTGACTAGAATGGAGAGACAAAAATCATACCATGACACAAGATTTTTTTTTTAAGGCCTTGCCATGTTATTGTCCTAGTAGCTGCTGAATGTTTTCATTGCCTTTTACTTTGATATATGAAGAGAACAATTTATTTTTATCTCCTAAGCAACATAATAAACATGGTTGTTTCTAAGGAGTGATTATAAGTTTAAAAGATCATGACAATTAAAAGAAAAACCCTTTCCTCCTTTGTAATGATACAATACTATAATAAATTGCAAAAGGATCTTCATCTGAATTTGGTGAAAGGAGAGGTGTTTGGGAGTGTTAGGAGAAGGACTTAAGCTATAGATGAAGCAGAAAGAGGGAAGAAGGACTCATTAAGGAGATTGGGAATGTCAAGGAATGATAATGGAGTCTAGTGATTGTATTGAGAGGAGATGAACTCAGTTTTTTGGGAAAGGATTTTAAGGACTGAAGCTAAATGAAGAGTTGGACTCAGCCTGCAGGAAAAATCAAAGGAGTTGAGAGGGAGGGGAAAGACTTGAGGTGCTGACAAAAAAGAAGAAATGGAAAAGAAGGACTCAAGTCAAAGAAAAAGAGGATTCAAGGACTAGATGATCTTAAAGAATAGGAGGGAATCATTAAGTCCCGGCAATTAAAACAAAGAAAGCAAGGCAAGGTGGTACCAAATACAAAGAGCACAATAATATGTGTGTGACTGCAATGGTCTCCATTTCTACCTCAATGACCTATGTTCCTCGATAAAGACCCAATGAAATGTGTGTCATTCTGTCACTGGTAAAGTGGGATGTGATGAAAGTTGAAAGAAATTCACTCACTCCAACACAAATATCAAGTAGACCAGAGGAATTTTCCTACTCAGGGAGAATGTGGTGGTCAAAATGACTGACAGGATTTAGGAGATTATTTGGGATGCTGACTGGGTAAATCTATGGGCTTGACTCACTGAAGAATTTTTTTCTAATTAAATTAAATTTTGAAAAAAGCCTAAGGGAAAGGGCAGCTCTGACTTTTTCCTAAAAGAATTACAAATCTTCCAACAGAAGATAAAAATGCAACAACAACAACAAACACCTTAGCTTCTGTTGAGTGGAGAACTAGAAGACCTCACAGCTCAGCATGGAAGAACCAGATGGCAATTGATAGTGGAGAAGCAGCAAGTAGCAGGTCTCCAGAGACATAACAGCTTTGAATAAAAGTGAGAGATAATGTCAGGATATTGACAGGGAAGGAGGAAGAAGTAGCTTTTGAGACAAAGGGGTAAATTAAACAGTTATGAAAACCCTAGGAAAACGAATTATGCAGAAAAATGTTTCTTCTCCCATTTGTGGCATGAGAATTGATCAGAAAACCATCTATTTTACTGCTCTTTATGGGAGAGGGTATTAGAGTTCCTTGTTACTGATATTCTGTTTAATCATATTTTTTTTGCTTTGTATTAAAACATAATTTCCTTTTACCTGGTAAAAAGCGGGATTAGATAGTTTTCTATGAGCTATGCATTTTGGTTTATAGTGATCCCCCAATGCCTTGATTTTGGATGTGGCTTTCAAATAACTGTGAGAGGTGGAATACACTGCTGAGAGGAAAGGAGATCTGTCTGTAGTTGTTAAGTTGCTCATAAGATGAAAATGTGAGAACAAGGTGAGGAGACTGACAACTCCATAGTTAAAGATGGCATCCTTCCATTCCTCCCACCAAAAACAAAAACCAAGTAAAGGTTTTCCAGAGATTTGGAAAAATTCCAAAAAAAGGAATCATGAAGGATTGGATATCTTATGTATAGAAGTTATGTAGAGCAGGGAGATAATGGTAGTGACCAGTACAAAGTATACAATGCTTTTTTTTTTTAATACCCTAGTGACTCAACTCTATGGTCAAAATACAGTGTAATAAACATACTAGAAAATAATATTTAAAAGAGATTTGGGAATGTGTTATTCTTCTTTTATATATAAGAAAAAATGAAGTACTTCTGAAATAGAGATTCTTAATGTCTACTCACCCCAAGTAGTCTGTGAATAGGTTTCAGGACAGCATCTGAGAATTTGGTTGGGGAAAAATCAGTTTAACTTTCATTAACCTCCTACAGGAATTTACTTTTTCTTTCAATTATTTAAAAAATGTTATTCTGAGAAGGAGTCCCTAAGCTTCACCTGACTGCCAAAGAGAAGTGTGGTAAAAAAAAATAAAAGTTAAGGGCCTCTACTCTAAAATACACAAAAAATGATGTGAATCTAATAGTAAGGAATACATTTTTTAAAAAGTGTCTGAAGGTGAAAGGGGATCCTGAGCAGTGCCTGGAGAATGGAAAGTTGAACATGTCACAAAGAAGAAAGGGAAGAAGGTCTATCTACAGATTCACTGGAGCTATGTAACAGATGGTAGGTTCATTCTGAGGAGGAGGTGATTGGAACTTCTAAGGAAGAAGCAACTGCTTTTATCCTTGGAGGATCCTTATGTGCCAGCAGGTGAGACATCATCCAGTAAGGTTCAAAAGAAAAACATTAACAGTGTTGGTTGGTGACTCTGTTGAGAGGCACTGAGACAGCTAATTGTTGACCTGATAACAACAATAGTGGGGGCTGCAGTCTTCTAGGACTAAGTTCTGAAGATGTGAACAGAGAACCAAATATGAAAGTCTCATCAAACAGGATGACTACTACCACCTTCTGGCGATTCACATGGGCACAAAGAATATTTCCAGAGTGAAGCTAGAAATAATAACCAGAGTCTTGGGCAAAACATCGAAACTTTTAGAATAGGTAGATTTTTCATCCTAGCTGACAGTCTAAGGTAAGGGCTTCTGAAGAGAAAGTTAGATTAATAAGAGGATTTGCTTTGTGAAGGTTGGATTCAGGCAAAGGGCCACACTTGAGGACCTAGAGGGTGTCATGTGGCCTCAAGGCTGCAGGTTCTCCATCCCTGGATTAGGGAAACAAATAACCAAACACACATACACACACACACACAATTGGAATAAGAAAATAGTATTTTAAAATATAGAAATGTTTCCCTGCCTAGGGATGGAGAGCAGATAATCTCATCTCCATCCTCTCCAAATCTCTATGTTCTGCATAGAGGTAATAATTGAACCCATGGGACCTGATGAACTCACAGAGAGAGAGAAAGTCCATTGCAAGAGAAGACCTTCACAAACCTTGCAATTTGGCAGAAAATAAGCCATAAGACTTCTTTGCTATTTCACTGTGACTGGCTTGGCCTTTCTGTTTAGATTTCTTGGAGCTCAAAGAAAATTTAACATTTTGCTTTTGCATAGCAACTAACTAAAATTGATTAGATTTTTTAAAAATAGAGTGCAGAATCGAAGAAACAAAAATAATTGCAACATTACCAATTTATGTTAAATAAGCTTTCATTTCAGTTCTCAGGATCTTGACCTCTGTACCTCGAATTCTTTAATTTTATTTATATTTTCTAGAAAGCAAATGACTTTGGAAGAAATCTATAAAAACAACATTTGTATAATTTACAGCTCAATTATCAGCAGAATGTATGTAACATAACTGGCTTATTAATGTAATATTTATGACTCTTGTCATCTGTAGCTTTTCTTCAACCATGCAGAACAAAGTGTTTCATTTTATGTTTTTATCATTTCCACTAGTACCAAGAGAACCAAGCAGAAAGTCTGGGCATGGAAACATGGGCAGGGAGTGTGGGTCACCAGTTCTTATGGATTATTATTGGAAATGAATCCTTGGTACACATGATCTGAACTGGCACAAAATGCATAGGTTTGGACACTAGTGGTATTATGTACTTTCTCTGGTGTCTCTTTCAGCAAATCATTAGAATTCTGGGTATCAATTTGCTTATTTATAAAACAGGTGAATGAATCTAAAGGTCCTCTAAGAACTACTCTGAAGCCTATTCAAAGCATGAGTTCTAGAAGATTGTGCCCCAGGAATACAAGCAAGGAGAGGTACTTCCAAGAATGGACATGACAACGTATCAGAAATTATTGATTTGGAAAACCCAATACCTGAGGTTTGTCAAGGAGGTGTAGATTATTCTCTTTCTTTTTTCCCATTTATTTATTTATTTTTGTGGTTTTTTTTTTTCTGACTGTAACATCTACCAAGGACTACTGGGATGGGATAGATTGCCAACAATTCAAGACAGGCACTAATTCATTTTTGCCTTTGTATTCCTACCCCTGCAAGGTAAGCATCTAATAAATATTTGCTGAATTAATTGGTTTGAGATATGATAGGAGTTTGTGAAGGAGTATGCCACTAATATAATCACTGGCCTTTGAAGTTAACATGTAAATACCCTGATTGAGAAATGCTATGAAACCTAAAAAGTGGCAGCCATGTGATCACTGTGTGGGAATGGACTATGGAGGCTAGCCTAGAACAAAATGGCAGAAATTGTGCCTGGGAAATCTTGCGCAAATTAATTGAAGACCATACCTAAACTGAATAAGCACCAAAATAAACTGAATAAACTAAACAAATACATTGTATTTGTTAATGATAGAATTTATTGAAACATAAGTAGGGGGTTGAAAAAAGTCTCACTCTTCAAATCTTTTAAGAAAATTTGTTTCTCTAATTTGTTGGAGGAAGAAAAGCTCCAGTAGGGATGGTGATTTGTCCTCATCAGTATTACATCTGTCCTACACTGTCCTCATCTAAACAGCGGCTTATTGGTCTGAACATGACTTGGGTATTAACTAGTCACTGTTGTCTGAGGTATGGATCATAGCATATGAGGCCTCCCTTCTAGTCATGCTCCAAAGCTGCAAAAACATCCAAAGTCTTCTAGGCAAAGGCTATTCTTTAAGGCATGATTTTAAACTTTTTCTCAGATACTTTTCAGTTACATGACCCTAAACAAGCAGGTTAAATTCTCTCATTCTCAGTTTCATGTGTAAAATGAATACGATAATGACTATTTTTCACAGAGTAGTTGTGTGAATAAAATAATAATGTACTTCAAAACACTTTGCGAACCTAAAATTCTATAGAAATGATAGGAGTGGTAGTAGTAGCAGCAGCAGTGGCAGCAGTTAGGAGTAGTACCCATTGGACTGTGAGCTTAAGAACAATGACTTTTTTTTCTTTGCATCACTGGAGTTGGCACAGTGCTTGGTATATAATAATACTTTAATAGATGACTCATGACTATTACATTTGGTGGCATCTTTCCTAGCACTATGCATAATCTCTTGCCCAAAAGGAGCACCAAAATAAACAGATTTTTTTTAACAGATTTCATTCTTGTTTCTTCTACCTTGCTGACTCTACTTTGGCCCTCCTAATTGGTTTTCTGATCTTGTCATGACACTTCAAATTAACTGTCAGCTCCTACATGATGTCTAGATCCTAATTCCTTCCCTGGATTTGACTCATTGCCCTAAAATTTCTGAATAAAATTTTGTAATCCCTGGCTCCTGGATGTTTGCTGAGATTTAACTCCCTGCTTTTCCTTGACCTTCAACTTTCACTTATTCTCTTGGCTGAACCATTTCTCTGGTTTTCTTATTCAATCCCTTGCCTGATGTGGTTCCTCAGTCTGACTTCTAATTTCTTCTCTTTTCATTGACTTAGTAATGAATGTGTCCATGTCAATAAAACATGACCTTATGTGCTCCATGACCTTCACCCTTCTTGCCCTAAGATATCTGTCTTTCCTATTCCTGTCCCTTTAGGAATGTATTTGACCATGCTTGAAAATACCAGGTGCTGGTGATGAGAGGGAAGAAGTAATGCCTACATTATACTTCAACACAACCATCATTAGTGATGATGAAACCACTGAGAAATGAATTTCAGTGTACCTGTTTTCTTAAAGTCACTTTTAACCAAATGTGTACTACTAAGGTTAGGGTTATTTATGGTCCAACATTCATATCTCCAAGAATTCACCTTTTCCCCTTTCTTAAAATAATGATTTTTAGTTACAAAAATCTGTTTCATCTCTCTACTAAATGCATTACATTAGAATGAAAGCAGAGCAAAACAAAATAAAACCATTGTAACAAATCTATAATATAAAATAAAACAAATTCCTTCATTGACCATGTCATATATACAGTATACATGTGTTTATATGTATGCATACACACAAACATGTTTATATACATGCATATATGTGTGCACATTTGTGTGTGTATGTATTGATACACACATATATGTGTATGTATTGATACACACATATATACATATATAGTTATATACATGCACATATCTATATAAACTTTCTGTCAGGAGTGGACTAGAACAGTTCAACATTAGTTTTCTGGTATTTTGGTTGGTAGTTTCATTGATTAGAGTTCTTAAATCTTTAGTTCTTTTCAAATTCATCAACAATTTGATGTAAATAAATGTTGAGGATACAGATTGTGGATAGGGATCGTACATTAGATTTTACTGGTGTAGGAGTTTCAAGATAAAGAAGCCCTCTCTACAGATGCAGATTGGCACCCTGTCCACAGTTTATAGTTTCTGGAGTTGTCTATAGCACTGGTAGTCAAAGTTAGTCAGTCAATAAACCTTTATTAACCAATTACTGCATGCCAGGCACTGTACTAAGCTCTGGGCATATTAGTCCATGGGCACAAAACTAGTTTGTGTCAAAGGTGGGACAGGAACTCAGATCTTCCTGGCTTTGAAACCAGCTGTCTATTGACTATATGCTGCCTTTCCAAGACTGTAGATACAGGTAGGAAATATGTTTTCAGAAAATATTGTCTACAACACAAAGTACTTCGGTGATACAATGTCTAACCAGTGTTTATATTTTCTTTTTGTATGAATAATTAAAAATAAAGAATGAGACAAATGATGGGATAATTTGAGGGTGGAATAGGATTGTTTTTTCCCCATGAAGGTTAAATCAATTATCTGATCGTTCAACCACTTACAGATGACCTATTTAAAGAAAGAGATTTTCTTTCTTATTCTATAAAAATAGATTTGAGATTGGAAAAAAAACAGAGATTTTACTATCATTCAATACTTGGTATGCAAAGAATAGCCTGCTATAGGAATTACAGACATAGGCTGTGTTTTTCTCCCCTTTGGTTTTTGTTGTTGCTGCTTATCATTTTGAACACACCAAAGATGATGATGATGATATTGATGGAGATGATGATGAAGTTCAAAAGTATGGTGATAATGAGTACGATGCTGAAAGATGTTACTAATAACAATGGTGGTGGTGATGATGATGATCATGACAACAAGAAGAGCACATTACAATAAATAGAGGAATAGTCTTTGAGTAAAGAAGACCTGGACTCAAAGCATGCTTATGAAACAGATGAGTGTACCAGCTACCTATTTTCATCACATGCCAATGAGGCAGGTGTTTAATATTGTCACCACCTGACAAGGTAACTCTAGAATAAAATTCAAACTCTTCTGTTTATTAAAATAGATTTTTAATGCTATCTTTGGTTTTTAAATCAAATAGATTTTTTCCTGTATCAAACCCCATGATCCTTCCCAGAGAGCTTTTTTGTAACAAAGAATTAATCAACAACAAAAGACTAAAAGGAGAAAATAAAATCAGAAAAAAAAAACCAACAATAAGTTGGCATAATCTCCCATTATTTACACTATTCTTTAACAGGAGTTGCCAAATTACGTCCTAACGACCAACAAGACTTACTGTTTTTACGGGCTGAAATATTTAGAATTATTATTAAATAATTTAGTCTTTGTTCTGTATTTTGCTGACCATTGTTCTATACTCATGGCCATGGACCCCATCTCCTACCCAATATGGACTTAAGCCACACACACATCCCTCAGCAAAAGAGGTTCACTTTTATAGAGATTTCTTCTCATATCTCTTCTTTGGAGTCACTCGTTCTTTTTTCATTTCAAATTCATGAAAAAACAATTCATGATTATATTTTCTCATCTACCTTGTTGTAGGCATGGTGCTTATTGTCATTAAGGCTCTGCTTACCTTATTTTGTATCAGTTCATATGTCTTTCTATGCTTCAGCACATTCTCCATTTCTTGAAGATCAATGATATTCTACTTTCCATTTGCCACATTTTAGCTATTCCACAATCAACATGTATTTTGTTTCTATTTCTTTGAAACCACAAAATGTTCTGCTATTAATACTTTAGTCTATTTAAATCAGACTGTGTTGCTGCCCCTCCATCCCCATTAAGTTGTGAACTCATTGATGGCAGGATCCACATGTTTTTCTTTCTTTTTGTTCTCAGAGATTAGTGTCTGGTGCACAATGAGCTCATAAAGAAAAAATTGTCTGGCTGGCTAGTATAGAGTATTTCTTTTTGTAAGTGACCTTCTTGGGATATATTACTATAATGTGAATTTCTAGGTCAGAGGGTATGGACATTTGGCCACATTATTTGCAAGATTCCAAATTGCTTTCCCGAATGCTTATGGCAATTCATAGCTTCACCAATGTGAATGCTTGTCCAATAGTGACTATTTTCATCTTTTACTGTCGCTGCTGGTGATGAAGGAGGTAGGTTCCTTCTTTTAAAAGATATGTTTCTCTCAATCATGGCTTCAGTGACTGGGTTGAATCAGTTCTGCTCACTGAGGAGACATTGCCATCCACAGGAGTTTGAGGCTTAGTATCCTGGGTTATCCATATTACAGTTAAAAGGTGAGATGGTGGTTAGAACTCTAGATCTTGAGAAAAGATTTCTGAATTGAACTGAGGTGATTTGTCTGTACATCTTTTGCCTACACAGTTTCTTGCTAATTTAGAAAATCACAAAAATCTTATTTGTTTATTCAGACATTATTTTAAAGTTTTGTTTTGTAAGGGTGCTATGGACCTCCTCCAACAAACAGTAGATTAGATAAGCCCTAGATAATTTTCAAAACATAGGCAGGATTAATGAATTTCCTGGAGTCATGCTACTTGAATATGGGGATTGTAAACCCTTACCATTATGAATACAATACCAAAAGCCTATTCACCATACTATGACTTATTCTATATGTCAGTCAAAACATTTATTAAAGACTTTGCTCGCATGTCACTTACTACTCATAAAAATTCACAAAGCAATAAACAAATGGCTATATTTCATTACCTAAATGTCAAAAAGATACTTGGTTAAAAAGGAGACTTTTCAAGATTGAGTTTCTTACATGTATCTTGCAATAACCTGATTACCTATCAATTGCAATGCATTCTACAAGACTCGGAAAATGCACGTATGGAGAGTGAGGTCTTGTGCTGAGTCCCAAATACTTCCAGTGTAAGCTGAAGTGACTTTCTTTTAAAGATATCCAAAGAGTCTTCTCTTCTACCAGGAGTCATCTAATTATGTAAAGAAAAAGTGATTAACTGATTAGAAGGAATAAATTAATCTCTAAGGAGATGCATATATTTAGACATTTCTAATTAGTATAATTTTCTTGGGACAACTCAAAATAAGCCTCTGTTCTTATTAGCAATGATTAACAGAACAATAAATAATTGTTGGCAGTTTCCTGCAAAATTATTAGAATCACTCTGAGGACCTGATTTAAGGAATTTGAAGATGGTAGAAAACTTGCCACTGTCCAAGAGTAGGCAACTGTAGACTGCTCCTGGGGTCTCCTAAACATGATATCTAAGTAGAATAACATAAATGAAACTATGGAACTGACTCTTCCAGAGCTGTTGGGCCACTTGACTATCTTTTTCCCATTCCATTTTTCATCTCCCTTATTGCATTAGCATAGTACCTCGAATGCATAGTCGGCATTAAATAAATATTTGATGATAACTGGGGATGGTACTATTACACTTGTATTGTTGTCTCTATTACCCATTGATGCAGCAATATTAATGTTTCTTGTAACATTTTATTTTCTTGTGTTTTCCAGATAGTAGCTAAAATAAAATAAGAGAATTCATACAATGCTTCTAGTCTTAAAGTGATTTATAAATATTATATCATTTTATTCTCACAACAAGCCTGGGTAGTAGGTGCTACTATTATTCCCATCCAAAAGATGAGGAAATTGAAGCAAATAAAGGTTATAGGTTGATATAGGTTGGTAATAACATCAGAGATGAGAAAGATGAAGATGATGTAGATGAAGATGAAAATAAAACTGAAGATGATAAGAAAAAGGATGATGTTTGTGGCAGTGGTGGTTTCCTGGGGTCACACAGCTAGTTAAGTATCTGAGAAAGAATTTGAACTCATGTTTTCATGACTCCAAATTAAATATTCTATTTATTTTGTCAGTTATGATTTTGAGCTGTTATTCAACAGAATCTCTTAAAACACGTGGTAAAATATCCAAGAAATAAGAAGCATGGTCCCTGACATTTTCAGTAACCATCAATACAGCCAAATGGCTCGTTCCTGACTTGCTTATTGAATAAAATTTTCCAAATGTTGAATTTTGAATGTACCTAAACAATGTTTTTGTCCAATACACATGATTCATGAGTGAAATATACAATACCTATGACAAGTGATCATATGGTTTTATCCAGAACAGCTGATTTGAAATATATCTTATGAGGAAATTCATTCTATCTTCAAACAATTCTATTAGTTATGAAATTCTAACTAAAATCCTTAATTGTTTTTCACATAAATTACTGTTGTCTCAAACCTTTATATATCTCAAGTTTTTATCCAAAGTGAATGACTTTAATTATACCTTTATTAAATTTTATTTCATTAATTTTGACCTCTCACTCCAACTTGTCAAGGTCCTTTAGGATGTTGTTTGCATCATTCATGGAATTACTATGCTAGTCTCTGAGGTTGGTTACATTCTCAAATTGGAAAACTACCCCTATGTGATTCTGAGGTGCTGAAAAACATGAGAAGTATACCAGGGTGAACATAAATCCTATCATGTATCCTAATATATGCCTTGATGTTATTCAATCACAATATGAACTCATAATCCACAGTTTTAGATTTTATTCAAAAGGACCTTTGTAGAAGTAAAATGATAAATGCCTTAATCTTCATTTAAAAGGAAGAGAATGACACTAAATCAAAAGAATCTTGTTTTTTCATGACTGCTTAAATTTCTTTAAAAATATCTGAAGAATATGTCTGCCTATCTTTGTCTCTCTTTCTCCTTTTCCTCTGTTTCTTCCTCACTGTCTCTCCATATTTGTATCTATTCATATGAAACAATGTGTGAACATGTGTGTAAATATATACATACACATCTGTGTGTATGTATGTCACATCTATGTATACATATGCAAATACATAATATACATACAGACTTTACCATTAATAATAATAATACCCATATTTTATATTATTATTAGTCTTCAATTTTCTTTAGGATCTAAAGGTGGGTAGATTAAAAATTATGCAATTATTACATATAAAGATGTTTATACAAATGTTTATGTAATACATACAGATATAATTATATATGTATTTATTATCTGTAAAGAATTAAGGGGAAGGAAAGTATGGATTTCTTTTATACTCGAAGAGTAGTGCTACTGATTTTATTGAGAGTTATTTATTTTGTATATACCATATTTTATTAATTTTATTGTCAGAAATATAGAGAGGAATAATGATTATATCTGTGATTTCACTGTTGTAGGGAAACCTCAGTCAGAGAAGGAAGCTCCCTCTTCCAAGGAAGGTCAGGACTTACTTTCAATTTACAAATATAAGGAGTATCCTAGAACATTGAGATGTTAAGTAATTTGCCCATAGTCATGCAGTCAATATGTGTCACAATTTGTCATTTGAATACAGGTCTTTTTTGGATTCTAGTATCTGAGAACAAATAGAAATGCCCTTTTTTTAAAATAAATGTTTACATATATTTTAATTTAAAAAAAAACTAGTATTTTGTGGGAATAGAATAGTTTTGCACACAAGGCAAATAATAATTTTATTCCTGAGAACCATCTGGTTTTAGTTTAGTGCGTTTCATATAATGGCTGTTTCATACCACTGTTCCCCTGGGTTACTTTGGGATAGAACCAAACTCATCCCTTCCGGAGATCATTGGACTTGCATGAAATAACAAGTATGAATAGTGCTTGGGCCAGGTGCTCTCCTGGGAGAGCATTCCCATTGGCCCACCCCCTATTTCCTGATATTCTTGATTTAAAAAAAAAATGAATCTCACTGGTTCACCTTTCATTCCCTATTTATGCAGAACATATTTCATATACAACAGATTATTTTGCTGACCATTGCCAGTAGTTGACAAATGCTCTTTTGGAAAGAAAAGAATCCCAACAAGAAATTGGCATTCAAAGATAAACCACAGACAAAATGTACATTGATTTTTAGCTGCAAGCTCATCCTTTTTATTGATCACTTCCCAAAGCTGAATCATCTTCCATTAAGGCAAAGAAGGGTCAATGTTAAAGAGCCTCCAGATTTCTTGGCACTCCCACTCCCAGTCTCTATGAATGGAGAAAATGATAAAGTCATGTTTTCTTTCTTTCTCCCCACTAATCATCCAGACTGTCATACAAAGTTGAGAAATGTGTTGATGAAGAAAAAAAAATAATTTTTTTTTCAGAAGATCCCCAAAATGTATCTCTTTGTGTTGTCCTAGGATGGCTGCTCTAATCAGTGTTATAATATGAAGATAAAGAAGGCTTAATCTCCTTATAGAATGTTTTATTTTTTCCCCTCTAATCACACCCCATTTTCAGGGAAGTATGTAATACACTATTAACCTTTTTCTATCCTATGTAAGACAACTCCATCATTTAAAAGAGAACACACAGTGGTTATTAGTCACAGAGGAATGCACTTAGAAATAGTCCCAGTATAACAAACATAAGAAGATTGCAAACTGTGATATTTGGGGAGGTTTTTTTGTTTTTCTAGGTATCATGACCATGCTGATATTCAGATTATTAGGAAAATACAGGTGTGACTGGCATCATGATGGAGGGGCATGTGTCAATAATTATTTGATCAAAGTAAAGTGGAGTTGATTCCACTTGTTCTAGTGCTTAACACAATACCTGACACATATTAGGTACTTAATAAATGCTTTAGCCTTAGAAACTTACGAGCTGTGTGACCCTGGGCAACTCACTTAATCCTGTTTTCCCCAGTCTCCTCATCTATAAAATGATTAGGAGAAGGAAATGGCAAACCATTTCAGTGTCTTTGTCAAGAAAACTCCAAATGGGGTCATGAAGCATCTATCACAAGTGAAACAGATGAACAACAAATAAATGCTTATTGACTCACTGTCATATTGCTGAGGGATATTGAGATCTGTAAGGAAGAAGACTTTGCTCTTGAAATACTAGCCATATAATCTCATGAATATCTTCACTTTTTGAGGCAGTCGAAAGAACATTGGCTGTAGAGTTATAAGATCATAATATAATGTCTCCAATTTGGAGCTGGAAGGCAATCCAAAGTCTTTCTTGTCCAACCCAGTCAATTTAAAATATGAAGACACGGAAGCCCTGAAGATTGTCTTGCTCAAATCCACAGAGACCTGAGAGGAAGGTTTTAATGTCAGGTCCTCTGACTAAAGAACCAGCACTTAACTAGGCCTTAAAGCTTGCTGCTTCTACTTCCCGTGGGACTTTGGATAAGTCATTTAAAGTTCTTGGGCCTCTATTTTCTAATTAGAAAAAGAGAATTGGACTTTATTGCCTCTAAGATACCTTCTCGTTTTAGATTTGTAATCCTAAAACAGACATTAATGTCTTTATTAAAAACTTCTGCTCCAAATCTTTGACTTGAAATTACTAAAATGTCTATAAAAATTGGACATAAGGATACAAAGGAAAGCAATTTCTCAAAGATGAGAAATATTCCGTGTGTGTGTGTGTGTGTGTGTGTGACAGGATAGATTTCTGTGCTTCAAGGAAAATTTGGGCTCCAAAACCACTTACACATTTAAAAACTCACACATTTAAAAGCTCACCCTCCTCATCTCTGACTTTAAGAATCTCCAGCTTCCTTTGAGATCCTTAAGAGACTTCTTCTTAGGGTTTGCCTCACTTGTTTTATGGGGCCTTTTCTGATAACCCACCCTATACCCAGTACACAGTTGTTAGTGTTTTTCTTCAATATCACATTCTTTATTGTTTTCTTTTTTTGTACTGACCCTGATTTCATCACTGAAATTCCAAGGAAGATGCAGAACTCTGTCTTTGCCTCACTGCCTCTCTGCTTCTCTCTGTCTCTCTCTCTCTTTCTCATAGTCTTAGAGTTTTGCCAGGATAACTGAGAGATTGTTTTCCCCTGGAAGCTGAGGGCAGGGGCTAAGTGCCTACTATTTCTGGCTTACAAAGTAGACTTTCAATGACTACAATGCCAACCTTGAATACAATGCCTACTATTTGCCTCTTTATAGTTCGTAATTATTGACCAATTGATTTGATATCTCTGGTCAAGTCATTCTATGTACTTCAAATTAGTATGTGGTAAATATTAACTCAATCATGGAGAGGCTTCAGGCTGAATTTGCATAAGATTTCCCAACACTGAAGTGATAATTTCATATATCTAAATATTCCTCTTTAAGTATTTCACATACAAAGAAATATCATATTTTAGTCAATAAACATGAATCTATTAACCACTTTGTTTTGTGCAACTCTGCTGAGGCGATGGAGATACACGTTCACTACTACCACCACAAACACAGAACCAAAAAGAATATCTCACTAGACATTTGTTATTTATTCTTATT
>CM053584.1:42568571-42584515 GCA_028627135.1 Pseudochirops cupreus | reverse complement strand
CATATATACATATATACATATATATAGATTATATATATGGTATCTCAACTGCCAGGTCACAGATGGGCTGGGTCAAACTGGCTACACCTCAGAACCATACATGAACCTACATAAAAGGAAAGAAGACACAAAGAAAAGGCAACCTGACTTAGTGTATAGGCTTCTCTTGCAGATCATGTGCTCACAAGCCAGCATAATGAACCATCACCCTTGCCCCCTCCCCATACTCACACACCACCACCATCACCACCACCATGACTGGTCCTCCAGAATTCAGCCATTTTTATACTTCCTGATCTGTTAGAAAGTTAGACAGATTTGAGTTCCTATATTAGAATCCTTTATATGTACACTCAGTTCTACCTCAAAAACACATTATAAAGCCTTTCTTTATCATGCAATAAGCAGATAGAAGACATTCAAAATATACTTGCGCGTACTGTGATATGGGAGCAGATCCCCTCCTTTAAACATCATCATTCATTTACAAAAGCAAGATCATCAAAACCTCTAGTTTTCTTGGCAGCAGGTAGAACTCAGAGAAAATTTCAGAGGACTGGACACTATTGACCAGTCTCTACCATATACCCACCCTACACTTTCAGTCAAATTCTTTCATTCATTTGACAAACTGATTTGACTATTAGTCTCTAAATAATAAAAACCTATTTGGAGTCTTTTTTTTTAAAGAAAGAAAAAAAGTCTGTAAATATCATCATGTACATTTTAAAAAATGTCCTCACTGAAACAGTGACTTGAAAATGACTACATAAATTTCTCCCTGGCTGCTTGCCAATTGATGATAAAGGCCAACTTTTAGTTCACCACCCACCAGTAATCCATTCTAGCAGAAGCATCCTTAAAAAATTAATTACTGGAACTTCTTGACAACTGAGTTAGAGTAATGGACTAGATACAGGGAAATTCCTTTGAACCTGATTCTGAAACCCCAACTCTTTCATCATCTTAGAGTAGGCAAGGTCATGTCATATAGACATATGCAGCAAAGTACAGCCCATTATTCATTCTGTATGTTTTTCAATAGTGGTCATTCTCAGTGTCTTCTTTCATCATTTATAAGGTCAGCTTTTATCAAAGGGACAGAGAAAGGTGTCATTCCTTAGTGTAGGGACCATATCTTATACTTCCATTGTATCCTCCACAGCACCTAACATGTAGCAGGCATTTACTTATTGCTCAGCAGATACTCTTTGATAAGTTGGATTGATCTTTGTGTCTTGTTTTCATTGGTGGGGATGTTTCCCTTTACCTGTCATTGAGAAAATAAATGAAATGGCTAGAAAATTGCTTTCAAAGCTTTAAAGATAGACTAAATATAGAGACTATTTCTTCCTACCCCTGCATTCCATCTTGTGCAGTGAAATAAACTTCCACTAGTACTATACCAAAAAAAAAAAATACGCTATGCAAGCTTTTAAAAGTGTGTCCATCTGGGAATCTGGTAACACCAACCCACTTCTCTGTGGGAGACTGGGAAATAGGAAGTGGTTCATGGAAATAGGGAAGTGTTGGGGGACAGTTTAAAAGGTCAGATTTCCTTGATTCCAGAGAAACACAGATTGATTCAAGTGAATTTTCAAACTCTTGCATCTTGGGAACAATTAGGAGAAAAAATCCAGGTGGTAGAGGGAAAAAGATAACATGGAAATGGAAAGAGCATTTCTCTTCATATTTTCTTTTCTTTGAGTCTAATTTATACTGTTTGGCACCATGTAGTTTCAGACACAGGTCTTTATTATGGATGAATTTTAATCTCAAAGGGTTTATGGCATTTTAAATAATCATACTTTTCAGAAAACCTATTTTCAAGAGTTTTTGATCAATGTGACAGTGTCTAAATAAGCAGATGGAGTGGAGAATTGAAGTGATAATTCTAATAATTCTGGGGGAAAAAAAGCACAGTTATTGAAAGAAAAGTGGTGTGGGGGCTGGAATTATCTGTGCTGGCTTCTGATGTTGATCACATTTCCTAGGTAAAGTCTGAAATCTCCATTCTGCCTTGCCTATGCATACTCAGCCAAACGCCCACAGCACTTTTTCTTAAATTTAAAAAAAAAGTTCATTAAATTTCATTGGATGTTGCTTTATAAGACTGTCAGGCTAATGTAAAAAGGAAGTGATTCAAGAAAACACAAAGACTCAATTTGAAGCCTTTTTTGTATATAAGGTACAAATTACACAAAAATGGAAAAGGTTAATTATCTTATTGTATATTAACATTCATTCACACATTCATCATGTAATAAGCACTTGTTGTAAGCCTACAATGTCAGGAAGGATGGTAGGTACTGGGCCTACAATAACAAACATTAAATAGGCCCACTTTCCAGAAGCTTCGTTGTACTAGGGAAAACAAGTTAGAGAATTATCAATTAAACTTTGCTATAGGATTGGCATTATTATTTTATTTGTACAGGGAAATATCAGGTGAATAAATTCTCTCTACCATTGTAGACCAGAACTTAATTTGCAACTGGAAGTTGAGCATGTCTGACTAAAACTCTGGAATCCTTCATGTCTTATCCAGGGTCACACTGTCAATATGTGCTAGGGGCAAAATTTAAACCTAGACCTTCCTATCTTCAATGTCAGTTTTTTAGCCACTTGACTTCAACTATCTAGAGAGACCCCAGTGGATCTTCAGGAAGATGGCACTTTTACTGATGCTTGAAGGAAATTAGAAATTCTGAGAGACAGAGATAAAGAAGGAGTATATTATTCAGATGTAAGGGAGAGCCAGTACAAAGACAGAGAATGAGAATGGTTATTGGACTCCTTGGAACATTCTGGTCATTACAGTTCTCCCAGTGTGCATTTGAAGATAAGTAATTTGAAGAGATGTGGGGAAGAGAGTAAGAAATGTACTTTGGAACTGGATAGGTAAGGGTTTTCAATCCCAAAGGCATGTTTATATTTTATACTAGCAGCATTAGGGAGACATGGGAGCTTCTTGAGGTGGAGAAAAGAAGGATCCAGTCTTTGCAGAGTGGGAAGAGAGGTATGGAATGATAGCTAACATGGATGAATAGATCAAATAAAGGGTTTTTATTTGTTTTTGTTTTGACTTTTGAGGATCAAAGAGAAATAGATTTACTTGTAAGCATCAAAGAAATAGACAGCAGATGAATAGATTGCAGATAAGTGAGGATGGTAGAGGTGGCAATATGCTGAAGACAATGAAATGGGATGGAATCATTTCTGCAAGTGGGAGGAATACTCTTGTCAAAAAAGACCATATAGGGCAGAGCCAAGATGACAGTGTAGAAGCAGGAAAACTCTGCAGCTTCCCCCATAACCACCTCAAATAACTATAAAATATGTCTCCAAACAAATTTTAGAGCTCCAGAACCCACAAAAGTACAGAGAAACAAAGATCCCACTGAAGGCAGCCTGGCAGGTGGGACAGGAACGGCTCATCAAAGTATGCTAGGAGCCGAAACCAGCCTAGCCTGAAACAATGGCTTGGCCCTGGGGTAGCCAGGACAAGCCGCAGCTGGCATTTCCAGGAGAGTGGATCACCAGAAGCTGTGACAGTTTCCAGAACTGTCAACCCATAAGAAACAAAGACAAAGTATAAAGTCAGTGGAACTCAGCTACATTTTGGGGAGAAAAGCTAGTCTGGCGGTCCGCCCCCAGGGCAAGAAAGCAGGAGAAGTGGCAGCCCTGCAGCCACCTCCTGTTGTCTGCTTCAGAGCTCTTGAACTGCGGATTGCAGGTGGGCCAAGCAATCATTCAGAGGCTAAATGCTCTTGCCTTAGACTGCCTGGATATGGATCATGGTCTTGGGTGGTGGTCCTAAGTTGTGTGACCAGTAAGCCAGAGCTGGAGGGGGCTGCAGAGATGCTGGCTTCCTAATACCTCCAGCAGCTGTGAAAACCCCAGCAACTGGGGAAAAATCTCTCCCCTCTGGAAGCAGAGTTCCACAGAGCTAAAAAGTCAGGTAATTAAGTGGCAACATGAGCAGGCAAAGGAAGCAAAGTAAGAACAACAATCCAACTTTAGATTCCTTTTTTGGGGACAAAAAGGATCAAAGCATTGAATGGGAGGAAAACAACACAGTCAGAACTCCTTCACCAAAACCTTTCAAGAAAAATGTAAACTGGTTAAAAGTCAGAGAGGAGCTTAAGAAGGATTTTGAAAACCAAATAAGAGAAGTGGAGGAAAAATGGGGGAGAGAAATGAGAATGAGGAAAGAAAATCATGAAGAGAGAGTCAACAACCTGACTGAAGAAAATAACACCTTATAAAATAGACTAACTCAAATGGCAAAAGAGGCCCAAAAGCCAACAAGGAGAAGAATGCCTTAAAAAGTTGAATTTCCCAGATGGAAAAAGAATCTCAAAAGCTCACTGAAGAGAATAATTCCTTCAGAATTGGAGTGGAGCACATGGAAGCAAATGACTTGATGAGAAATGAAGATAATATCAAACCGATCTAAACAAATGAAAAAATAGAAGGCAATGTGAAATATCTCCTTGAAAAAACCACTGATCTGGAAAATAGATCCAGGAGAGACAATTTAAAAATTATTGGACTACCTGAAAGCCATGATCAGAAAAATAACCTAGAAATCATCCTTCAAGAAATTCTCAAGGAAAATTGTCCTGATATTTTAGAATCAGAGGGCAAAATGGAACTTGAATGAATTTACCAATCACCTCTTGAAAAAGATCCCCAAAAGAAAACTCCAATAAATGTTATAGCCAGGGTCCAGAGTTCCCAGATCAAGGAAAAACATTACAAGCTGCAAAGAAGAAACAATTTCAATACTGTAGAAACACGATTAGGATAACCCAGGATCTAGCAGCTTCTACATTAAGGGCCTGAAGGGCCTGGAATGGGATATTCTGGAGATCAAAGGAGCTAGGATTAAAACCAAGAATCACCTACCTAGCAAAATTGAGTATAATGTTCCAGGGAAAAATATGATCATTGAATGAGGTGGAGGACTTTCAAGCATTCTTTCTGAAAAGAAAATTTGACATTCAAATACAAGAAGCATGAGAAGGTAAACATGGAAAAGAAATCATAAAGAACTTATCAAAGTTGAACTTTTTACATACCAACATGGAAAAATGATAATTGTAACTTATGAAACTTTTCTTAGTATGAAGATAGGTGAGGGGAATACAAATGTATAAATATGCATACATACACATATGTCTATATAGGAGGGTATATATGCATATGAATAAATATGTGAGTGTGTATATATGTGTATATAGACAGAGGGCACAGGATTAATTGAATTGGAAGTGATGATATTTTAGAAGTTGATACTGAGAGGTAGGAGGGGAATAGAAGGAGAGGGGACAGAGAAAGACAGAATGTGGTTAATCATCTCATATAGAAGAGGCAAGGGATAAGTGTTACAATGGAGGGGAAGAACGGGAAGGCAAAAGGAAATGGGTCAACCTTATTCTCATTGAATTTGGCTTAGGGAAGGGATGACATACACTCTAAATTGGGCAATATGAAATATCTCCTTGAAAATTAGGGGAGGAAAGGTAGCTTGTGGTGAATGGACATAAATTCCTCAATTGGAAAAAGAGGGCAGGTGTAAGAAGAGACTTGAGGAGAGATAAAAACACTTGGAATCACCATAGTTATGAGTGGCAGAAAGAGCCCTAAAAGAATTACCTTACTTTAGAGAAGGCCCAATTGAGATTGTGAAACATACATTTATACTGGGCCCAGAAATTAAGGTTTTATGTTGTTGTTGTTGTTGTTTTCCTAACTTTTTTAGTAACATGTGATGAGGAAGAGAAATTGAACATGATTTGAATAATCCAAGATTTTAACTGGGCAAACATGATTTTTGATAAGACAAAGAGATTAGGGATTGATGGGTATAAGAAAATATGGAGAAAGGAAGGAAAGAAGGAAGGAAGAAAGGAAGGAAGGAAAGAAGGAAGGAAGAAAAAGAAGAAAGGAAGGAAGGTAGGAAGGAAGGAAGGAGGGAAGGAATGGCAAAAGGGAAGGAATGAAAAGAAAGACAGGGAAGAAGGAAGAGAAGGAAAGAGGAATGGAGGGAGGGAGAAAGGAATGTAGAAAGGAAGCAATGAAAGGAGGGAACAATGGAGGGAGGAGGGGAGGGAAAAAGAAGGAAGAGAGAGGGGCAGAAGAATGGAAGGAAAGAAAGAAGGAAGGAAGAAGTGAAGAAAGGAGAAAGGAAAGTAAGAAGGAAGGAAGGACAGATAGAAGAAGGGGAGAGGGAACTGAGAGAGGGAGGAAGGAAGGAAGAAAGGGAAAGTGGAAGTGAGGAAAGAAGGAAAGAAAGGAATGGATGGAGGTAGAAAGGAAGAGAGGAAAGAGGGAGAGAATGAAAGAGGGAGGAAGGGAAGGGAGCGAACAAAGAAAGGAGAGAAAGAATCAGGAAAGGAGGAAGGAAAGAGAGATGGAAGGAAAAGAGGAAAGAAGGAAGAAAGGGCTTAATAAATGTTTCTTGAATTTAACTGCCAAGCTCTCTCTTATCCATAATTATTTTGTTAACCCCCTATTCCAAAATTACATAGCTACTTAAATGATAGAGCTGGGTGTAGAACCCCAGGCTACTGTGTCAGAATGCACTCCTCTTATTAAAAGAACAGACTGTTTACAAAATGTCTCAAGAACATCTAGCAAGTGGTTATGTTTAGCTCGCTCAGAAACTGATATGCCTTTCAATGTTCTTTCCATTCTAAGAACAAAGATTTTCTCACTTGTATGTCCTAGGGAACAGTTGGCTACATGACTTATATTTGCACAGGCACTAGAGAACATAGAATGGAAATTAAATGAGTCAATGAGGCAAACTATTCTTTCGGATGTTTTGTCCTCTTATAAAACAAAATGAAGATCCTCTACCAGAGATGAGACAAAAATATGCTTCTTTTCTCTCTTCTATCATCATCAAATTTAACTTTCAGGTATTTTTGTTTGATCCTTGCAATATAATGAGCTGAAATGAAAATGTAAAGAAGCTACCTAATGTTCCCTGCTTTAATCAATCATGAGGAGCAGATATACCAAATGCTTTGACTCTTGGAAAAGAGATTACTCTTAAAGGAAATATTTCCATAATAGAATCATTGTTTGGGAACTCAGTTCAGCAGACCTTTCAAGGAAGCAATGATTAACAATTCCATTGACTTAGGTCAACTGCTGCTTTTACCTTTGTTGAAATACACTCAGATTCATTCAGCAAATGTGGGTGAAGTAGCTGCTGGGGAGAGCAGTGCTTATTGAATTAAAATTCTAGAGTTGATGATGAATATTGTTTCGTCCAGTTGCTTTATTTTTATAGATTATGAAATCAAGGACAGGGGAAGTTAAGTGACTCATCCACCATCAAAGAGGATATGAGCGGCAAAGGCACAATCAAACATAAGGTCTATGACTTATAGTTTAGTGTTCCTTACAATTAAATGAAATAAAAATGCTTAAATGAGGAAAGATGCCTAACCTCAGGAAGTTTACAGTTTATAAGTATGTGTTTATATGTGTATGTGTCTTACAAAAATGAATTAGAATATTTTAAAGAATTTTTAGAAGAATAAAGAGAGCCTTTTGAATTACAATTTCAGAATTCATTTTCTTTTTGACTCTCACCTTGGGAATCATCACCTTCATTAAAGGATCAGCTCAGCTATCCCTGAAACTCTCACCCCATTGCTGACCATCCTCTCTCCTCAAATTATCACAAATGAATGCATGAGATCCTTTTCAAATTACATTTGAGTAATATGTCTGATAAGTAACTAGATGACTCATTGAAGAGAGTGTTGGACCTGGAGTTAGCAAGACCTGATTTCAAATTTGGCTTCAGACACTTGCTAGTTGTGTGACCCTAGGCAAATCACTAAACTCTGTTTGCCTTAATCCATTGGAGAAGGAAATGGCAAGTCATTCCATTATCTTTGTGAAGAAGCTCATGGTCTATAGGGTCATCAAGAGTCAGACATGTTAGAATGACTGAACAACAATGTATATGAGAGTGTAAAGAGGAAAACATTCAGAAAGATGAATGTTCTGGAGTTTATGCCCTAGGTTGATTTCAGGAACTAGAAATGTTTTGATATGTTGAGGGGATGGGTTATGACAGCCACTATCTTGAGAAAGGCTATCACATGGAAGAGGGAAAAGAAACATTTTTTTTTTTAGTTTGGCTGAAAGTTCAGGGTTAGTTATGCTGGGTTGCATTTCTAAAGAGACAAATGTGGGCTTAAGATAAGAAATACTTCCTAATCATGAGAGCTGTCCAAAAATAGAATGGACTACTTTGAGAGGTAGTGGCATTCTCCTCATTTGATGACTACAAGATGTCTGTTTATAACACTTGTCCTGTATTGTATAGAGATGGCTCATTTGGCATCTATGTTGATGAATCAGCATGATATAGTAGATGGGATTCTAGACTTTATTTCAGGAAGAATCAGATTCAAATCCTACTTCCCATAGCTACCAGATATGTGACTATAACGTAATCTCCTTGTACCTCAGTTTCCTCATATTTAAAATGAGGCAGTTGAATCCAATGACTTTTAATGCCCATTTCAAATTGAAAGCTATTACTCTATGACTAAACAACTGATGAGGTCTCTTCCAACTCTGAAATTTTGTGATTCTATCTGAATCACTCTTGCACCTCATGAATCATAGCATTATATTATCAGTCTAATCATCACATCAGTCCCTTAGCACCAGTGCTCAACAGCTCCAATGTTCCGTCTTGAGGATAGGGAATGTTTCTTGTTTTATATTTATATTCTTAAGGTCTAGCACAGTGCCTTGTACATGGTCTGTGTGTGTGTGTGTGTGTGTGTGTGTGTGTGTGTGTGTGTGTGGTGTACATATATACATATAAATATATATACACATATTGCACACGCACATATATACATATACATATATACATGTATACATATATAATATATATACTTTGCTGAGTAATGTAATAGCTTGTCTGTGCAAAATTAGAAAAGTAGACTTGGCACACTTTTCCTAATGTAAGTTAATTTACATAATATTTTCTTTATGATTTTAGGACCAGATTTAACACACAAGGAAATAAATACCCTTGGTGCTATTGCTGTTGTTCAGTGTTCCAGTTGTGTCCAACTCATCATTACCCCATTTGGGGTTTCCTTGGCAAAGATACTAGAGTGGTATGTCATTTCATTCTTGAGCTCATTTTACAGATGGAGAAACTGAGGCAAACAAGTTTAAGTGACTTGCCCAGGGTCACACAGCTAGTTAATGTCTGAGGCTAATTTAAACTCAGGTCTTTCTGACTCTAGACCTGGAGCTCTATTCATGAAATACTTAGATGTTTAATGTTTCCAAAATCATGCAGCCTATATGTCCCAGAGAGAGGACTTGAATCCAGATCTCCCTGACTAATGCTAACCCCCATCTGCTGTGTCATCTCCCTGACTAATGCTAACCCCCATCTGCTGTGTCATCACTATTTCTTGTAGGGTCTGAGAAACATTCACCTAACTGCTAGCTCAACTCACTCACCAGCTACTTGCTTCCTTCTGAATTCAGTCCAGTGATGGAAACTGCCGTTGAACATTGTGTCATATCTCCACTACTCTCTCATTGATCTCTATTCTGGGTTTCTTTGATGTCCAGTGACCATGTCACTCTTCTGGTCACTTGAAGTCTCTCTGCCAGACAATAGACCCTGCTTCCAATTTCTGAGATTCAATCCTTAGAATGACCTGACTTCTGGGGTGTGTAGACTAGAAAATCTTTCCATAATAATGGCAACCAGACTTTTTTAAAGACAAATCCAGGAGCTACATGTCATCATCTATACATACTTATATACTTATACATGTTTATGTCTGCCTGTGTGTGTATGTGCATATATGCATACATGTGTGTATATATGTATATATGTATGCATATGTATAAAACCCTAATTTTGGTCACAGAAAAATGATCTTCAATTTCTTTCCAGATAGTTCTCTCAAGAAATTGTCGTCATTAGGTATTTCTCTATTAATAATCACTCAGATTCCCCATGGCATCACAGGTAAACGCTTTCAAGGTGAATGGAGGGTAATTGCATTCTTTACCTCTATGAGACATAGATCATTTCACTGGGCACAAAATACTTAATCTGGTGGCAGCCATGGTTTCTAGAGTAAGAAAAAATTACCTATGAAGACATGATATAAGTCAACTTATTGCTTTACATTTATATCCCATATAATCCACTGATTTTAAACTTACTCTGCAAATAAAGAAAAATTCTAGAGTTATACGTTATACTTTTTATATTAGAATGCATATAAAATCATGGAATATCTGTGCTACATGGAGCCCCAGGGATCACCTTGTTCAACTCCTTCATTTTTCTTTCAAATATCTTTTTAAAACTGGCAGTTGGGATTTGGCCTTATTTCATGGGATTCCAGTTAATGGTAGTCATGTGTAAATTTCAAAAGTCCAGTATATTCCAGTAGATTTAATTGTGACATTTTGAAGATTAATTGTATTATGTCAGGAAGATAGGAAAGGTCAAGTCCACACACACACACACACACACACACATATGCATGCACACACATGCATACCAGATTCCTAATACTAGTACTAATTAGTAGTGAAGAAATTAATTCATTCTTTCTGAGGATGTCTGGAATAATAGTAAATTAGCAACTAGAGTAGGATGAGAATGACCTGGTTATGCTCATCTGATAATTGTTGTTTTATGAATGATTATATTCATCAATTTCATTCCCCCAGTTACCGCTTTTACTGTTGTAATTACTCATGCTGGAAAATGTTTAGATTTTTAAATTAGCTTACTACTCCTTCTTCTATTCCAATCCATGAGAGACCATGACTAGTTCTGTTTATGCAGTGAATTTTATATCTAAATTGTCTTAATGACCAGAGACCTTAAAATCAACTGCAAGCCTACAAAGAAAGACCAAATTTTGTGGTTTTGTAAAGTTGCTGATTATATTTAAATCACCAAAAAGCTATTTCCCTTAAGAAATTTTACCCTGAGTTTTGTTTTATACTGTCTCTCTGTCATTGCATAATGGCAAAATTATTAAGTACAGCATACAATATGAAAGTAGGTCCAATGTATAGTGGTCATCTGAGAGTCAGCCTATGGAAAGAAAATGTGAACAGAATCTTGCCTAAACACTTATGAATTTTTCAGTTCCAAGTGTTCTGACACAGTCTACCAAGTGACAGGGTAGTTAGTTTCAACAGTTTAATCAAAGATTCTTGAAGAATGGAAAGTTCATTATAAAAAGAAGAAAATGGTCATCCAATGCCTATGGAACCTTGTAAAGCCAACCATCATTGTGTCATGACAGAAAATCATGTATATTTCTATGATTTAAATCAATTGGTTCGGCTAATAATCCCTTTCCGACATTTCTACATCCCTAGGCTCCAGGAAGCTTACAGTATTTGGGACTCTTGTGAAGTTGTTCTGAAAGTTCAGTACTGAACACAAGAGGTCTTCTCTCAGTCAGAACAAGATCCTTGATTAATTGCCATCTTTGTTCCCAAGATTGAATCAATTTAAGAATTTCCATAGATAAAGAGGGGGTTATATAATATATATATAAAATTTCAAAGGACAGGAAAGCTCACTTACCTCCTTACATAGCTTTCACATTTTATGTAATGATAGGGAATCCCAGTGTATACTAGAGATTGTAATAAATCTACAGTGTCATTTGATCTTGACTAAACCATTCTCACCATCAAGAAAAACAAAAATGTTGCTTAAGATTGTGTGTGCTGACAGAAACCCGCTTTATTTTCTCTTAAAATCTAGACACTAGCCATGCAAATTCACTTACTTCTGTCAAGTGTGACTGAGCTATGATCCTGATGACCCATCTCCCCCCTGTCCCATTTTCCATCTTAACAATTCATCACGGGAGTCTGAATTACATTATTGAATTTGACAGTTCCCAAATGAAGGACATAGAAAACCAGATGATAAAAACAATTTGCTTTTTAGTGATGAATTTGAATTTTACCAAACAATATTCAATCAATTAATTCATTGAATAGGTATTTACTAAATGACTCTTATATTTTGTAAAGATATGTTTACTGGTAATGATATAATTCTAATGAAGATACAGTTTCCCTTCAAGAAGCTTATTATAATGTACTGCATGTGTCATTAAACTGTAAATGGGTCCATTGCATGTGGTAGAAAATCAATCAACACAGCAAATTAATGTCATCCTAGATCTAAAATTAGGAGGAATCTCTGAGACTATCTAGACCAATCTATTTTTTTACACATAGGGAAACAGAGTCAGTTAATTGTCTTGGCCAAAGTCACACCAGTGGTAAGAGTCAGGAGAATGATTTGAACCCAGGTCTTGGCTCCAGAACCACTGAAATTTCCACAGCAACACAATAGGAGAGAACAGGAGTTGGGCATCTAGGTAAGGTTTCCTGATAAAGGTAACGAGCTGGGAAGCATCATAAAGAATTCCACATGAACATAAGGCAGAGGAGGAAGAATAAGGAGATCGGATCAAGGAGATGGCAAGTTGTTCAGTTTCGTTAAGCACAAACTGTGAAGGGAAAATACCATATACTAATACTAGAAAAGGTAGATTAGTACACAGTTGTTGTGAATTAGTCATTCAAGGAGCCTTTATTTAACATCTCCTATGTACCAAGAATTTTTCGAGACATCATTAATACAGAGACAAAACTTCCTTCCCTCCACTGGCACTACAATCCAGCTCTACTGGCACATTTGTCATTCCTTGAACAGGAAACTCCAACTCCTATCTCATTGGTTTTTCAATGGAATGCTCTTCCTCCTTACTCCTAACTCTCAGTTTCTCTAGCCCATCTTTTTTAAATTTTTCCCCATAAATTGTTTAGGCTTAGATTTATAGGGTACATCATCACCACAAGCTAAATCATGAGGTCCTTTTTCCCCCTTTGGATCACATTCTTCCATTTACTTCCATTCCTTTTCTTTATATAATTAGGTCTTTCCTGTGATCCTTTGGAGAATGTATTATTTTCCATTTAGAAAGTATGTTTATTGGAGTTTGGAACAGGGATTTAAAATAATTTTGATTTTCTTTTACCCAAAAGGAGATCTGTAGATTCTTTTGATTCACATTTTTGTTTTACATGTTCAGAAGTCCTGCGCAATTATCTTGTATCATTTCTTGCCTTGTGGAGTTGTGTTCTTCTGAGAGACATATCTTTAAATTGTTTCTCTGCACTTTTTCTCTGACATCAATATGTTTTGCTTCTATGGAGATCAATGCTTTTTAAAAATCTTACTTCTTAGAGGTGGCTGGGTGGTGCAGTGAATAGAGCACCAGCCCTGGAGTCAGGAGGACCTGAAGTCAAATCCAGCCTCAGGCACTTAACTCTTACTAGCCCTGTGACCTTGGGCAAGTCACTTAACCCCAACTGCCCTTCCTACTCCCCTCCAAAAAGTTTTAAAAAAGGAAAAAAAATAAAATGTTACTTCTTTTTGCCTCTTTTCTAGATTGTCCTTTTCTTCTGAATATTTTCATTCCTAGTCATTTCTTCTTTCATAATTCTTTGGTGAGATTTGTCACAGTGGCTTCAAGTTTTTCTATTCTGGTGATTATTTCAACTTTGACTAGCAAAAGTTCTATTTTTCTCTATTCTTGCTTCTTCTATTTTTTTAACCATTTGAGGACGTCGTGTTATGGTTCTGTATTCTCCTGAGAATCTACAGGGTCCTTTGTGTCATCTTGTATTGATTCATATTGCTTTGTCTTGAAATGTAGATGGATATGGATGTCTATATTTGTATCTCTCTCTCTCTCTCTCTCTCTATATATATATATATATATATAGAGAGAGAGAGAGAGAGAGAGAGAGACAGACAGACAGACAGACAGACAGAGACGGAGACAGAGAGAGACAGAGAGACTGACTTATTTAACGTATCTGGAGGTCATATTCCTTTGGTTGTTAATGTCTTCCCTGCTAGATAATAGGCTTATATTAAAGATGTTTATTTGAATTTCCTTCCCCAAGATCTTTTGTAATTGCATTCCTTTTCTGCTTTTCCCCCCACCTATCACTGACTTTCTGCTGCATTCCATTTTCATGGTTGCTTCTCTGTCTGAGAACTGTCTCAGTGTCCTCCCATACTGGGGAATTCAATTTTCACTGGCCTCCATCACTGCCACAAGTGATGGTTGAGAAGAAGAGAACTGGTCTCACCTGGATCCTAATTCCACTTTCCCTTTGCAGTTTTAGTGGAGGCACATGTTGATGTCCTGCCCCAAATCTTTTGCTAAACATTGTTCCAGTACAAAACATCACCACTTTGCCATCTCACAAAGAACATAATTATAGCTTTTTGGGAAGCAGGGTCATGGAGGAGCAGGACTGAGGTAAAATCTAATCCCTACATGGGTTTGTGAAACTTTCCTAGACTTTGTTAACCTATAGTGAAGGAGAGATGCTGAGTGGGTGAAATTAATGCTTAAATCTTATCCATTGTTAATGTTTTGGGTTGTTACTTCCTTAGGATTCTTAGTGTCTCCCATCAGCTGAAATTATTTTATGTCTTATGCATAATTAATATATTGGAGAGATTTGAGATGCTGAAAGATGTGAGAAATTATCTAGTCCTCCATCTTGTTGGCCACATCACTGGATTTTTTCAGTCCTCTCTGGATTATGTGTTTGTCCAATTAACGACATTTCCCCCTTTTATTTAACTTTATGTGGTTTGTTAATTCTGTCTATAGTTTACTTTTACTGTATTCTGTTTCTATCTCCAGCACCTACCACAGTAATTGGTACACAGTAGGCCCTTAATGAATCTTTTCTTTTTGATTGTCATTGTTTTCACATTCATTAAACTTTTCCAAATTTATTTTATTCTTCATAATCATCTCTTTCATTTCTAATTTTACTTCTGTTACAAATTAAAAGGTAGTTTGGTGTGGTGGATTAAATTTTGACAGTGAGGTGATGAGTTCAAATTCTACCTTTGACCTACAATTGGCATTTAACCGAAGGAAATTCAATGAACATTTCTGTGCCTCAGTCAGCTCTAGAGGACTTAGATACTAAATACAACTAGATCTAGGTTTGCAATGAAAATGTATGTGCATTCTTCTCTTTCTAGAAGTCTTCAAAGGAAAACTATAAAATCGCTACTTTGGGATATTATAGGGGCAATTCCTCTTCAAAAGCAATTTGTATTTGATAGAATCTGAAGTCTTTTCTCAATCTCTTATTTGCTGTTTCTCATATGAAAGTCAAAAAAAGAATGACATAATACATGAGGAGAAACATTCAAGTGTGTCAGGAATCTATGAAAATATCGAGATGAGATTGTGCAATGATTTGAGGCCTGTAACAATGTCAATGACAATTGTAAATATATGTATGCATACGTATAAATACACATATGTATATGTATGTGTATAACATATATACACATACATACATATGTGAAACAGGGAGGCATGGGGTAGGAAGGAGAGAGAGACACAGAGAAAGACAGATGCAGAGACAGAGCCTCAAAAAGAGATATGCACATTGTTTTGGGAAGATAGTATAGATAAAAGTAAAATGTCCCAACCCTTTGGGGCTAGTGTGTCATATATAAGAACACATCAAGTATGTGTTCTTATATATGATATGGAGAAAAATTGGAAATATTTGCAGTGAAACAAGGGAAGACTTATGGACAGATGTAGAATGAAGTACAGAACCAAGAATAATGCACACAGTTACAATAGTAATGTGAAATAAAGCAACAACCTGAAACAACCAATCTCTCTTTAATTATTATAATGGAGTTTTGTCCCTAAGATTACAAAACACCCTTGATTCAGTAGAATTTGTCCATGCTGGTAAATATATTCATTTTGTGAATTGATTATGTTAAATAATTTTTCTTTGCTTCAAGGGAAGGCTCA
>CM053584.1:42550530-42568071 GCA_028627135.1 Pseudochirops cupreus | reverse complement strand
TAGGAAGAATGTTTGAAGTTGCCCCTTTAAATTTAAGCCAACTCTCCCTAGAGATAGACCTGTAAAAGGGAAAGTATATCGTATATAGGAGTCCTCATTTCGTGATTGCTTTCCTGTTATATATTTTCAAAATATTTCATTTTAAAACCTAATTGAAGTTAATTGGTTAATCAACATTGAGGAGAAATTAAATGGCTAAATTGATAGCAGGCCACTAATCTCTAGTATCAATAACATTAACTGGCAATGGCAAATGAAAACAGTGTATATCTATAGTGCCAACAATGCATATTGCTTTAAGATTATGAAGACTTTTAATCTTCAAAACAACCCTGGCTGGGAGGTGCTTATATTACTGGGTTTTACAGGGAAGGGATCTGAGGCAGACAGGGGTTAAGTGAGTTTCCCAGGGTCACAGAACTAGTTAGTGTAGTCTTTGACCCCAAATCCTCCTGACTGCATTTCTAGGACTCTATCCAAGGATATTGGGAAGAAAGAATACACTGGAATTATGGATTGAGTTGATAGCATTAGAGAAATTTCAAAACTCAATTCATATTATGCCTAAAACATTTTTGGGACCTGACACAGAAATGTTAGAGGGATGAGAGATTAAGACTAGAGACTATGTGGTCTACATTCAGAATAAATATACACAGAAATATACATGTATATACGTATATATATATATATATATATATATATATATATACACATATGTATATATATATATATATGTATATATAGTCCCTCAACATAGCAATAATTTATAAAGCATTTAAATAAAAGATAGTTATCGAGTATGGGCCCTCTAGTTTGGGAGAATGAGGAAAGACATTCTACAGAGGTTGAGGAAGTTGGAGATTTTGTGAGGGAAAGGTAGCAAAAGAGTGTCTTCCAGGAAAGTCAGATAGCTTGTAGAAAGGCATGGAGATGGGAAATAGGAGACAAGTTCAGCTTGATTGGACTTAAAGTTCAGGGAAGAGAATCTTGTATGAGGCTGGAAGCTTATTCTATGTAATTATGTTTAATCTCATTTTATCATGGCAACATTTTTCTCCCTTTGTGTGATGTTTTCATTATGAATCAGGCATACTTCCTCTCAGATCTCAACCAGAACATTTATTTGAGTTAATATATTGTATTTTACCACTGGTGTTTTGCATTTATGTGAGGTTCAGAAAATACGTGCAAGATTAGAAGCAGTTGTGTCGAGGCACAGGGAAGTGTTTGAGGCCTGGGAATTAGTTGGGCCACCTGGAGGTCAGGGCATATTGCACTGTCCCCGGCCGAGGGATACTGCATTGCTTAAGATTCTCTTGCATGAGGTTACCTGCTATTCCTGATTGGCATCTCCACACCCTGGGGCCTTCATACCCTTGTGATTGCACTCCCCCTCTCACAATTCTGTTCAGCTGGGCTCTGTCACGTGTGGTGTTTTGATCTGCATTCAGATTCTATCAGTTCTTTCTCTGGAAGCCTGCCTTAGGATATGGCTTTAAGGTTTCCCCATAGAGAGACTTTAAGAAAACTTTTCTGTTTGGACCTCAGAGCCTTAACTCTTCTGTTCTAAAAGGTATGCTAGCATCAATTAGTTGGGTGAGTAACCGGTTGCCCCTGCTGGCAAGTTAGGGTACTCTGAAAGAGAACCCTGACACATTTTTTCTATCAAGTTTGGATTATTAAACCTCGGAATCATGTTTATAAGGAATATCAACTTTAGCGTCAATTGCATGACCTAATTGTGGTGCTGGAGAGGAGTTTTGAGAGTTCTTCTGACAGCAAGAAGATCAAATCAGTCGGTACTTAAAGAAATTAATTCAGACTATTCACTGGAAAGTCAAATACTAAAGCTGAAGCTTAAATACTTCGACTGCATAATGAGAAGACAGAACTCACAGGAAAAGACCCTCATCTTGGGAAAGACTGAAAGCAAAAGGAAAAGGGGGCCACAGAGGATGAGATGGATAGATAGTGTCATGGAAACAGTGAACGTGAGCTTGGACAGACTTTGAGGAATAGTAGTGTGTAGAAGAGTCTGGGGGTACTATGGCCTCTGGGGTCACGAAGAATCAGATATGACTGAAGGACAGAACAACAACAAAACAGAAGTAGATAACTATATTAGATAATATGTCTTACATATACAGCTAATGGTCTCTAGCAAATCACTTGGAAAATCCTTTAAGGAAAGAAGTTGATGAACTGTTTTTGTCCTAACACATGCATTTACAGATATGTTTTTCCCATTCTCTGGAGAGCTGACTTCTGCCCAGGGTGGAGAAAATAAAACCAAATGTTACTCGATTCAATTTAGTTCACCCACCATTTATTAAGTAGCTGCTAAGTATAAGGCATTACACAAGGGGCTGGTAGATAAAGCAGTCTCCCGCCAGCTAGGAGCTTACAATTACTGGTAGCAGGTGGAGGCACCAAGGATGAATAACTGACTGGAATCAAACGACTTCAGTAGGACTAATGCCTCGTACTTGTGCAACTTTGGGTAGGGCATTAACCTCTCTGGGCCTCAGTAGCCCAGAGTGGAGTGGACTAGATGGCCTTTGAGGTCCCTTCCAACTCTCCATCCATGTTTCTAAGTTACTAAGTTCCTCTGTGTAGAGGCCAATAAATGTTAGACGGCTTTAGTGGCCATCTAGAGGAGGAACCCTCTGTTTTTAAAATTAGTTATTTAGAGGACAAAGTCTGTGCATGCAAAAGTGTTCTGTTGACCTTTATGGATATATGCCTATGAAGAAGAAGGTGATTTGCTGCCTGTTCTCCAACAGTGTGGTTTTATATTGTTTTGTGGTTTATTTCACGGGTATACTTGTTTCGGAAATTCAAATTGGCTTATGCCTTGTTCTTATCTACTCCACCTACTGATCATTTGCAGCTGACAGAAACAATTCTTGATTCAGGCCAGATCAGGCACAAGTAAAGCATGGAGGAAAAATGGGCAAGCAATGGTTAGATTTTACATTCATTGTAATTATTTCTCAGTTTGCATTTGGTTTAAACAAAAAATGGGGTCACACATCTTGTTTATATAAAAACAAAAATTGGTGGGGAAAAAGTTGAACAACAGTTCAGCCAACCACTCCCCCACCCCCCAGTAAAATTGGCATGAACAACCTCATTTCTCCTGTAAAGTCTCTGAATTCAACCCATTAATGGCCATTTCAGTTGACCTTAAAGTAATGGATAGATTTTTTTCAGACAGTGCCAAAGAAGAATGACCCCATGAACATGGCCACTCTTCTCTTTCTATTCTTTTGCCCAGGTTGACCTCTTTTCCATGATGTACTTCTTCCTTACTCTTCCTCACTCCGTAACTTCCTTCACAACAAAGTTCAGCTGGCATAGGCTAACACTCTGCCCAGTTTTTATTAATCTCTCACTCTTGAAATTATTTGGCCTTACTTATATATGTTGATGTATTCTAACTGCATACATGTTCTACCACCACCATGTAAGGCAAGGTAAGACATCACTGAATTCTTTGTCTTTGTAGCTACAGATATTTGAACAAAGAAGGTCCTTAACCAATGTTTTTTTAAACAGTTGAAATCAACTGAGTTGAGTTGCTCACATGAACCAATCCTGACCTTATGTGTATTATTTACTCACAACCATTGTCTCTCACCTGTGAAAAGAATGGAAATAAGTATATTAAAATATCTCATTTTTGGCACTAAATTGATCATTACAATTTTACAACATTCAGTTAGAATTATCATTGCCGTGGTTGTTTCCATTTACTTTGCTGAGTTCATTACATGAATTATTTTTCTTACTATGATAACTTCTCTTTACATAAGTTTGTATACATCTTTTTATGCTTTCTGCAACTGTCATATTTAGGTGTTTGTTTTTCCCTAATAGTCCAATATTGTCCCATCCACTCCATGGACTGCCTTTCATTTTATCCATCTCTAATTGAGGGACATCAACTTTGTTTGTAGTCGTTTGCTCCGTGACAAAAGGGGAAAGATCATTCTCTTTACAGTAAGAGAACCTGGGATCAAGTCATCAATCTTCTACTTAGTGATGTGACTCTGGGCAGGTCATTTAATCTCCTTGAGCCTCAGATTCCTCAACTTTGAAACTAAATAGTATATTAGTATATACTTCAAGTTCTATGATCTTTCCCCTTCCCCTAATATATGTTTTACATTTCAATTGACACATGAAAAATAAGATAATGTAGTAAGTGGATACTCTACTTGTGGTAAGGAGAAACATGCTTCTGACATATCCTCACTGCATATCTCTGTTCAAGTCACTTAGTCTTAATACTCTATTTAAATGTACAAGTCAAGTTTCAAAGAAAACACCTTCTGACACTTGTAGAAGGAACATACTCATTGCTGGCTTCCAAAACAATGTAATCAAAAGTCTAGTCCTTTAAGATGGAGAATGAGGCCAAGTGGTATAGTAGAGATACAGACTCAGAGTCTGCAATTTCTGAGTTAAAACTCCACTTGGTATTTGTGGAGAGGGGGAGCAAAATCTAGAAAGTCAGAATGTAGACTGACCAGCCTTAGCCACTACCCAAATGGAAGTCCCAAAAATTGATCCATCAATGGGAGAGAGGGGGTTGACATGGGGAGAGGAATGTTCTAGAATGGGAAGGTCTCCAAGCACATGGATATTCCAGGATAAGGAAATCCCAAGTAATGATGTGAGTTCCAATATAGCTGAGGCATGGTGACAGTCCAGAAAGTTAGAAGCAGAGTAAGGAGAAAAAATAAAAGTTAGCCCAGAATAGAGGCAAAACACATTAAATGCATCATCTTATTTAGGCCTCACGATCCTGTGAAGTAGGTAACAATAATAGTAGGAATCATTTTATGAAATTAAATGTATTTTAAATGTTACTGAGACATTTGTATCTCTTTTTGCTTAATTATCATGTTTTCCAAAGTAGAGTTTTTTGGAGGTGGACTTTAGTGATATCAAGGCACAAAGAATTATTCAGACGCACATGTATATTATTTACATTTGTTACTTGTACATTTAAAAATATTTTGGTTAGTTTGATTTTATTTTAATCATTATTGGTTAAAGCATGCAACATATCCCCACTGCAACAGTTCATTTACTATAATGCCCCTTTATCACCTTTTTTCTGACATTGCCACCACTTTGATATAGGCTCTTATTTCCTCTTGCCTAGACTATTGCAATGGATCTCCATGTGTCAAGTTCCTCCCCATTTGAATCCATCTTTCCTTCATCCCCTAAGGCAATGGTCCTCAACCTTCCTAATGCCAGGATGCTTTAATACTCGTATGTGGGCATATCTGCATGTGGGCGGACCCTCCTGGAGACGGACAGAGAAGCAGTGTCTCGGTCCCTAAGACCATCAGAAATATGTGTTTTCCGATAGTCTTAGGCAACCCCTGTGACACCTGTGAAAGGGTCGTTCGACCCCCAAAGGCAGCAATTCTCCACCTGTGGGTTATGTTCAATTTGTAACAATGAAAATACATCCTGCATATCAGACATTTACATTATGATTTGTAACAGTAGCAAAATTACAGTTATGAAGTAGCAACAAAAATAATTTTATGGTTGCGGGTCACCACAACATGAGGAACTGTATTAAAGGGTCACGGCAATAGGAAGGTTGAGAACCACTACCCAAAGGGGTTGCAACCTGCAGGTTGAGAACCGCTGCCCTAAGGTGATCTTTCTAAAACTCAGGTCTGGCAATGGAACCACCCTACTCAGTAGGCTATCTTGTCTCCCTGTTGTCTCCAGGATCAAACACAAAATCCTCTTTTTTGCATTCAAAGTCCTTCCTGACCTCGCCACCTCATACCTTTCCAGTCTCTTTATGCCTTATTCACTGCCATGTTCTCTTCCATCCAGTGACAATGTAATCTTTGCTATTCCTTACATAAGACATTCCATTTCTCATCTCCAGGCATTTTCTTTGGTTGATCCACATACCTGGAAGTGGAATGTTCTTTCTCTTCATCACTAACTCTCAACATTTGTTGTTTCCTTCAAGCTCCAGTCAAAATCCCACCTCCTACAGGAAGACTTTCCCCATATATATATGTTTGATATATTTGTGTGTATGTATGTGTATATGTATGTCTATATCTATCTGTCTATCTATATTTATGTATATTTTCTTTCTGGGTGAAGTGGGATACCCTTAAAACTCTGTTGGCTTCCATCAGAGATTTAGAAAGAATGTATTCTCAATAATTATGGCATTTATTCTGAAACAAAGCAGTGATTTGTTCTTGGGTACTAAATGGTTGGAGTCACAGAGGGTAAGTAGATGGGTAGAAATATGGAGAGATGATTAGAGTACATAGTATAATTGATAAAGACGGAGATATAGATATAAAGATAGGTGTACTGTTATTGTCTCTTAATTCTTAATTTTGTTTCTATGAGAATCTTGTGACAAGACATCACCAAAAATCAACACCATTGAGCTCTATTTTCAAATAAAACATTTTTGCCAGTGTGAGTATCTGGTATTCTACACTGATTGGAAATACTTTCACGAAGATAAAAAATAATTTACAAACAACTTATGGCTTTATTCATTTGCTGAAGGAATAAATGAAAACACTGGGTTTTTTTGTTTGTTTTTTCCCTCTCGTACCTCAATAGCAGTTTCTTCTAAACATGCCACTGTCAAATTCTCAATCATGTTAAGAGCTCTGGGAAATCTGGGAAACAAACAACCTTTTGGAGAAATTCAAAGGCCAAAGGTTGTCTTTTTGGATAAAATGCAGGGTACACTTAGAATTCTTTGACCTCCATCAGAGCTTTAGAAAGAATGCAGTCTTATTAAGTCTTATCAACACTGACAACATTTACTCTGAAAGAAACAGTGATTTGTTTATGGGCGCTTACTGCTTTTATTTATAAAGGACCTACAAAAGAAAACTCACTGCCCAAGATGCAATCAAGTTACTCGCCTAAGTTTTTACTTTGAGCAACTCTCAAGAATGGATATGACCAAAATTTTATAATTTATAATTTTTTTTGTTATTTCTGATGATCACGCTGGGTTGAGGGGCTCCCCTTATACCTGTATCTATGACTCTCAAAGTTCATATCATCCTCTCCCTTCAAAGAGGGAGTTGTCGTGTTGTGAGAGGATATGCCTTAATCGGCAATTTAAAGCCTGCTCATCAGGAAGGAATGAATGGAAGTAGGAAACTGAAACACTTTGAAAGATATTCAGCATCTGTGCAAGGAAGTAAAGATTTTGCTTGAATATATATATATATATATATATATATATATATATATATATACATATATATAATATACATACATACATATGTATATATGTGTGTGTATATATATATATGTACATATATATTTTTTATTATTTGTAAGTAAATAAGGATTTAGAAAGGAGAGAAAATGTATCCTACCAAAAAAATTCTGTTTTGGGTCCAAATGAGAAATTTTCACAATTCAAGAGAATTATTCTCCTTAAGTTATCTGGGGATTACTCAGCTCTTAATGGGACCCTCTTTTTTATTAGTTTGTTTAGCAGATCCTTTGGGGAAGGTAAGAATGAAACCAATTTAGAACATAACAAAATATAATGTAAAAATAACACATAACAACTGAAAATCATCAGCTTATTAAATGGTAAGGTTCTGCTGAATAATGAAATGGATAAGTTTCATAATTTAATGATTGTACCGTAATTCTGACAGGTAAAATAAATTAGTTTTATATGGAAAGTCGCAATCTGCTTCAGGTAGAAGAATTTTTCCTCTATCCAACCTCATATGTTATAAAGTGATGACATCCATGTGTTATGTATTCAGGTGTATCACATCGTGCTGGGAACACAACAATTGGCCATGATCCATTACCCTAATCCCACCTCCAAATTATTTTTCTCTTGGGTCATTCAAGAATGGCTGTGGTAGAAATAACCAGATATGTAATTATCTAACAAAGCCTTGGCAGAGTTCAAGGGGAAATAATTATGTTTACTTTTCATTTCAAGGTAACTTTTGTGCAATCAAAATATTACCAGTGAATTGCCAGCTACAGAATCACCATCCAATCCATGCTTTCTTGGCTTTTTTAGTCAGTGATGTTGTTGTGCCCACATATTTTGATTTCTCAATAACAACTGCATAAATCCCTTTTGAGATGCTATTTGGTACAGGAGGAAATTACCTGATATCCTATAAACAATGGAATGAGGAATCCAGCAGTCATTTTGCACAATAAACTATACAGATTGACAATGAATTTACTAGTGTGGGGATGTCACCATGTTGCCTTAGGAGAGCAAATTTAGAGAGTGTTTGAAACAAAGAAAACAATGAAGTTCAGGATATTATTAGCAATAATAACTAATTGAATTAGAAAATTAATTACTCCCTGAATTCATCCAGGGACCTTATGCATGAGATACTCCATAATAAAATCACTTATTTTTTACTCCTCTTCTAGCTTAGAATGAGCAGCTAGGTGGTGCAGTATATTGAGTGCTGGGCCTCGAGTCAGAAAGACCAGAGCTCAAAACCTGTTTCAGATATTTACTAGCTATGTGACCCTGGGTAAGTAAGACATTTAACCCTGTTTACCTCAGTTTTCTCATCTGTAAAACGAGTTGGAGAAGGAAATGGTAAACCACTCCGGTATATTTGTAAGAATCAAACAAACAAAACTCAATATGGGGTCATGAAGAGTTGGGCACAACTGAAATGACTGAGCACATTAGCTTAGAAGGCTTTAGTGGCCCAGTGAATAAGAAAGGATAGAAGGTAATGTCATAATATACAATTTAGGTATATTATATAAGACCTGAAATTCATAGTCGCATTCTGAAACCCATATTTTGAGATGTTCATGAATCTTGATAGTTGTGTGTTTGTGCCTAGGTATTACTGGTCAAGGCTCAAAAAGAAAAGCAAAAACAAGCAACCCAACAAATGTGAGCTCAGGCTTACTCTGTGAAGGGGAAAACAGTATTTTATATCCTTATTGGGTGGGTAGTGAACTTTCTCCTATTTCTGAGGTGCAATAAGTTGATCTTATTTCAGGGATTTCACTTTCAGAAAGTGCTTTCTATAGGCTAATTGCTATGCTACACAACCAACTTTGCAAGGCCATGCTCACTGTACAAATGAAGAAAGCAAGGGATAAAGAGTTTCAGTCCCTTGCCTAGGTTTACACTTCAAGTCAACAGAAAAACTTGTATTAAAATCCAGGTCTCCTGAGCCCCAGGATTTTAATTAGGCTAATAAGCCATGCTACCTTCCATGATCATTAGAGCTGAGGTTTTGGCATTCACTGACACTAGACTCAAAACTATCCCCTCCCCCATGAGTGAAAAATTGCTGCCTTTCATAAGGTTAATACACATCAAGAGATACACCAATTATGCAAAACCCTAATCTTTGTAGTTTATCTACCCCTAGGGTGTAGAGTCAAATGTGAACATACACCTTGGGCCTTAGCAGAGCAAAGGGATTCATTTATTTCTATAGGTATCTTTGGCTACTCCCTGGTTTAGTAAAGTTTCTAAGTAAACTGTATGTTATTCACAAAAGGAAATGTGATTCTGAGGGAATGAGAAATGTCAAAGGAAATATTTCTTTTAAACTTTATTGATGTAGTTTCCTTTTTTATTACTGTAATTTCCAAATATACTCCCACTCCTTCCCAAAGAACCATTCCTTGTGATAATACTGTTCCATGTGGGCATGCTAGGATGATTTCCTAAGAAGAGTCCTATAACACTGCGTATGTAGAAAGATGTGACTTCCAATTGGCAAAGAGGCCTCTGATACCATGCCACAGCATGCATGTAGAAAGATAAGACTTAGGAGAGAATTCAGAGAAGAGAGGAGAAAGACAGAGGACAAAAGAGATGATAGAGAAAAAAAAAGAATCAGTGCAAGGACTTTGAATGATGGGAGCTAGGTTCTCATGGGTTTATAACAATTTTTCTTTTGAGAGAAGAAAAATTTAATGCTGCAAAGCTCAAAATATATCAATGGAGGGAGACTGTTGTTGAGATGGATCCTGATGCAATAGAAAGTGCAATGGATTTAGAGTTGTAGGATAATTGGGTTCATTTTCTGTTTCTGCCATATTACAGCATTGTGACCTTAGAAAGATAAGAACTTCTCTGGGCCTTAGTTCCATTATTTGTAATATAAGGGTCATGGACTAGTTGACTTTTAAGGTCTTTACCAACTCTGAATCCATGATTCTATGTTTGAGACACTATCTCCCAACTAGGGCTATCTTCACTCGATGTTTCTCATGCATAAAATACCCTCTCTGGCCATCATTGACCCCTTCTTTGACTTCCTTCAAGTCGCAGCTAAAATCCCATCTTCTGACTGGATTTCTAGTTCCTTCTCTCCATTGATTATTTCCTGTTTATCCCCTATGTGGCTACTTTGTATAGAGCTATTGGAAGAACCTGGACTCTCTTCTGTCTCCCTTTGTATCCCAGCGGTTAGCACAGTGCTTGGTAAATAGTAGGCTCTTAATATTTCCTGATTTATTGACTGACTTACAAAGCTAGATAGCTATGTTTCCCTATTGATCAGTTCAATGAACAAACAATTTCAAACTAAAGTGATTAGTTTTAATTATCGTTTTAACTTTTCATCTGGTCTTAAGGTATATTGTGGAAATCTGTCCATCAAATTAATGGGATTTTTGATTGGGAGGGGGCAGAGACAGTGACAGAAACAGAGACAGAGAGACAGAGAGACAGAAAGACAGATGGAGAGACAGACATAGACACAGACACAGACATAGACATAAATAGGAGAGTGATTGGATTTATGATTTCGTTGTTATAGGAAACTTCCACATGAAGAAACTCCCTCTACTAGTGTAGGTTAACTTCTTCTCTGCCACTTATAGTCATAGAGAGTTGCCTATAACTATAGACCTGGTGACTTTCCCAGAGTTACACGGTAAATAGATAATAGATATCTTATGCCCTACCTAGATCAAGTCTTCTTGTCCAAAGTCAATTGCTCTGCACACACACACACACACACACACACACACACACACACACACACACAGAGGAAATAATTATTACATTGTCAGAAATTGTTATATATTAGAAGCCTTCTCTAACTCCTCCAAATTCTTTTGTCTCTGTTGATTATTTCTGTTTTATCCTGTATATATCTTGTTTGTACATAGTGTTTTCATGTTGTTTTCCCCATTATACTGTGAGTTCCTTGGGAACAGTTTTGCCATTTACCTTGGTTTGCATTCCCAATACCTAACACTGGGCCTGTAAAATAATTGACAATTAAAGAATACTAATTGACTGACTAAATGATTGACTGAAGGAAGGTAGAGAGGTATATTTTCTCACTTGAAAAAGAGAAATTTAAAAGACTGCATACCAGTAGTAATATGTTTTCTTGAACACATTTTCACTCAGCCTAAATTCGCAGAGCAGTATTTTGCCCCTTATCATTCTTAACTTTTTTCAACACTTTCTGAAATTAGTAAAGAAAAAACATGGATTGCATTTCCAAAAGCAGCTACATGTAACAAAATAGAGGTGTCATAGGACAGACAGCTGGGAAGATCTGTATTCAAATTTGACCTCAGACACATAGTAGCTGTGTGATTTGCCTCAATTTTCACAGCTGCAAAATGTGTATAATAGTAGCACCTTCCTCTCAGGGTTGTGGTGAGCCAAATGAAAAAATATCTGTGAAATGTATAGCATAACACCTCAAAAGATGCTATGTGAATGATTTTTCCCTTCCCCTTTTGGCTCCGTCCTCTGTCCCCACAATTTCCATCATCAACCTGTAATCAATAGAAACATCTTTTGAATTTTGTTTCTAAAACATATCATGTGAACATAGGAAGTGACTTAACTTAAAAAAAAGTCTCAGTTTAATTCTTTGTAAAATAAATGTAATAATGCTTGTACTTCCTACATAATATAATTGTAGAATGAGATAAGGTATATAAAGAGGATTGTTAAGCTTAAACTTCTTTCTCAATATCAAGCTGTTATTGGTTGGTCATTAAGTCACTCACAAAAATATATTAAGTGTTTTATTTTGTTCCAGGGACTGTGCTAAGCTCCAGAGATATGAAGCAAGGCAAATAGAGTCCCTGAACACAAGATCATAACATTCTAATTGGACAAACAAAAATGAAAATAACTATGCAGATATATGGCATATCTAGACTACGTGGAAAGAAATCTTAAAGAGGAAGGCCCTAGCAACTGGAGGGAATGGGAAGGGCTTGCAGGAAAATCCTCCTGTAGAAGGTGGTGTTAGAGAGTTAACAAATGATAATATGAAGTGTGAGAATTGTTACCACCTAAAAGGATCAAGGAAGGTTTCCTGGAGGAGACAGTAAACGAGTTAGGTTTTTTAAAGATATATGTAAAAATTCAATGAGGATGAAATTGATGAGGACAAAGAAAGGTTTTCCTAGCATAGTGAAAGGCTTGATCCAAGGTTCAGAGGCAAGAAGGCAGAGTTCATGTTCAAGGGACAAAGTGCTTCAAAATTTGCATGAAATGTAGAGTGCATGGAAAAGAGACATTTGAAACAAGCCTGGAAAGGTCGGTGCCAGGTTGTATAGCATCTTCAGTGCCTGGCAGGGAGATTAAATTTTCTTTGTTAGACAATAAGAAGCCAATAAAGATTTCTGAGCGGGTCCAATTGTAGATTATTCTGGTAGTGGCATGAAGGACACATTAAAGGTGAGGAGGTGAAGCATTATTATTACAGTAGACTAAATGGAGGGTAATGAGCAACTCTACTAGAAGGCAGGTATGAATATGAAAGATGCTATGAAGGTGAAATTGGTAGGACTTTGCAATTAAATGTATGTGAATGAGGACAGGAAAGGAAGAGTCTAAAATAATACAAAGCTTACAATACAGAGGCTAGAGGAATGGTGGTGATATGGATAGAAATAATTTAATAGAAAAAGAAACTGGATTGGGGAAAAGGCAATAAACTCAGTTTTAGGCAGGTTGAGTTTGAAATTGCAGTGGAAGGGGCAGAGCCAAGATGGCAGAGAAAAAGCAGGAACTTCTCTGAGTTCCTGCACCAATAACCTCCAATACCTGTAAAATATGACTCTAAATGAATTTTAGAGCTAGAGAACCCACAAAGTAACAGAGAGAAACAAATCATCTGCTGAAGGCAACCTGGCAGGCCACAGGAAGGATCTATCATACCAGACTGGAAGCCGAGCAGAGTCCCACATGAGAGACACTGGCCTGGGGTGACCCTGACCATTGGGACAGAATGGCCAGAGTAACTTCAGGACAGTGAATCACCCACAGCTGTGGCAGTTTCCAGACTTCTCAACCCATAAATGCTAAAGAGAAAGTAAAAGATCAGTGGGGAACTCTGTTGGAACTGAGTGACTGAAGAGTGTGGTCCAATCCCTGCCCCAGGGCAAGAAGTGTTAGAGGCCCAGAAGGTCCAATTGCTGCCATGTGGCTGCTTCCAGAGCTCCTGGTCTACAGATCACATGGGGACCAAGCAACCATTCAGAGGGTAATTGCTCTAGCTTTGACCTGCTTGGATCTGGATCATGGTCTTGCGTGGTGGTCCTGGGCTGTGTGAGCTCATGGTGTTTGTAGAGAGCGTGCCCTCTTCATGGTTCTGACAACATCTGCAAAAACACAGCAATTTGGGACACAGCTCTCTTTACTCAGGAAGCAGAGTTCTACCACAGCAAAGAGCTCAAAAGTCAAGTAACTGGCTGGCAAGATGAGCAAGCAGAGGAAGCACAATCAGACCATAGAATCCTTTTTTGGAGACAAAAAGAATCAAAACATGGAACCAGAAGAAGTCAACAAAGTAAAAACTCCTGCATCAAAAGCTTCCAAGAAAAAATATGAACTGGATACAGGCCATGCAGGAGCTCTAGAAGGATTTTGAAAATCAAGTAAGAGAAGTAGAGGAAAAATTGGGAAGAGAAATGAGAATGATGCAAGAAAATCATGAAAAACGAATCAACAGCCTGCTAAAGGAGACGCAAAAAAATACTGAAGAAAATAACACCTTAAAAATAGATTAACTCAAATGGCAAAAGAGGCCCAAAAAGCCAATGAGGAAAAGAATGCCCTAAAAAGCCAAATTGCCCAGATGGAAAAGTAATTTCAAAAACTTACTGAAGAGAATAATTCCTTCAAAATTAGATTGGAGCAAAGGGAAGCTAATGACTTTATGAGAAGTCAAGATACTATAAAACAGATGCAAACACATGAAAAAATAGAAGGCAATGTAAAATATCTCATTGGAAAAACCATTGACCTGAAAAATAGATCCAGGAGAGATAATTTAAAAATTATTGGACTACATGAAAGCTATGATTTAAAAAAAAAATACTAGATCACATCCTTCAAGAAATTCTCAAGCAAAATTGCCCTGATATTCTAGGACCAGAGGGCAAAATAGAAATTGAAAGAATTCACTGATCAACTCTTGAAAAAGGTCCCAAAAGAAAACTCCTAGGAATATCATAGTCAAATTCCAGAGTTCCCAGGTCAAAGAGAAAATATTACAAGCTGTTGGGAAGAAATAATCTGAGTATTGTAGAAACACAATCATGGTAATGCAGGATTTAGCAGCTTCTACACTAAGGGATGGAAGTGCTAGGAATATGATATTCTGGAGATCAAAAGAGCTATGATTGAAACCAAGAATCACCTTCCCAGCAAAACTGAGTATAATGCTTCAGGGAAAAATATTGTCATTCAATGAAATAGAGGACTTTCAAGTATTCTTGATGAAAAGACCAGAGCTGAACAGAAAATTTGCCTTTCAAATTCTAGAAGCAAGAGAATCATGAGAAGGTGAATGAGCACCCAGATGACTGTTGAGATAAGAAAATCTGTTCAATGTACCACCACCTGGAGCTAGCAGTAATAGCACTTAAGTCCATTGAAGGACCAATGCAGTAGCCAAATGACCTGTTTGGCTCAGGGCGGCAGTAGATTGATCCAGCAACCAACACATCAAATCCTACCAAGTTAGCCCAGCTGAGCAAGGGCAAGTCATCTATTGAACTCATCACAACTCATCTATTGCATTGAACTTACCTATTGCAACTGATGAATAGAAGTGAACATGGTCAGGACCCTGAAAAATGGACCGAAAAAAGAATTTCCAGGGCTAGGAAGTACCTCTTGGCCAATTCTAGAGCCTATGTGGATTACTTTGTATTTTAAGTTTGAGTCCACTTTCCTCAGGGATCAAGTGTATGCAGAGGGGAGGGTGCAGCCATGTTTTTTTCATCTTTCATTCATGATATACCTTCCTAGTATATATACTTTTGTAGAAAATTTAAAAAAATAAATTCTAGTGGAACAGTCAAGTGAAGATTTGTGTAAACAATTGGGCACACAAGACTTAATAAAAGGACAAAATTGGAGATAAACATTTCAACATCATTTGCTTAGAGCATGCATTCTTCACCTTTTTTCTGTGTCATGCACTTCTTTGGTGATATAGTAAATCCTTGGACTGCTTCTGAGAATAATGTCTTTAAATGTTAAAATAAAAGAAGGAAGGAAACAGATTTCTATTAAGCATATATTACATGCCAGGAACTATGCTAAGTATTTTACAAAAATTTCATTTGATTCTCACAACATCCCAGGGAGCAGGTGCTGTCATTATCCCCATTTTACAGTAGAGATTTTCTGGATTATAAAGGCCACCAGTAATATTATCAAACATTTGCCAAAAATATTAAACATACATGCACACACACACACACACACACACACACACACACACACACAAAATCACAATTTCATGAACCACAGGTTAAGACCCTTGGTTTGTAGAGTCAGAGACAGTGAAGCATACTCCAGCTGCTCTAATCTGGTGCATATTTAGCTTTCTAGAATTGGACATGGCCTGCAAGGTCATCTAGTGCAACATTCCAATCTTAAAATAAGGAAATTAAAGCACAATTAGGTCAATGTTACATAGGTAAACATCACAGACAAGATTTCCACCTAAGTCTTCTGACTCAAAAATCAGTTTTCTTTGCTTTGTACTACATCATAAAAAGTGGCACAATAAAGCCTTGTGGTTACTTAAAAAAAATTAGGGGCCTAAGTCCTCTGAGACAAGATGCTATCATGTTGCATGATGGCCTAGAGAGAAATATTGTTGATGGTACCTGTCATGAAATCTTGCAGAAGCAATGGGAGGATCTGAGTTCTGGGAACAGAATCATCAAAGACCAAGGTAATCGCATTATTCATAACATTGAAGGAAAATTCCAAGTGCAGAGACATGTAGGATGCCTCTATAATGGACTCTAACTTCTTTCAATCCTCATGATTGACTAAATGTCTTTTTCAATATTCTTAGAACAATATCCAGTGACACAAAAGTCCTTTCTGCCACTCCCAAAGAAATCTTTGACAACAAAAGATTGTTTGAAGAGACTGAGCAAGCTCAGATGTATGCGGGGAATTTGCACAGGACATAGACAAATATTGAAATGTACCTACATTACTGTAAGGTAGTCTAAGGCACATCTCAAAATCTTCTTACATAAAATGACTCATGAGAATAAGAAACCCTATGTGGGGAGTGAAGAAGATGGGGTTTATAGCATGCCCACTGGCCAAATTTTGCTTAGGTATGGAAGTGAATATAAAAGTAGAAGCAACTGAATTAAATCAGTTGGCCCAAATTAAGTTATCAGTAAAAAAAATAAAACAAGGGTTTGGTCAAATAAAATCAAACCAGCTAGAAACAGAAATCAAATAACAGTTTTAGAATGGTCATTAGAATGGGATATAACTGACTTAACTGATGCATTTTTGAAAGCCCTGACCATCCACATGCCATTTCCATAAGTTGGATTCATTCATTATGTGATTTAGGGTGCTTGACCTTGAAATCAGATTTAATCTTAACACGGTTAGAACAGCAGAATTTCTTGCTTAGGCTATAGAAAGCCATTAAAGATTTTTGAGTGGGTCCTACTGTAGATTAATCTGGTAGAGGTAGGTATCTTAAAGGTACTCCAATCTGCATACAAATCCTCTAAAACATAACTGTCAAGTTGTTATGTGACACTTGCTTGAGACCTCCAATAAAGGGTGTCAAAAGAATTAGGAGTCCAATATATAAAGTAAAGATGTTCCACAGTGAATACTTGTTGCCAATAGGTAAATTAATTAGTCTCTCTGACAAGGAAATTGAGAATGTTGAACATTCATTTCATCAGACTGAAAGACAAAAGCAAAAGCAAGAAAGCCAACAAACACAACCTTTCTGTAGTATTCCTGCCTAGATAGTGGCTCAGAATAGACATTTCAGATTGAAGAAATTTTACAAACTCTACCTCAGGAAGATTTTCTATGACCTCAGGTTTAGGAACTCAGGGTTGTAGTTCTTTTTTTTTCTTTTTTTTTCTGTATGGTTTTTATTATTTTATTTTATTTTATTTATTAAATTTTATTTTAGTTTACATCATTCATTTCCACGAGATTTTGAGTTACAGATTTTCTCCCCATCTTTCCCTTACCCACTG
>CM053584.1:42512290-42550030 GCA_028627135.1 Pseudochirops cupreus | reverse complement strand
ACATGCACATCATGTATATGTACATATGTATCTGTGGATAAATGTATATGTATGTACGTGTATAAAACCTTTACTAGAGGCTCATATGCAATGGATCGCTTAAAAAAAGAAAAAGAACATTTTGTTTGGTGTAATTAACATAGATTCTTGAATCATTTTGAAATGAACATAGCGGATATTTTGAATACAGTCTTAAAGACTGCATTATTTTCTACTCAGTCAAATGCTTTATAAAAAAGAAAATATTGAGGTATTTTATTATTAATTTGACCAGAGAGATGACATATGGAGACATCTGTGTTGAGGGCCACTCCAAGTTTAGTTCTCAAATCCTTAAACCTGGAAAGATTCTCTAAGAGAGGGGGGTGATCATAAGTTGTGCTTTACACTTCCTGTAGCTAAAGAAAGTGAGCAAGAAAGACACCGAGTACTGACCTTTATACTTGCTTTCATCTGTCTTTAAAAGCTTTGTGAATGATTTTGACACACATCAAGGCTAGACATGATTAAAAGGAGTACTGAGAATAGTTAGGTTTTTTTTTTTAATGATGTTCTACCCTAGACAATAATACAATACATACAATCATGCATGTTGCCTGGGAGTTGCAGAAAATAGGACTGACAAAATCAAGAGTTTGAAAATAAACCCTTTCTACATATTCTTAGAATGATTAAATTTATCATTTAATTTGCAGCAAAATTGCATACAGCCTATCTAAAGACTGAAGTGAGGAAAAAGAGTTATGATCACCCAAGACAATAAGTAAAGCTTAGTATTTTGAAGGATAAAAAAAAAATCCACCCCTTGACCCTAAGAACATCTATGTCAGTGCTTCAAACAGAAGAGAATTATACATATGATGTAATTTGAGGTCATTACCAGGGGCTGTTAAATCTATAAATCAGGTCATATTTGGATGCACAGAAATTTCCTGGGGCTAGTGACTAATTAATAACTACAATATTTTTAAAACAGATTGTGCTAAATAAAGACACACACATACATACACACATATAAACAGCTGAATTGCAAGAATTCACCCTTCCCCTTCCCCAAAAAAATCAGAACTGTTTTATAGATTTAGGATCTACATCCCTAAATCATCTGTCTGACCTGGAATGATGGTTTATTTATTGGTTTTCTACATCTTAATGGTATTCCTATTATACTAGTACAATGTAAAAGTTAAACAATATTTACCCAGCCAGTTAATCTATGTATGAAGATACAAATGGCCAAGATGTCTTATAAATCCTAAGTGTGACTCATTGGACCCTTCAATGAGTAGAAATGCTATTACAAACTTAAGGTGATGACAGAACTAGAATAGGGGGTAAAGTGGTCGTAATGTAGTAGAAGAATAATTTCTACCCTTTGTTTTGTTTCAGCTTTGTAAAAACACAATGATCTTAGTGGGATACTCTTTTTTGCTTGATATTCCTACTCTCTTTTTGACTTTCAGTTGGATATTCCTACTCTTTTCTTATTTACTCATTTCTTCTTGACTACACAAAGTGAATTATTTAAAACCTTTTTTTTCTTCTTTTCGAACCTCCCCCATAAATGAACATACATAAAAGGTGATTTAAGCTTTGAATTTGCTGAGAAAATAGAGTCCAATTGACTGGAATTCTCTCAACTTTTCTCTTTAAATGCTAAAAAAAAATTACAACATTATTGCTTTCTCTCCTTTTTTTCCTCTTGCCTCATAGATATATGTGACTTGGAGCAGGCTCTATCTATGAGCAAAAAGGCTTAGACTTTCTCTAGTTGGACCCAGAAAAACAAAAAAGAAACTCATAGATGTTGCAAACAGAACAAAACAGAACAAAACAAAGTTGGATAGAGGGGGAATTTTTCAGATTAATTATATCTATCTCAAAGGGTGTTGGCCTGCAATGGAGCACACCTTATTGAAATTATAGGAAAAATAGGTGGATGAATATGTGTTTCTTTTTCAGATGTGGGTTAACCTTGATAATAGACATATAGTTTTAAAACTGTAAAGGAATATAGATGCCATTTCATGCTGCCCTGAATTTTATAGTTGAGAAAACTGAGGCTTAAACTAAATCTTGACTAAGAGTCAAAGGTAGATCTTAAACCTAGATCTTCTTGACTCAAACTATACCACTTTACTCTCTTTACCATGCTGATTTTCTCTGGTCGTTTCCAAATCTGAAATTCCATAATTTTTTTTTTCATTCTGAAAGATATCTAGCCTACAAGCATTTATTTAGTGCTTATTATGTATATTCCTAATTCTGAAGCCACTTTACCTTCCAATTTGTTTTTGTCAAAACAGTCTTACCCAAACCACAATCATGTCTTTGGAACACTTCATCAGTATGCTAATTGTAGACAAGGAGAAAGAACATAAGGTTCAGAAGACAAACTCTAAAGTGGGCTCTCTCTAGACTCAAGTAGACTACCAGAAAGAATTAAAGACAACCTAGGATGTCAGTTTTAGCACATATCAATGGCAAAGAGAATTTTCCTGTGACCATTCTCTGTTTATATTTCTACAGGTGAAGTGACTTTACAGAATCAAATAATGATATACTGAGCCTCCTCATGAGTCACAATATTGCCATGATTTTTATATTATCAACTCTTTCATGATCATGAGGGATAAAAACCTTCACAAAAACCTTCAAAACACCTAAGAGCCCATGTATTTCAAAACCAGAAAAGAAGTGAAGCAGCTGAGACATAGTGATCTCATTAACAGGATCATGAACCTCAGAGCTGACAGGGGCCAGACAGGCCATCTCTTACCACCTGTGCCTGAAAAAGAATAATACCCCAGCCACATAGAAGAAAAGGGGTCACACAAGCTTCACTTGAAGCAAGGGGATTCCAGTAGTCCCTGCATTTTCAATGAGGGTCTCAGTCTGCTTAATTTAAAAAAAAAAAAAAAAGTAAAATCTTCAAAAAAGGGACCAGGGAACTTGAATTCTATTTGTGGCAAAATCCTATGACATACTACTGGAGTGGCAATTTGAAAGCAATTAGAAAAGCTAGGGGTATTCATGGAAAGCCAGACTGATTTCTTTAGGAGCTGTTCATTGTAGAGTAACATTTATTTGATATGATAACTTTTTTGATGCATTGACAGAATACTGAAGACAAAATAAATCTGTAGGCCTGCAAGGTGTTTCAACTAATCATTCAGGCCACAACAATTTATTAAATGTCTATCATGTGTCAGTCACTATCCTTTTTTTTTTTTTTGGAGCAGGGTTCAGATAGAATTAAATGGTCTTTATTTTAGATAGTGAAAAGATTTTAATAATTAGAACAGAACTGTCTAACCTGGAAGGGGCTGTCTTGGGATATGGTGAGCTCCCTGTTGAATAAGATTAAAGATCCATCTGTGTGTGTTTGTGTGCGTGTGTGTGTGTGTGTGTGTGTGTGTGCGTGTGTGTATTTGAATATGTACCAAGCACTGTGCTAGACATTGAAAAATATAAAGATGAAATAGAAAAAGTACTTGCCATTCCACAAGTTATATTCCCTCTCCCTCTCCCTCTCCCTCCTGTCTCTCTCTTTCTCTCCCTTTCTCTCTCCCCCTCTCCCTCTCTCTCTGTCTCTCTCTCTTTCCCTCCCTCTCTGTCTTTTTATTGGTTTAAAAAAAAAAAGGACATCTGAATGATGAGAGTTAGGGCTCTTGACTTTGGGTGGAGAATTTTACATACAATAATATGATAATAAAAACATATTAAATGTAATATGATAATATTACATATAATTATATATAAAATAAAATTATACTTACATACATAATATAAACATAACATTCACATATATTAATGTATTTGCATATGCTATCAACCATGTGTGGGATGTCCTCCTTCCTTGTTTTCCCATTTTGGAATCTCTAGATCCCTTCAAAATTAAGTTCAAGTTGCATCTTAAGCTGCATGAATCTTTCCTTTATTCTCTCAATTAGTATTCTCTATCTCAAATTGCTCCAAATCTACCTTTTATAGACTCAATATTTACATATATGGATCATTTTTCTTTGTTACTTTGAATACTAAAAGCTTTAAAATAATGGACAGAGAAGGTCTCTAATTAATATGGGGGAAGGGGGAGGGCAGGAATCATTTGGCCCAGACTGCTGCTGGATGTGATCTCCAAGACCCATAAGTGATATTTGAAAGGTCATGGAAATGGAAGGTGTTTCACAAATATGGAGAAGGAAAATGCTGAGAGAGAGGCAGAAGAAAAAGAAGAAAAGGAGAAGGGATGGGAGGGGAGAAGAAGAGAGGGAAGGGGAGAAGGTAGAGGGTTTGAAAACCTTAAGCCAGAGAACATGACTTTGTTTCCTGTGGAGATTGTAGAATTCACCATTATAAAGATGGTTGGCAAATGTCTAGAAAAGGAAGCAATGATAATAAAGGATCAACATGAAAGGCTTCTCCAAGAACAGGTTACACTAAAATAATCTCATTTTTTTTTGGACAAAATATTGTCATGATGCTCAAATCAATTTAAATGAAATAAAATAATTAAATTTATCAACATCCAAAAATTTTAATCATTTTAATCTATAAAATCTTATAATATGTGATGTGTCTTTTACCTGCAGTGATTTATTTTACATAATCTTGAATTGAGTTTATAAGATTTTGACACATATTCTTTAATTCTTCATCATGACACCATACTTTTATATAACATTAGACATTAGAAATACATTAAGATGAAATTTGGTCGGGATAAATGAAAAATCTAACTCTTGATGGGGGAAGCAATTTAGACATTATAAGATGTCATATGATGATCAGTTGAAAGAATTAGGCATGGTTAACTTGGAAAAGAAATGATTCAGCAGATACACATAGCTTTCAAGTATTGTACTAGATAGGATGAGAGGTCCCACATAACTCCCGTATTCTATGTTTCATATAAAACCAAAGCCTAATATTATCCACAACAGGGAACCTCTAAAAAAATTCCTAATAAATACAAGGACAAAGTGAGCATATCTCTTCTTCCTATTATTTTTGACATATCTTGGTAAATTTTTAGTAAAGCAAAGGAAAGAAACAAAGGAAAAATATTGCCATTAAAGGATATAAAAGTATCTTTATTTGTAGATGACTTGATGATCTGCTTGCAAGAACCAAGAGAAAGGAAGGAAGGGAGGGAGGAAGGAAGGAAGGAAGCAAGGGAGGGAGGAAAAGAGGGAGGGAGGGAGAGAGGGAAAGAAGGAGGAAGGAAGGGAGGGAAGGAGGAAGGAAGGAAGGAGAGACTATTAATAGTTTTAATATAATAGTAGGTAAATAAAATAGTCATGAAAGGACATAAGAAACCTGGAAAGTGATCATGCTACTGATACATCAGAACAAGGAAAAAGAAGAGAAAGTAAGCTGTCTCAATCAAAAACCCAACTTTGAGGAAAGGATGTTTTACTGATACAACAACATCTAGTAATAAGGCTCTTGATCTTCTGTTGTGACTTCCTTGACCTGATATTTCTTTTCCAAATGATGGATTCCTACTTCCTTCTCAGCCTCCTAGATTTTGGCAATCCTTTGTTCCTGACCTATGCTGGCTTTTGATTTACACCAACTTATTTGCGTGCTGCCTTATATCATCACTTTTTCTCAAGTAGATAATTGACCTCCCCAGTTTGGGTGAATATAAAATTATGATCTGATATATTCTAAATGAAATTAGTATAGCCTAGTAAGCATGATGCATACCTCCTAATACAGGTCACTTCATTTTCATGTAGATCTAATTCTTACCTGGGATTTCTTTTCATTTAGTAAAAGTCTACCTTTCTAAACTCCTTATCATCTGCATGGGCAGGGGGAAATGCAATGACAGTGGCCCTGACTCTATATTTCTCTCTGCTTGGATTTATATGTGTTATGCCAAGCAAATAGTACCATAGTTAGTAAATGGTATTTTTAATTTCTTATGAAAAATAATCCCGCGGATTGTAGGCCTATGATTATGGTTGCATCATCAGTATCATGATCCCTACAGCAGTGACTATGTCAAATGCTCATCAAGTCATTTATATTAGCTCACATTTCATTCAGTCAAAATACAAGCCTAGGATTCAAATAATAATTTCCATTTTATAAAATTTAACACCTCTATTCTGTTTTACATTTAATAAATGGGATGCCTTTCTATTGACCAGCTGGTCTCTTTGGAACCATTCAACATTTGTATTCCATATGTCTTCAAAGAATGCAATGCTCAATATTTAATACAGTAATATGAGACTGAACCAATCCAAGGCAGCTGGAGGCTCCTTTATTTCTCATGATTTGTACTTGATTTTAGTGGAAGGGAGGGGAAGTTGGGAAGAATGAAAGCTTCACCCAGTCAGACCACTTTCCCTATGCATGAGGAAGGTAATTTTCTAACACTCGATTAATGGAAAGATCTAAGCAAGATTAACGGGCCACCCCAGCTTCCTCCCACAACCCAGCATGTACTGAAACACTTTAAAGGAACCGTTTGCATCAGAATTCTCCCATGTACTAGGACTTAAATCTTCAAAATATCTTTGAAGACCATCTGCTGTGGTGCTTCATTTTTAATGAAAATGGAAGGGGCCAGCCACAACTAATTCTAACACAGAAGTTCTTTCATAGAATCCTGATTTTTTAGATTTAGAAAGAAATTTTTTACAGAAAAACATGTTCATTCATGAAATAATGAACATTATAATTGAGGTGTAATCATAGAAACCATAGAATATGAAAACACAAGAATTTACAAAGTAGCTACATATCCTGACATATTATTTAAGAGGTTAGTCAGCTCCTTCAATAATACATAGAAAAGTTATTTTATTGGGCATCCATCATGATTTTCACACTTTAATCCATTTTAGTGAGCAGTATATTTTAGAAATATAATTTAATTTATGTAAAGAAAAGAGGGGGAAAATCACCAATATTTTTCCCAGAATGATGCTTATAAAGTTCAGATGATGTTTCTTTTGTGACACTTGTTAGAGGACTACGTCACCCCCTTTTATTCATCCTCTGTTATTTTTTCTTGTTTCCATCTTCTCATTACTTTCCACAATTTAAATTTGTTGCTGTATTCCCTGTATATCTACAATGGTTACAGATTTTGAGATAATATAGCTACAATTCCATGGACTAAAATGCTGTATCAAAAGACAGCCCACGTAAGATGGGAGATGCTCAAAAATTAAATTACAGTCATAAAGTGAAAGAATCCCGATTTTCTTCCACACTGGGATTGTTTTACTATGTCTTTATAATTTTATTATTGAACATCTCCTGTTGTTCCTGTGCTGTCTTTTCATTCTCTCCTCCTCCTCCTCCTATCTCTCCTAACTCCTATCTCTCCTAACTCCTATCACCAAGTTACCTCCAACACTTTCTCCTAATTCATCCCTGTCTCACATGATGAAGTGGCTTCACTTATTACCTACACTAAATCTACTTGTTCAAGTGATTCCCTTCTGTCCTGTCTCCTCCAATACACTGCACTCTGTTCCATTGCCTCACTACCCTGCCCCATTCCCCAAAATCAGAATTCTCCCTCCACTGACATTCACTCAAATGTCCTCCATCATGCTTAGCCCCTCTAGTTCCTAGATTTCCTCAATGATCGTGTGCTTCTTTACATATAATATTACTCTACCTCCCTTTACCTATCTTCTTCTTTTGAATAAAGTAAGCACTTTTGAAACCGTATTCTAAATATTGAATTCATTCCACCCAATGTCCCTAATTCTTATGAGGTCAAATTTTCCCCCTTATGTTAAAATCTCTTGTTTCTCATTTGTTGCCTAACTTTGGACATTTATGTATAGACAAAGGAAGCCTTTTTTTTTTCTTTATTTTGTTTTTTCTATGAGCATCTTTCTTTGCTTTTCTTTTTCTTCTTTTTTTTTTTGCCTCTAAAAACTTCTGGGTATTTTAACTGCTATCCTTCCTTCTTTGTGTCTGCTCTCATCAGTATCTAATGGGGAAATACATAGGCACTTTTCTCTGTTCCTCAACCTTTTTAGCTTAAAGAACTTTTAATTAGATTTTGTAAGACATCTAGCAAATGCATGCTTACTAGCCTTTATTAATTTTATTGCATCTCTGGCCAGGAATCTGTCATTCATATATTATAAGTCATGGTCAGAAGACCAAAATCTTTTCTCAGGTACCACCCCATCACTAAAATGGAATATTTGTCATTTTTCTTTATTAGCTTTAAACTACTCTCTATTATGTAAAATACACGCACAGGAGGGAAGAAAACAGGAATTTCTATTGTTTTTATCAGGTTGACAGATACCTGCCTTAGTACCCTCTGAGCAACAAATCATCAACCATTGTCATCCTTATCTCCTTCCTTTGAGCCTCATTAAACTATCTCTCCCTGACAACTACCATGGACTTACTATGTCACCCTTGGGAGGAGAAGCAGTTTCTTCCCCAGTAAAGAATGAAGCTACTTTTACTCTAAGAGCATCAAATCTGTTTTTAGCTTCAAATTACACCCTTCCCATTTTGCTTCCCTTTATGCAAAACTCATTCATTGTCAGATATCTTGCCAAGGCTTCACCCTAGCTCCTCCACCAACACAGCTCTCCTATTTAATCCTCGATTCAAGGGAAACATCTCCTTTAAAAACACTTCATTATCTCTAACAACATGAGAGAGGGAGGAATATGGGTATTCTTTGAGTCCCTTCAACTTCTCCAGGACAGATAATAACTTACACTCCAAACAAGATATCACAATTATTTGACAGTGGCCAAAACACTTGGTAGAATTCTTCATTCTGGGTGAGATTTTTACATTGTTTGGTTTTTGTTTTTGTTTTTGTTTTGGATTTTGAGTCTTTTCACTAACTATTCCCTATCTCTGGAATTCTCTCCTTTACTATCTCCACCTCATGGCTTCCATGGCTTTATTAAAGTCCCAACTGGATCTCCACCTTCTACAAGAATGATTCAATCACTCTTAATGTTATTTATTACCTTCTCCCTCTTGATTATATCCTACTTTGTTATTTAGTTGTTTTTCAGTAATGTCTGACTCTTTGTGCCCCCATTTGGGGTTTTCTTGGCAAAGATACTGAAGGTGGTTTGTCATTTACTTATCCAGATCATTTTGCAGATGAGGAATTGAGGCAAACAGGTTGAAATGACTTGCTTAGGACCACATAGCTAGTCAGTGTTAGGTCAGATTTGAATTCAGGAAGATAAGTCTTCCTGACGCCAGGACAGGCACTCTATCCACTCTATCCACACTCTACCCCACCCCCCCATCTCCTACTTTTTCTGTGTATATCTTATGATGCATAGTAGTTTTCTCGTTTTCTCTCTTATTAGACCTTAAGATATTTGTGATAAGGACTTGAATTTCTGTCTCTCTATGCACAGAACTTAGCTTAATGCCTAGTGTAGAGTTAGTTCTTAATAAAGGTTTATTGACTGACTAATGAGTATATATCTTTAAGGGGCCAGTTCTCCCTTTCCTCTTTCCACAACTATCTCAGGAATCTACTGCTTCATGGAAATCTTCATAATAGATTTATAACCTTAGGTCTATAGCTTTCAAAATGGAAGTAATCTTTGATTAGTAGTGTACTCCCCTGATTTTTTTTTTCAGTTGATAGCCTAAATAGGCTAAATGACCTGTGCAAAGCCACAAAGGGAGTAAAGGGGAAGAGAAAGTGTTTGAAACCAGGTCATAAGATCACAGATTTAGAGCAGGAGGGGGCCTTCAAAGCCATTTTGGCATGCTTCATCACCTTATGTTTGAGAACAATGAAACTGAGAGTGATTAAGTGACTTGCCTATGGCCACAGAGTTTGTAAATAGCAGAGCCAAGATTTGAATCCAGGTCTTCTCGCTCCAAATCCAGCAGCACTCTTTAGATTGGACTTGGTTGCTTTCAAATTCATATTTGTATAGAACTTTGGATTTCTGATGCAGCTTTTATGTACACGTTCAATCCTCACAATAATCTTGTGAAACAGAGAGCATAGGTATCATAAGCTACCTTTTATAGTGAAGGAAGTTGAGATGTAGCGAGAATAAATTATTTGTCCAAGGTCAGATACCAACTTGGTGAGGAATTCGAGATCAGAACCCTGGTCCCCTGACTATCCAATTAAGTGTAGAGACAAAATAGGAGCAACGATATGAACTCCTCCCTATTTCTTTTCATATCGGGAGCATGTAATGAAATACCTTATCATACTGCTCTCCAACCCAAAGATTTGCAATCCAAATAACCATTTTTATTAAGAATTTTCCGTATATGTTCATAGGCATCAATAATTTTAATTAAATTATTTACAACAGCTAAGCATCTGGATTGGGCTTTATGGAGGTGGGGAGATATTTGAAAGTTGTTTTGTTTTGTTTTTTTTTTTTTGCAGGGGGGGCAATTGGGGTTAAATGACTTCCCAAAGTCACATGGCTAGTATGTGTGTCAAGTGCCTGAGGTCACATTTGAACTCAGGTCCTCCTGACTCCAGGGCTGGTGCTCTATTCACTGTGCCACCTAGACGCCTGTGAAAGTATATTTTTAAACTATTGATAAACTCAGTAAAAAATAAATGTTCTAGAAAGACACGATAATGAAATATATTACCGCATGAAGAAAAGAAAAGCTTTTGCCGCATTCTTACTTTAGCTTTTTGTCTATTGCTGGAATCAAGTTGTTTGCTGTTAAATGGTCATTTATCTTGTCTGAGAACAGAGATAACTTGTGAGAGCATCCTCGGAGGTCTCAAAGAACAAATAACAACAGCTTTCATAGCACTGGCCTAGAGATGATAATTCATGACACTCTAGAAATGAGAGAGGAGGAGGAAAATATTTCCCGTAAGTGATATAAAAATTCATATGTGTCTACAATGATGAAAAAATTTTCAGTTTTAGGCAGAATAAAAGGGTCTATATGATGTCAGCAACTGAAAGTGATACTTGGCCATGCTAAGGTCCACATTCCACAGTGATTGCTCTATCTTCTGATACCCCAAGACAATTATTATGAGCATTATCCATTTTAGGAAATGATAACGTGTCATTTTATATTGTCCTCTATTTCAGGTTTATAAATCTGGTTTCTATGAGTAAGACAGTCAATTTGTTGATGGCATGAGTCTTGTCTTATATTTCTTTTGGATATTCCATTGATGAGGGCAGTGTCAGTTCCATGGTCAATATTTCATTAAAACTTCAAAGACTTACAAAATCTCAGTATTGGACGGTACCTCACTGGACCTTTATTCCAAATTAAGAATAAGAATACTCTATTCTATCATCTCTCCCCAACTTGTTTCACTTCACAAACAGTAGTGGTGGGAGTGCTGACTTTGGTGTCAGAAGATATGGGAATGCATCTTGACTATGATGTTTACTAGTTGGGTAGATCACTTCATGTCACTGGATTACAATTTCCCCATTTGTAATAAAGAGAGGGTTGGTCAAAATTTCTTCTAAGGTCATTTCCAGTTGTACATCAATGATGGTATGAATAAAATAATAGAACCACCATGAGATGCAGCACTTCTGAGATGATAGAGAGCTCTCCATCAATTAAGGATAATATGGATTCCAGTTCTGAATATGACACATATTGATTGAATGATTTTTTACATGTGACTTAAATTCTTAGTGAGACCAGACAACTTTCCAAGAGAACACACACACACACAAACACACACACAAACACACACACACACAGATTCACCAAATTAGTTAATATCTACTTCTGTTCACTAAGAAGAACAAGTTTTTACACATCTATTACTACCTTCTATATGTTATTCACAAAAGTCTATCATTTCATCTGACCACTATCCCAGATCTTTTTATATCCTCATGAAGTTGCTAATACTTCTCTTGGGTGAATGATTCTGTTTTTTGAGGGAACACATCCTCCCATAGTAGAGTTCTTCCCATTTATTTTGATTTGAGACCTTCATACTAAATCTGGGTTACTTAATTCCTATTTAAAAACAAAACAAAAAAAAAACTCTTGTATCTTTCACCCAGTTCAAGTGATAAGATAAGGGGAAATTCCCCTAAGTCTGTTTGATGAAATAAAATAATTTCTCAATAATTTCTCATTCATTTTACTCAGCTATAAGTTTTGTAGCTCAGACTGGAACAAGAAATATTGTTAGATACTGCCTTAAAGTAAGACCACCCTTTTGGGTCAGAAGTGACCTGATTTAGTTGAAAGCATCTGTAAAAGCAACTAGATATCTCAGTAGAAAGCATTGAGCCTGGAGTCAGGAAGACCTGAGTTCAAATCTGGACTCAAACATTTACTGTGTGACCTCAGTAAGTCATTTAACCTCTGCCTTAATCCACTGGAGAAAGAAATGACAATCCACTCTAGTACTTTTGCCAAGAAAATTTCACAGGCAGTAGAGTCCATGGGGTCACATATGGTCAGACATGATTGAAAAACTGAAGAAAAACAACAACCTGTCAGTCGAGGTTTTTTAACTAGCAGACTGAAGCTAGAAGACAGTAGAGTCAATGATGGATGGAAGATAAAATTGAGTGAGGCAAAAGGAAGAAGACCAAGGTAGGCAAAAGGCTCCTCCATGTGCCTGAGGAATTTTAGAATTCATTTCTTGGCACTGTACTCACCTAATTGGGGAGGTCTCATTATTTTTAACTGGCACCAGAAGTGACCATCATGCCATTTTCCATCCTGCTTTTATATGTGTACTATCCACTGCCACCATCCTGTGAGAACTATAATTGAAATAATACCACTATTGCTTCTGGAAAGGAGCATGTCATCTAATCACTCTATTGCTCCACTTGCTGTTCTTGTGACTTCCCAGGTAAAGGCACATGCTCTTCCCTGACAGCCATTTGCCAATATGTATTATCATCCCCTATTAGAATATGAATACCCTGAGAGCAAGAATTTTCTCATTTTAATATTTTGTCCTCAAAACTTAGAATAATGCCTGGCAAATAGTAAACATTTAATTTCCTTTTTTTTTTTTAATTTATCCATTCAATGGATAGAATAGGGAACAAAAAAAAAGACAAATCCCTAAGATGAGTCAAGAAACTCAGAAGAAAACACATTATAGGTACATAGCCTCTGGTGTGTAGCATAACCAAAACACATATCTGTAGAGTTGTATCTTTTTTAAGTTCTTTCCTCTACTTTTTTTCCAGGCAGAAGAGGATAAGAACAAAGGGAGGAGAAAATCATTGATGTTGAGGGAATAGTATTTGTGATAGTAGTTGACTGAAGTAACAGGGCAGAATAAATTGCAATAGGAATGGGGGAGGCCTAGACAACTGGGAAAGTCAGATAAAGTTCCATAGTGGGAGCAAAAGAGGCAACTAAATGCATCATCATGCATTAAAATGTATGAATGAACCACTCTGTGTGAGATTAAGACCACTTGAGTTTACATGAAGCAAGTATCAGGACATTTTAAAAAGATATACAGTACATACAGATATGTGATTCCTCCGGAGGGGCAGCTCCCTATGTGGGAATTCCTATTCAAATGTAGATTTGGCTTAGTTCTCCCTTGGCTCAATCCTCAAGAGAATTGCCTGACACTAAGAGAATGAACTTAGTCATCCTGTGTAACATAGGTAGACAGTGTAACATAGGTATTACAGGCAGGATTTGAATGTAGGTCTTCTTAACTCCAGGCTTAATTCTCTGGAATACAGATTCAGAATCTGAAGGGATTTTGACATGCCAGAGCATGAGGCTGAATCTATCATATGAAATTCAGTAGGGATAAAAGTAAACTCCTAAATTGAGATACATAGAAACAAATCAAAAAGTCTAAAATGACAGGGGTAGGAGGTATAGATAGACAGCAAGAGTTTTGTTGGGTTTTTTTGAGGGGGGGGAGGTTCCTAAAAAAATCCTGAGATTTTACTGAAATATAAACTAATGATACAGTGGTATTAAGCAAGAAAGATTTTCCAGGAATAGGGAGGTGCAAATCATACTCTAATCTATCCTCATCAGATATCATCTCAAATCTTGTGTTCAGTTATGGGCATCATAGCTGAACAAGGACATTGCTTAGCTGGAGAGCATCCAGAGGAGGGCAGCCAGGATATTGAAACTAATTGACCACACATAAAATAAGGATAAATTGAAGGAAAGAGGAAGGTTACTACAACCTTTGAGGTGCTTCTTTTGAATATGAAATTATTCAATATGAAATCAAGCTGTCTCCATTTTGTGGATTAGGAGAGAAGTATCCTTCCTGTCCCCACGACTTTTTCCTCTTGGTCCTAGCATAGCACTAATCTTATCAGAAATTGTGTTGACTTGCCAAATCTTTTGCCGAAATATGATTTTCTCTGGCTGCAGAACTGTATTCTCTATCGCCTTCTGAGGGGAGGCTCAAAAGTAACAGAAAGGTTAAATATCTGTGGGACTGTAGGTCAAAAAGTTTGTAATTGTGCCCCATAAAAGTTGATGAAGGGAGATGTACCTTTTATGGAACCATTATGAATATCTGCCATAAGCCCGCGTTAAGCTAAACACATAGCATTTTTTGGCCTGAATCTCCCTTTCCAAGTAGGTTATGCTACATGCTGAACACAGCCACACATGCAAAGAGGGAGAAAATTCAAGAGTTATAATTACATTCACATGTTGGCTAATTGGGCCCTTCGGGGCCTACTTCCTAATTATAAGAGGGCATTCTAAGAAGAAATATCACTGAAAGCAAGTATGTATAGAATGAATATGAGTTTAAATGGGTGGCACTAGCTATATAAAAGCTGTAAAACTTGATAGGAAAGGAATGTGGTTGTTTGCCAGATATCTTCTACTCATAAAGCAAAAAAAAAGAAAAAAGAAAATCCCCAAATTGGTGTTGTTGACAGAAGATGTGACAAGATTGTGTTGGCTTTAAGGAAGACAAATCTAAAAAAGTCTCCTAGTACATACTTTAGACTTAAGTCATTTCTTATCACTCAAAGAGATATAAAGGAATTCTTGGCTCATGGCGCCACTAGGGATTAGAAATTACATCTCTCCTTTCTCAAACCCCTTCCATCTTCCAAAAATCTCCTCAAAATGAAGGATATTTTAGATAAGATTTTTGGAGAGGCAAATTAAAGATATAAATTATAGAATGTGAACTTCAAAATCTTTTGAGGATCCACAGGCTTGTAACGCATACGTTTTAATGACATTGTTTATTAATAAAGCTGAAGGTAGATTTTTATCACACATTGGAAAAGTGTATTTTATTGCTTTGATAAATCTCGAGGTACAATTTATCATTGTTACTCTGTTCTCCTTTAGCTCTCAGGGATCAGGGCTGGCAGTGGGTGGGGAAAGAACATGCCCATTCGTAAGCAAATTAGGGAACTTTTACAAGGTTGTAATTCATTTTGCTCCATATCAAGTGGGATCCTTTTGACATGCCTATAAAAGTCTGCATGTTTATAGTAGATGTGTACGTAATATTACATTACACCTCGTAACAGAGATAAACTGGCAGGAACCCTAAAGCTAAATAAAAGCAAGATTGTCTTTATCTCTTAAACCTGTCATTTTAATTTTCCACACTCGATGATACCATAGCAGCAGGCTGACTTAAGTTCCTGGTGGCTGTTAGACCTCAGTCTTGTAATGTTTTGAATTTAGGACCTAATCAAATTGCTTTGCTTTTAGTATTCTTATCTTGATTTATGTGAATGGGGCTGTGGTACCCAGCTAAGGACACCCGAAGGAATATTGTATTTTACAGCATTCTAAATGCAAATGCTGCTTCCAGATTTATGCCACGGACAATGTAACCACACCATTAAAAATGGATTTAAAGTGAAACAGAGGGGGAAAAATGGAAATGACAATTTTAGTGTCCAAAAACCTTGAGGTCCCAGCCCTGATGTTTTAGCAAGAGGCTTGTGCCTGATCTTAAGTACCAGAAGTGGAAGAACAGTCAATAGCCAGCAATTTCGAAGTCTACCTTCTGCAGAGTTGAAATTAAATGCCCAGTTAATACAAAGGAAGATTTCCCCTGTGCAAATCTAATCAAATCTAATATGTCTATATTATAACTACCATTTCTATAACTATTATAATTCAAGTTCCTAATTATGAGCCCAGTTCACAAAAAGAAAATTGGCTTTCCTTTGTACAACATTTTCCGTCAGAAACGAGGAACATGCCTTTAAGTACACAGGTTTGCAATTCATTATTCTCCTTATTTAAATACCCATTATGGGCCTGAATCAGCCTTTAGACACTGATGTTGAACTCCCATTGCAGGCCATGCTGTGGAGGAGCCTGGCTCAGCAGTAAGTAGCAAAGGAAGAAATTATTTTGGGGAAAGAGAATGCCCGCTGCCTGGTTTGTGCTTGAATTATCTTCCCTGAAGCAAGGCTAAGAGTGTGGAATCTGTTGATTACTACCCATTCAGGTTTAACCAGAAAAGGAATCAAATTCTGTGTTTCAATTCCTTCCCCCTTTTCACTTTCCTCTGCAGATGAATGTTTTCAAACCTTCCTAGATTTAATAGGACATGAATCTGAGAAATCATTTTTTTTTCTCCAGAAAAAGAGATTTATTTTTTTTGCTTGTGCAGGTGTCCTAGATTCCTTAGGCAGTCTAGCACAATCCATGGTTTCTCCCTCTTAAATACATAAAATATAAAACATAGGATTGCAAAAGAAACGAAAGGTTAGTGAAAATGAAGACATGTTTATCCCTATCTGTGTTCATGGATCTCATGAATTCTATTCAAAAGTGCCTTGTTGGGGGAGGAGGGTGCTCCATGGACCCCAGATTAAACCCCCTGCTCTAGAATCCTAAAGGCTACAAAGGAGTGTAGAGCAAATTTTCGAAAATCCAGAACATGTTGATTGATTTGAAACAAATGGACAGAAACTTATCAACCATGATAGGATTATGTTCTAAAAGTTCCTTTTTTAAGTCAGTTGCTTGAAAATTGGAATGTATTCTACCATAGAAACAATCTTACAAACAGTGGTTAGGTTAACAAACTAGTGCACAGAAACCTAGCTAAACCATAGAAACTCATGAAGGCCATCTATGAACTCGACAAGGAATTACAAACTGTTCCCATGGAGGTAATAATAACAACAGCAGAAATCACGTATGAAAGATGATTATGATACTTTAACACTGCAAATCGCTTCATATACATTTTCACAACTAAGTCTCACAACAATATTATAAGACAGATACTATGAAGCATTAACATCCCCATTTTAAGCACGAGAAAGCTAAGAGTCATGAGATTTAAATGGCTTACTTCTAGTCAAATAAATATTAGAAGTCAGAGGCAGAAACTGAAAATATTGTTCCAACTCCTTAACTAATTGTTTCTATCTAACACTTCAATTATCTTCATGGGTAACCACTAGTATATGCTTCACATCGCAAATAACTGTCTACATAGACTATCTGTTCATTTGCTTTGCCACCATGAAAATGCTTCCCTTGCTACCTCTAACTCTGAGCACCGTAATCAAATCAATATCACCATCCTTCTGGGAAAAGTGGGTCGATTGTCATCCCTGTGACTCCCAATCCAAAATGCCCTTTTTTGGTCACCATTCCTAAATGTATGTTTCTCCCTCTAATAGAACATAAACTCCTTGTGACATAGAATATCTCCCTTTTTGTAACTACATCCCCAGATCATAGCATGGTATCTAGCCCAAAATGATCACTTACATGTTTTTTTTTTTCATTTATTTGTTCATTCATAAACATAGGTCCTTTAATTAGTTAGGAACACAAGTCAAAACTAGGAAAACTGTTGAATAATCCTAATTGCAGCTCAGATTATGAATTATGCCCCTTTAACTCCTGAACATAGCCCCGTCTGAAGCCTGAGACTCAACTTTGGCCCCTTGAGAGGCAGCTTGATACAGAAACCAAAAGAACATTGGATTTATAGTCAGAAGACCTGGGTTTGAATTGATTCTTTGTCACATCATATGTGTGTTAGTGGCTGTCACTTAACCTGTCTTGGACTTATTTTACTCATCTTTAAAATGGGAGAGAGTAGATTATATGGCATCTAGACCAATACTAAGGCTATACTTATGTTTCTAGGAACTGTTTTTTTCAAACCTGTGCTCCAAGTTCTCTGACCCTCTCACTGAGTTCCAAGGCCTGAACGTCTAGACCTTTAGACTGATTCTTGTGAGGCTTATGATCATCTGAATCATGACTTTGGAGAAGATTTAGTAAGAGGAAGGAAATAAATATTTAAAAGTACCCACCATGTGCTAAGTATATTTCTTTTAAAATGTTATCTCCATTGTTAAGTGAATAGTGGTTGGGTGAGTGCCCCATTGACTGTTCAGCTCCCATAGATGCAGGAGGAAAATACTAAAAGACTCAACATGAAGAGACTGGAGGTGCCATTCAAGAGAATCAGAGACTTCCACAGCAATGCCACAATAAGGATCTGAGGAAAGGAAATACCACTAGTAGGGAAGACCATAGAATAAGAAATAAGGGATTGCTTAGGTGGAAGAGGATGTATATGTGGGTTAGCAATGATTGTTCATAGAGAATGATAAAAATCATGCACTTAGATCTAAATGGACCCCAGGGGCCATACCATAGCATCCTTTCATTACAGATGAGATGCTAGGTCCCAGAGTAGTAAAGTTACTTGTCCAGCATCAAGCAGGTAGGGAAGAACAGAGACAGGATTTTAATTCAAGTCCTCTCTCTCCAAATCCAGATATTTTGTATTGAAGCAAAGAACTGTCTACAGATGTAACATTTGGAGACTACCAGAAATCAGTGACTTTCATGCAAGTGGAGTCCAACTTCTCTTGGGCAACTTGGGTTTGTGTGAGTATCTGGCAAATAAAGACTCTAATTCTAACCTGGTTATTTTAGAGCTGCCCCTAAGGGAATCATTACAACTCTGTTGCTTATCTATAACCATTTTCTACTGATGAAAAGAAAAATCTAACTGCAAATTTATGGACAGAATTTTATAAAGGAATTATATAGTTCCTTGTAAGAAGAGTTTCTGAAGGAAAGAAATATTTTTTTTTCTCTCTTAGCACATTACTGGGTAAACTGATAGTTATTGTTCCTCTCTCACCATGCTAAAAAAAAATGTAACACAAAAATATTTTATTATGCACAAGGACAGACTATGCCTTTAATGGAAAGGAATATGAAGAGTATTAAGTGCTGGGGAAGTGACTCTGAACTCAACTATTATTTATGTAGTAGTTTCCTTTTGTCGTTTGGGGGAACTTATTTTCATCATTTATTAAGATGCTTTTACCCAACTAGGGACTCAGTCACATTGGATAGATAAAGAACATTAATTATTACTTATTATTTGGTGGTTATTTTCTTTCTGTGCAATCCCACTGAGCTTCTTTTAGGGCAGGGTTCCTCCTCAGTTTAAAAGGGGCCATTCAATCAGGCTAAAGATGGGGAGAAGTACATCAAGATGAGAAACCAGGAATTATATTTATCTTTACTTTGGTTAGTATAAGAAATGAAAGAATGTTTATCAGTGCTAGGATAATCAGCTCATCTTGTTTACCTGATCCCTTAAAAATGTCTTTTCTCTGTCTCATCTGTTCTTCTACTTGGAAAGCTTCAAGGGAAAGTGCTATACTGATAACAGTGCTCAGTTAGACCCCATTTCACAGCAATGCATAAAAAGAATGAAAGTTCAGAATACCCAGCCCTGTTGTCTTCTTCAATCTTTAGAAAATCTTTTATTTACTCCTGTTTGATAAAAAATGGTCCTAATAATAGTAAACCACAGTTCTTGAGAAGTCAGAGGCAGAGATGGAGACACAGAAGAGGATGATAAAGAGACAGACACAGAGAGAAGACTAGGGACTGGTACTGAGTTCATTGGAAATGAGAATGACTAGGTTAGAAAATTCCTTCTACACAATGAAGGTTGTTTCCTTCTCCAAAACTTCTAGTTCTAGAAAATTTCTATACAGTAACACACATGTGTATGTGTGTGTATGTGATATATATATGTGTGTGTGTGTGTGTGTGTATATATATACAAAGAGAGAGAGAACGTGTATGTGTGTATATATACACACCAAAAAAGTTAGTGGATAATCAAATGTATTTCTACACAATATATGCCGTGTGTGTGTGTGTGTGTGTGTGCATGTGTACAAATACCATACGTATGTTTCTTTGTTCCAAACTGGAACATTTCTTGTTACACACCATGTTTCTGGACTGCTCTGTATGTATCTATACGAAGGCATAGAAGGCATGTATATCCACACGTGTGTGTGTTTAGTGAAGGCAAATAGTTTTGAATATAACTTTAAAAGTATAATTAATAAGTGAAATAGCCACAGGGGAAAATCATGAATAGAGAGATACATGGATAACCAAAACGTATATAAATATACATGTGGGCATATTAATAAGCAAATATTTATAAACACATATGTATATAGATAGTTATACGATAGGTTTATATGTAAATTAGATAGGTGAGAGGTAGATATGTTAATAAATATATAAACTGATAGTTGACAGATAAAGAGGTAAGAGATAAAGTTAAGTAGATATGTAGATATTTAGATAGATGATAGATAGACAGATAGACACATAGATATGTAGACATATAGATAGATGATTGATACATAGACAGACAGACAGATAGATACATAAATACATAGGGTTTGTGGCAAAGAAAACTAAATAAAACTTGGTATGATTGATGCCAATGCTTTTCTTCACTGATTTATAAATACAAAAAGACAAATAGGCATACTGAGACACCTTGCATATACAAGCTAACCAAACAGATCCTTCCATTGGCACAGATGACAACCAACCCATACCTTATATCTTATTCGCTTTTAGTCTATATATTTTTTTAATTCCTGCATAGAATTTTTACCAAATACTCTTGAGGTTGTCCTCCTATCTTGTCATATTTTGAGGAATGCTGATTTAACATTCAGGCTCCTGATTTATTTTTATCCCCTCCATATAAAATGGTCCACTTTTATGCTCATACTTGTTGTTTCCTGATACCTTTTGAGCCAGATCTTGAATTTCATTTATCCTTGGTCATATGTCATGATGTAACATATGCCATTTCACTGCCCTTTGACTTATCAGTAATTTGGATTTCTTTAATCATGGTAAATAAGGAATACAAGAGATGTTAAAAAGGACTTTTTTTAAAAGAAGTGGTTTGGGATCTCTAAAAATATCATGTAATTTCCTAAGTATGAACCAATTTTAAACTCCATGTTTATCTGCTATGTAAAGTACTACCCACTATTGGTTATTTCTACATCAGTTACTTGTGTTAATAACATCATCAATATTTTTCTATTCTTTGGAATTATCCCTTCCCCTTTGAACTCTTTTCTTTGGCTAAAGTTCTTCTTTGATCACTTATTATTGTCGAGACTTGATTTTGGGCTCTCAAAGGCACTGAGGCAAAGAATCAGGAGCTCTATCCAATTTCAAATTTAGTAATGGTGACTGAATTTGTGTTCTTTGGATTAGTGTACTAAAGTTCATATATGCATCACTTTATTGGCCATAGGGTGATAAATTTGGGTGGCCACAGCCATTCTAAAAGATCATATACTAAGTCACTGAGCTCTTGTGATCTCTATACATGGCATAACTATCAGATCTAATAAAGCCATAGCTCCCTGAATTTTAAAAGCTGCAATTAAAGCACTGAGAGATTTATTTTTTACAAGTGTACATTTGTATATGCATATATATATATATATGTACACATATATTCATGTACATATGTGTGTATAATTTTTGTTCATTTTTGCCTGAATGAGTACCTGTGAAATTATTGTGCCTCCACTGTGAGATTCTACTTTCTTTTACAATGTGTGGATAAAATCACTAGAAGCCAAAGTAATGGTTTTACTGTCATAAAGGATGAGAAAAATCCCAAATACACATGGTTAAATAGTATACATGTGAAAATCTTGGTCTCATTGAATAAAACACACGGAATCATGTAATTTAGAATATTTCTGCTTCTACAAGATGTCTCTAAAGTCTTAGTGCAGTTCTAAGCTTCACTAGCCATTAGAGTTCTAAGCTGTTAAAGCTTAGAACTTCACTAAAACTTCTGGAGGCTTTTGGAATAAATGTACACTATTTTATTAGGCTTTACAGATAATGGTTTTCTATCATGAGGTCATCAATTTAATTTTATGTGGAAAAAGAAAAGTGGACTAACCATATGGCAAGGGCCAATGACAATAAGTGGACAGTTTGATATTCTTCATTGATATCCTCAGGATTACAGGAGAAGTCATTACATACTATCCGGCACTAGGGAGAGAGAGAGGGAGGGAGAGAAAGAGAGAGAGAGACAGAGAGAGAGAGACACAGAGAGAGAGAGAGATAGAGAGAGAGACAGAGAGAGACAGAGACAGAGAGACGGGGGGAAGGAGGGGTTTGTATCGAATGGTGCCCATCTCTAGGCTGGGAGGGAAGGAAGGCAAAAATAAATTTACATCATAATTTTGTTGTATATTTGAAAGGAATAAAAAGTTGTGCATAGAAGATTTGAAGTTTCATGTATAATAATCTTTTTTTAAAAAATTCTACCATGCTATTGAAATGTTTGCTTTATTCCACAAATTTAAAATTAAATTTTAAAAAAAGGACAATTGCAATAGTCTGATAGAAATGATGAGATCTCAAAGTAAGATGACAAATATATGAACATATGCATGGGTCTTATTTACTGGTCCATGAATTTTTTTAAACTGTTCTAATATGATTTGTTTCTTTTCTAATCTCTAATTTTCTAATTTAAATGTAAGTTATTTTATTCATTAAGAAAAAATACTCTGGCTCCACAGGTTTCATTAGACTATGAAAGAGATCTTGTAATGATATTGGGATCTGAAGATCTTCCAGGCCCCTTGAACTTGCTAAGGTAGCAGGAAGGGGTGGAGCAAGAGAACACTGGAACCACGCGAGTCTCCGTGCGGTGCTGACTGGAAGCAGTGGCAGCGGCTGCGGTTGCGGTGCAAACTCCTTGAGCGGGCCAGAATCTCTGCTAAGGACTCCTGCTGAGGACTGCCAGGGACAGGAACTGCCGGGGGCCAGAGATGCTGGGAGCAAGCTGCCTGGACGCTGAGCAGTTGTGTGCGTGAGGAGAAGAGGATCTTTGCCTGAGGTAGCCTGTCCTGTTTGAAGGCTTGAGAATGTGGGTGTTTACTACTTTAACCACATGTGCCAACTTCATAACTACTGTGTTGGCTTTGACTTTCTGGTTTTGGGACTTGGTTTTCTGGTATTTAAATAAATGTTCAAGCTATATTTCTCAAGTAGAGAGCCTTTTTGTGATTTTGTGATTAATTTTGTAATTAATAACCATTTCAGCATACTTACAGTTACTGTAGGCATTGTGAATACTGCATTGTTGATACAGATCCATGAGACAAAAACGAAAAGAAGCCTTGGAGTAGGGGGAAAAGCTTTGATCTGAAAGCTACCGAGGGAGGTAGCAACAAGATTTGATTACTAATTGGACGTGTTGAGTAAGGGTAAATAAAAATTTGAGGATAGTGTTTCTGATTGCAAGCTTGATACAATGGAAGAATGGCTTTGCCTTTGACAGAAACAGAGAAATTTGGATGAGAGTTGGATTTGGGGAAGATGATAACGAGTTTTCTAGAGCTCACCACCTTCATCCCAGTCACTCAGGTTTCTAACTTTGGCATCATCATCTCTCTCTCTCTCTCTCTCTCTCTCTCTCTCTCTCTCTGTCTCTCTCTCTCTCTCTCTGTCTCTCTCTCTCTCTCTCTCTCTCTCTATATATATATATGTACATGTGTATGTACATGTATACATATATACATATATATACATATACACATCTGTGTGTGTATCCCTATTCTCTCCTTTCTTTTCTTCTTCTTCCTCTGTCCATATATAATGTCTTTGCCTACAGGTACTCTCCACAAAGGAATGTAAACTTTGATAGCTAAAACCTAACTTGAAGTTTACAGGCTAAATTTCTTTCTTGAAAACTTTGCAGTAAACCCAATTCACTCTGGCTCTCACTGATTAACCAACAATATGTCCCAGCCCAAGCCACATAAGTGATTATTGTTTGATACCTAATGGCTCAGAGTGAATGACAATCGTAATTGTTTCTGTTTTGACCAAATACCCTGAGTGTCTTCTCTGCTAGGTTGATTTTTGAATTAGGTAGATGGGGCTATACTTTGTCTAATTTTTTACCTAGCCTTAATCACTGAATGGATGTTGCCTCAGTCAAAATGAGAACTCAGAAACACCTTAGTTTAAAAAAGCCAAGGTTTCCCACTGCTTCTGGCGCCATCTCCAGTCCTCCTGATCTGTTTCTTGCCATTTAACTAAGGTGGTTCTGGAGGAGAAAGTAAGGTTGGTGACTTTGCAAAGCCCTCCTTCCCTTATATCCAATTCACTTATAAGTCAATAGTAATGGAATTCTAATAAAGCTGCCCCTAGTCTCAGAATTTTAACTTCCTTATGGGCTTCACTGAACAACAGGTATGCCCTGATTTGACCACACAATCTGGTTTTAACCACATCACAGACTCAATACTGCCACTGCCTCTAGCTAGCGTATGTCCCAGATCCAATTCTCATATTCAAACAGGTATGTCCATGTACTCAAGCACAACTACTTTATTCATCTAACCAAAGACAGGGCCACAATACCTAACTACCCATCTTAACTAGACAGGACCACAACAACTAGCCAGTCAGAAAGTGGCATGTCCAGGATGTTTGACCACTATACCAGAGCAGGGACACCTCCCCCATTACCTAATCCTTAACAAATCCCTCCTTCCTTTTTAATTCATAATTTCTGTTGTGCAATCAGCATCACTGCACTATAAAATTGCCTCTCTTGTTTTGCTAAGTTGCTAGCTCCTCTTGGAACTCAGCCCATTGTTGATGTCATTCCAATAAATGCCTTTACTTGAATTAGAGGTGGTCTGAATCTGTGAATTCATTCAAGATGACCCCAAAACAAACAATAAAACTGCAACAATGGCATCATCTTCCTGATATCATGGTTCTCTTCCAGAAAAGACAAACAACAGCAACAACAACAATCTTATATGCACCTAATTATTTACATATTGCTTCCTAAATTATAATGTGAGATCTTTGAAGGAAGGGACAATTCTTGCCTTTCTTTAGATCTTTTACTCCTAGTACAGGGTCTAGCACAGAATAAGTATGTAACAAATGCTTATTGCTTATCTGTCATGGACATATTGAAATGGAGATGTCTAATATGCAAATTATGATGTGTGATGGAAATTTAGGGAAGGGATTGAGGCTGGATATAAAGCTCTGTGATACATTGACATAAAGATGGTAATTGAAATCAATTTCACCAAATGAAAGAGTGAGAGAGCAGATGATGCGGGTCCACCTGCACTTAGGAATGCCCTAGGTGATGAACCAGAAAAGGAATGTTCAAAAGAGGAATAACTAGACAGAAGAAGAACTAAGATAGACTAGTGTTGCCAGAGAGAAACAGAGAGAGAGAGAGAGAGAGAGAGAGAGAGAGAGAGAGAGAGAGAGAGGGAGGGAGAGAGAGAGAGAAAGTATTCTAAGAAGTGCAGTGATCAACAGTGTCAAATTTATTAGTGATCAAGAAGGATGAAGACTGAGAAAATACTGTCAGAAATGCAATTAATAGGAAGACTGAGGGAGCAGTCTGATGGAGCAGATGACAAGTGAAATAGAAGCATTTTTCTTGAGAATGAAAAAGACTGGGGCTGTTAGGTGACACATTGGCCTTGAAGTCAGGAGGACCTGAGTTCAAATCTAACCTCAGACACTTGACACTTGCTAGTTGTGTGACCTTAGGCAAGTCATTTAAGTTGAATTGTGAGAAAGAAAGAGAGAATGGGAGATCATTCAAAGAGGTTTTTAGATGAAGATAAGAGTTGAAAAGGGAGCTCATTCTGAATGGTGTCATTTTCTTAGTAAAGTAAAAGAAGAGGTTATCATAAGGGAAGTTGCAGGAAAAAGGAATTATGGGATGGGTGAAGAGAAAAGATTTGGAATGGTTTCTTAGGAGAGTTAGATAAGAGGTCAGTTATGAAATAATAATATGCCTGTCCTGCTATAGTGAGAAGATGACAAAGGCCATTAATATGTAGGGTAGACTCTGCTATAACTAATTAATGTAAGACAGTTTACATTTCCATAACATGGAAATGGTTTTGTGAATGGTTTGTGACGTTGATGGTTTGTGAATAATATCATTGCAGGAAACAACCAAAATGGCTGAGATCCAAGATCACAGATTCATTGATCTAGAGGTAGGAGGGATGTCAATGGGCACCAAATGTAGTTCTCACATTTGAAGGTGAAAATGTCAATGCCTAGCCCCAATAAGTGGCTTGCAACAGAAGTGGAACCTGAAGCCTGGTGCTCTGAGACCAGAGCCAGTGTTGTTTCAATTCTTCCACACTGCCACCCTAAATTTGGTAAGCTACTAGAGTGAAAGTATTGAGCCATTTACACAGCCTTTCTTCCTCAAAACCTTGTTCAGTGTCTTGCACATATGGTAGTGGCTTAATAAATGTTGCTAGATTAAATTACATTAACTTCTCAATTTACTTCTTAATAATACATCTTCTTGGTTTCATATGCACAGGGCTTTTGAAAAATAGAAATTAAATAACCTATGATTTGTGCTTTATTTTTCACTAATTCAACTCCTTCTTATCCATTTTAATTAGCAATTATTGTGAGTTAATATGGACATTTTAGTTTCAGAGTGAGACTAGATTCGTACCCATCCTCCTTTAACAGAAAGGAACCTACAAAAATGAATTTAAGAATAATTAATTCTTTTGAGTTCCTTTATTCACCCTCTGTACTCCCAACCTCCACCAGCCATTTAGATACATGGTTTCATGAAATATTCCCATTTTTATCTGGCATGAATTATCTTTTGCTCCAAGCCATAGTACCATAAATCCATAAAATAACACGTTTGTCCCTTTATGATTCTTTGAAGAAAATGTCAGTTGAGATACAAATATACCCAAAAGGCAGAGTAGCAGTTGGTGAAGCACCAGTGTTTATGCTTAATCTACACAAATTCAGTAAAGCTCAGGATTTAAATCATTCTGGTGGTCGAATGGTAATAATACTACAGATTGCCACTTCATACATTATAGCAACAATTTCAAGGATGCTCCCACTATGAATATGAATTCAGAATATTCAAAAAATAATGGATCATAGTTCATAGGTTCATAGATTTAGAGCTGGAAGAAACTTTATTGGACATTTAGTTCAATACTTTCATTTTATTGATAAGAAACCTAAGGCCAAAATCGGTTAAGTGACTGTTGTAGAGCTGGAGTATACAGGTGCTTAAATATACAATGTACCATGCTTAAAGGGAACAGGAACCAATTAATTATACAAATTAATCAAAATGTATTTCATTTTCAAGTTTGGAATTTTATGGGTAATGTTCTCATCAAACTGAAAAATCATCAAATTCTTGACCCCCAAATGTTATCGGTTGAAATGATAATAAAACTACTTTTATTATCACAGTACTTTTGTTGTTCACTCTTTTTTTTCCCTATTACCTTTCTTTACATACTATATTCTAGTTATACTGGTTTAATTCTTATTTCTCAAATAATATTTTTTCTGTCTCTGAAATTTAAATTAATGTTCACCATACCTAGAATGCATTCCCTCCTAAGCTCTGCACTTTAGAATCCTTGGGTTCACGTAACACCTTTGGTAGGCTAGAGAAAACTCTGCTTAACCTGACAACAGAACTCTTTTCTGCCTCAGGTTATCTTATTTTATCTGTAAAGCACCCCATATCCTCAATTTACTGTAAGTTTTATGGGCAGAGGCTGTTTTTCATTAGTCTCTGTATCCTTCAGCATCTAAAACAGTTCCTTTCATATAGAATGTGTTAAATGAATGATTATTTGAATTGAAGTGATTTGAATTTATAGAATACTTTCACATACCTTAGGCATCAAGCCATATTTATAGATAAATCTAAAAAGGAACTACAACATTCTTGAAAATTGAAGTAGGCAAATATTACTAAAGCTCCTAACCTGGGTCAAACAGTCCAGACAATGGGGATATAAATGGGGCTATGCCGGAGCCAGCTCAAACTGACTCCAGAAGCAGATTGTTAAATTATCAGTGTGAATATTTACCTACCAATTGGTACTTGATTTATTGTTTTGTTGAATGTCTAGACTTAAAAAAATAATGGATAAAAGGTTAATGATACGTATTGAACTTAAAAATGTGTCCAGGGTGCTTTTTTTTTTTCCTCTGGGAGATGACAATCAAACATTTTCCAGCATATCCCATTGCTCTCTCCCTCTCTGTCTCTCTCTGTCTTTCTGTCTCTTTGTCTCTCACTGTCTCTGTCTCTCTCGCTGTCACACACACACTCACACACACACATACAAACACACACACACACACACACACACACACACACACACACACACACACTTTCAAATAAGCCCTGCCTTTAAGGAATCTGTATTCTGTTGGAGGAATAGAATATATTTGCACAAGTAAATACAAGGTATATAAAAAGTAACACAAATTTATTTTGAAAGCAAGGCAGTGATAAGAATTTGGGGGCTAAGACCAGCCTTAGTTAGAAGATAGCTCCTGAGTTGTACTCTGAAGAAAGCTAGAATTTTATTGTGGAGAGAAGAGGACAGAATAAATTTCAGTTTTAATGGAACATTTGCATAAAGAAGAAGAATCAGGTTATGGAATGTCATATACAGCAGAGACCACTTTGACTGAAATAGAGAATTTAATGAAGGATTAGAAAAATCAGTTGGAATCAGATTGTGTAAGGCTTTAGATGCCAAGCTGGAAAAATAAATATTTCCTTGTAGAAGAAATAAGGAGAGATTTCCAGGTTTTTCAGCATGGGATAGACATAATTAGATCAATGTTTGAAAAAAGTAAATTTGGAAGTTATGTGAAGATTATTTGGAATAGCAAGGAATTGGAAGCAAGCAAAGTGATACTTTAATAAAAAGGCTATTGCAATACAGTAGGAAGAGGTGATAAGGACCTGAACTTGAGTAGATGCCATGTGAATGGAGAGAAAAGAGCATATATGAGAGATGTGAAGATAGCATCAACATGACAGAAAATGATTGGATGTGGGATTTGATGTAGGAAAGAAAGAGAAGATTGAATATAGGATTGCAAACTTGAGTTAGTAGAAGCATGGTGGTCTCTTCAACAGAAATGGGGAGGGTTTTGTGGAAAATATAATCAGGTTAGACTTGAACATTTTCAGTTTGAGACACAGGACTTCCAAGTGGACATGTCTAGCAAACAGTAATAATATAGTTTTGGATTTTAAAAGAGGAAATAAATCTAGATATATAGTTTGTTTGTTTGTTTGTTTTTTAGGAGGGGGAAGGTTTGAGTTAAGTGGAGTTAAGTGACTTGCCCAAGGTCACACAGCTATTTAAGTTTCAAGTGTCTGAGACCACATTTGAACTCAGGTCCTCCCAACTCTAGGGCTGGTGCTGTATTCACTGTGCCACCTAGCTGCCCCTACATATGTAGTTTTGAGCATCATTTTCATAGAGTTGACAACTGCACTCATAGATTGTGATCAAAATCTACACTTGGTAAGTACATGGAGGATTGCAAAGGGAACTGAAAGAAGTGATTCTATGCATAGGAGCCATTGAAGATGACAGAAAAAAAAAGTTCAAGATAACTAAGTGGATAGGAGATAGCCTCAAATGTGCAAGTTAATGGGTGAGCCTCATAAAGAAGAGCCACGTCTTCATCAGCGATTAGATCAAATGAGGAGAGAATTGGAGATGATTGATAAAAAGATGATAAAAGGTTTTGAGGTATAAGGTAAGGCAGAAGGGGAAATATATTGACTATTCTCTATTCTCTCAGTAAGGTAGTATGCAAATTCTTCCAGAAAAGAGGAAATGGAGGGAGGTAGTATGGGAGGACTGAGCCCTCTCACATAGCACAGTGACTTACAAGGCTATACTCTAAACTTCTGCATGATTTCCAAAAGTCTCTTCATCCTGGAAGAACACCTCAGCCCTGAAATTCATACTTTGGAAATACTCTCTGCTTCTGAGAGAAATACTCTCTGCTTCTCTCTGATTGTATGACTCCTCCCAGAATATCCATTCACTCTGATCAACTATCTCTTTATTTTTTTCACTCTGCTGCAATACCAACTTCTTCTTCCTTCTCCTACACCAGAAACTTTTCTCCTCAGTCCCATCATTCAGCTTTCTTTAATATATTGCTTTACTTCATCAGAATATAAACTTATTGAGGGTAGGGATAGTCTTTCTTCCTATGTATCCATATTTCCAATTCTTAGCTCAGTTTCTGACACAAAGTAAGCCCTATCCCAAATCCTACCTAACACTAATGAGTTGGATCCCCAGAGCAAGGCTGTCTAGGTCTTCTCTTGGTATCTAAAGAGTAGTCTTCAGAGATTAGAGATTTTTAAAAATTATTTTAATAAAAAAATTTAAATAGTAAATAAAATATTTTTAAATAGGCTAATGAGCCTCTACCAAATATACTCTCTCCCATGATTATTATGTGATATCATTAAGAGACTTAAAAAGCTTTTTGAAAAGTGGAGGGGAAAAGGGAATAAATATTTATGTAGTTCTAACCATGTATCAGGCAGAGTGCTAAGGGCTTTACAAATATTTTCTGATTTGATCCTTGTAACCACCCTATGAGGTAGGTGCTATTAAGGAAATTGAGGCAAATGGAGGTAAAGTGAATAGCCCAGGGTGGAAGAGCTAGAAAGTGTCTGAGGTTGGATTTGAACTAAGGTCCTTTGACTCCACATTTAGTACTCTTTCTTTTGCCCAATCTAGTTGTTATAGTAAAAACAATCACTATAAAATATCACCTCGAAAGATGTGACACATTCTCGTAAAAGTACACCAATAGTTCAGGAAAAAGTAGTCCCATGTGTCACAAAAGCAACTCCTCTCTGTGGGAGAGCTTGGCAACTGTAACTATTTTGTTTGTTTGTTTTTTCCTGAGGTCCATATAAAACCATAAATCTACCCTTATCCTTGGGACAAGTCTGATAGAGTCAGTGAGGGAAGAAGAAAAGTGGTGTAAGGCCAACATGAGAACTCAGTTGAGTTCTGAGCTCAGTTGAGCTCAGAAAACATAAATTTGTAGAGAAGCTAGTTGGTACCCTTTGCAACTTGCTCTAGAGTGTAGGAATACCCAACAGTACATAAAGAAGAATAGAGGAGGCTGTGGTGCAGTGAATAGAGCAATGGCCCTGGAGACAGGAGGACCCGAGTTCAAATCTAGCCTCAGACACTTACTAGCCATGTGACCTTGGGCAAGTCACTTAACCCCAATTTCTCTGCCTTCCCTGCTCCAAACAAAGCAAAAGAAGAAGAAGAAGAAGAAGAAGAAGGAGGAGGAGGAGGAGGAGGATAGTAGAGGCAGATATTCAGGGTAATCTGGTGATGCTATTGATATACTGTGCTATGTTTGGACTGATTAACCTTGGTGAAAAGACTAGGAAGTGAGGCCAAAGCAATGAGAATAGTGAGGGTTAGCTTATAATAAAAATGAAGCAAGAGTTTTGGGTGGTTGAAGTAGGAGAGATTATAAAACAGAAGGTAATATTCAAAGAGATGAATTTTTTATTTCTAGATTATGAAGGTAGAACAATTTTGGATGATGGTTAATTTGAGAATTTGGTCAGTCCTGGATATAGTAGAGTTTCAATGAGGGCAGCAGTGGTATTGGGCATCTAGGTGGTGTAGTATATAAAGTATTGGGCCTGTACTCAGGAAAGACCTGGGTTCAAATCCAGTCTCAGAAGCTCAGTAGCTGGGTGACCTTTTTGTTTCAGTTTCTAATTTGTAAAATGAGCTAGAGAAGTAATGGAAAATCAGTCCAGTATTTTTGTCAAGAAAACCCCCAAAGGGGTCAAAAAACAGCTGGGCATGACTGAAAACAACTAAGCAACAAAGAGATGATAGGAAATTATAAGAAATTCTGGGTATTATCAGTAAAAATGATATCATTTCATCTCCACATTTCTTCCCTAAATACAAAATCAAAACAATAATCAACTCCTACTAACTGCTGATATCTCAGAGTGAGCCCATCTACCTTCCTTGCTGAAAATAGGAATGTGGTTTTACAACATTGGTTTCAAGTAAAATGCCATCAGAGATTTGATTTTACCTAATTCAGCAGAGAGGAAAAGCAATATTGATGGAGCTTCAGTACCTCATGTTAGAATATTTCATCCTTAAGAGGCAGCATAACATAATGAATTCACATTGGATGTTGGATCAGCAAGACTTGGGTTGAATTCTCCCTGAGATACTTGCTAGCTCTGTGACCCTAGATAAGCTAAAAAAAAAAATTCTCTCAGTTCAAGATTTCTCATCTATAAAGTGAGAGGAGAAAAGATGGCCTACTTCACAGTGGGAAGAGAGCAATTTTCATTCTCCCTCCTCTTCTGCATATTCATCCCCACCAGCTTTGACATCAGGTATTAAACCAGTATAAGTTAATATATCTAGCAAGAAGCACACACGCAAGCACACACACACACACACACACACACACACACACACACACCAGTTATATTGAAATGGAAAATTTGGGAAGGACATATTGGAAAACTCAGTGAGAACCAGATTATGGATGGTTTTAGATGGCAAACTAAAAATTTGTGTTTCGCATTTGTTGTTCTGCAGAGAAAATGACACTATATATGCAAAGTGCTTTACAAATATTAAAGTGCTCTATAAATTTGAATTATCATCATTAAGTCCCAGGAAAGACACAAAATTTCCCAAATAAAAATACAAGTTAAAACAAAGAAATTGAGAAATATATAAGAAAGATGTACACCTTTCAAAAAAGAAAGGGAAAAAATAGGATGTCTAGATTCAGTTGCCTCTTGGCAGGACTAACAAAACAATTCATTCAAGTAGCAACTTCAGTAACAAAAAATTAGATTGTGAGCTCCTTGAAGGCAGTGAATGTTTTTGTAAATATGTGTATCCTCAAAATGCCTGACCTAAGATAAGCACTTATTACGTACTTGTTGAATATTTCACTTAAGTTTCATTGGTATAAATTTGACTGTTTTGAGTGAAGGATTTCTTTCATAAACTCAATTAGCATTTGGGATCATAAAGGAGGCCAAATTCAAATCATTAGCTTCACCTGAGGATTAAGGCATCCCCTGCTCTAGCTTGAAAGGACAGAATAGTTCAGTTCATATCTAAATCCTATGAGGAAGAACCATAGTTTAATAACAACCAAAAAAAAATCTGGGCTAATGTAATATCCGACAATGAGAAAGTTTAAAATAAATTGTAAAAAAAAAAATCCTATATTTTGCCTTCAATTTTAAAAACATCTAGTTTCTTGATAGGGTTCATCTTGAAAATAAAATTTCAGATTCTGAAGATGCATCCAGTATTTACTGTGAAAGTCCAGTTGAATCCCCTCAAGGTATCTTCTGCAAATGGAAAGTCAGACTGCTTTCAATTCATGACTGTGAATTTGTTTATACAGTCAGCAACGTTTAGTCAGAAGATAGACACTGGTGACGTCCCCATAATCAGGATGCCATGCTGAAAACTGCTTCTTGCCAGTAGAGTACTTTAATCCTGTTTTACAAGGAGATGTATAAGTATTGTAGTTGTCTTCTGTTATATTCACCAAAGTACATTACGTACAAATCTTCAGAGGAAATGGATTTTGGACATGACCCTTAATATAATGCGCTTCATTTTTAGGACTTTCATTCAAAGTTAAGTGGCTATGAGGAGGTTTCTCTTAAATGCATTGTCTTTTGCTGTATCATGAAGTTTCTTTTTTCTTTTCAAGAGTTTATGATCTGTAGGATGCCTTAATATTTCTTGGTTTGTCTGTTATAGATTCACATATACTTTCAAAGAAAAAAAAGCCTTTCCCTTAATAGGGACATACTTGTTTTCTGGATACATTTGTTCTCTCTTGTAAAAATATTCATTGTGAATGGCATGTGTGTGTGTGTGTTTAGTTAAGGTATCAAAATATGTCAATGTTCTGAACAAAATCTTGAAGGCCCTCAGTTTCCTAATCTATTAAATGAAGGGTCTGAAATGAATAAGTAATATCTCTTCCACCTCTAATACTCTAGGATACTGTAATTGTAACAGAAAGTAAAGTTGTGGTCTTCAGAAGGTCAGTAAGGAGTTTTATTTGCTTGTTTTGTTTTTGTTTGTTTTTTCTATTAAGTACTGACATCTTCAGTTAAGCCTGGTCTAATGGTGAGATTCTGAGCATCAGATTCCTGATACTGTAGAAAAGGGTCAAATTCAGACTTGTCCAGTGTTTCAGTCTCAGTATCAGAAAATAATGAAACACTAATGAACCATAAACTACAATAAACTTCAACTGATTTATTTATCCAAAGGATAAATTAGGGATAAAGACTAGACCTGTGATTTTATTGATATAGAAAACTTCTAGATAAGAAAATGTCCTCCACCAATTCAAGTCAATACTTTCTTGGTGATCTATATTCTTAGAAAGTTGATTTGAGCACTAAGAGAATAAAGACAAACACCCACAATCACACAGCTAATTTGTGACAGAAATAGGAGGTGAACCAAGATCTTCCTGGCCGTGATGATGGCTTTCTTTTGACAGCATAGCATGTCTAACAATTGAAGAAATAATAAAGTTTCACGAGTATACAATTTTGAAAAACAGAATGTTTTAGCTTCTTTCTCTGCCTTCACTAGCTTTCACAATTATTCTGAAGTTCTGTTGCTGTTCTAACTTTAATAAGTGCTTGTAACTGTCCAAGTTCTGTAAAGTTGTATCTATCTTTGAGGACTTCTGTACTGAGACTTGTCTGCTGTGTGTGTGTGTGTGTGTGTGTGTGCGCACGCATGCGTGTGTGGGCATACTTCTTGCTAGATATAGTGGCCTTTGTTGGTTTGGTAATTCATATAAAGGCTAATAGAGGGCATGGGGGAAGAAAGGAGAAATCCTACCCTTGCTGTGCTCTGGTTTATTAATTTCTTCTAACTAACAGAATTTTTTCTAATTTCTGGTCATTTCTATCTTCACTCAAAAATCTACTCTATTCAGGTATAGTCAAATCCTCAAATTAACCAACATCCATACTCTGTCCTCCTAACCTAGAACTATGAAGTTCCTCCCTATAAATATGACTTCCTATCTTATAACCTCTCCTAATTCAATCATTCAAAACTTATTCTTCACCCTCACTCTCACCCACAATTCCTCTGGCCCTTCCTATTCTTTTTGCTCTTGCCTCACTTTCAAGTGATTTCACCCTGGTTAACTAATTCAAATATACCATAGGTTACTCTTAAATTCCTTTTTTTCCCCTTATGCTATTGGGTCAAAAATTCACCCCTAACTGAAATTCATATAGGCCTCAGTCATTTAAGCACTAAGAGGTTTCCCTAACCCATTTCTTGGGCCAATCGCATTGTTTCATATTTGATCCAAAGAGAGAAGCATCCACATCTAATGACTGGATCATGGTCTAGGGAAATTTCTTCACTTTCAGCCTCATCACTATGACTACACCAAATGAAGTAGAGGTGACAGAAATAAAAGTGAGTCTCAGAGTTTAAGAAAGGGAATCCAGGTTGGAAACTGCTTTGTCAAATTGAGTTCTCACACAAGTGAACTTTTAGGTCCATTGAAATATCTAGGTAAGTTTGATTAAAATAAAATAAATCATATCACAATCATTCTTGAAGGGTTATGAAGTACTTAGCACACAATAGCCCAATGATATGGAACCTACCAATAATATAGTTTACATTTAATAAATCAGGAAAATGAAATTTCATAAGGTGATGATGTTCATAATTGGTGCCAGGATTTGAACACAACCTTCTGATTCCAAAGTCATTGCTTCTTCCATCAAACCTTGTTACATCTATCTATCTATCTATCTATCTGTCTATCTATCTACATATATATATATATATATATAGCTTTATGCAAATAAGTTATAAATTATATTTCCTACTTACTGACTAATAATTAACAGAATGATCATCAAATTAGTTTAACACAGTAAGATCCCTACAAAATTATATTTTCTTTTTTATGAATTTTTTTTAGTTTTTTTTTTTTTAGTTTACAACATTCATTTCAACAAAGTTTTGAGTTACAAATTTTCTCCCCATCTTTCCCATACCTATCACCCCAGAACAGCAATCCCACTGAATACCCCCAATCTGCTCTCTGCTACATCCTCCCCGATACCCCCTCCAACTTTCCAGTAGGGCAAGATGTATCTCCAAACCCTAAGTGCCTGCATATCTTATTTCCCAGCGCATGTAAAATAATTAATAATAATAATAATTTTTTTGAACATTTGATTTTAAAACTTTGAATTCCAGATTATCTCCCTTCTTTCCTCATCACCCACCTTTACTGGGAAGATAAGCAATTCAATATAGGTTGTACATGTGCAGTTATGCAAAACATTTCTGAGAGTGGATATATTGTGAAAGACTGACTATATTTCCCTCCATCCTATCCCACCCCCCACTTGTTCTATTTTCTACTTTGACCCTGTCCCTTTTCAAAAGTGTGTGGTTCTAACTACCCTCCTCTTCCCAAGCTGTCCTTCCTTCTATCATCCCCCCTCTTGTCCCCTTGCCCCTACTTTCTTGTAGGGTAAGATACCCAACTTAGTGTGTACGTTATTCCCTCCTTAAGCCAAATTCAATGAGAGTAAGGTTGACCCATTCCTTTTTGCTGTCCTGTTTGTCCCCTCCATTGTAGGAGTTTTCTCTTGCCTCTTTTATATGAGATAATTTAGCCTATTCTGTCTCTCCCTATTTCTTCTCATTATATTCCTCTCTCACCTCTTAATTTCATTTTCTAAATATCATCCCTTCCTATTCAATTAGCTCTGTGCCCTCTGTCTATGTATACCTGTATATATACACACATTCACATATGTATTCATATGCACATATGCACTCCTGTATAGACATATATATCTATGCGTGTATACACACACAAACACACACACACACATACACACACACATTAATATTCCCTTCAAATATCCTCATAATGAGAAAAGTTTCATAAGTTACAATTACCGTTTTTCCATGTAGGCATGTAAATAGTTCAACTCTGATAAGTTCCTTATGATTTCTTTTCCCTGTTTACCTTCTCATGCTTTTTTTCTTGCTCCTTGTATTTGAGTGTCAAATACAAGTGTCAAAACCAGCTCTGGTTTTTTCATCAAGAATGCTTGAAAGTCCTCTATTTCATTGAATAACCATATTTTCCCCTGAAACATATACTCAGTTTTGCTGGGTAGGTGATTCTTGGTTTTAATTCTAGCTCCTTTGATGTCTGGAATATCATATCCTAGGCTCTTTGATCCTTTAATGTAGAAGCTGCTAGATTTTGTGTTATCCTGATTGTGTTTCCACAGTATTGGAATTGTTTCTTCTTGGTTGCTTATAATATTTTCTCCTTGATCTGGGAACTCCAGAACCTGCCTATAATATTTCTAGGAGTTTTCTATTGGGGATCTTTTTCAATAGGTGATTGGTGAATTCTTTCAATTTCTTTTTTACCCTCTGGTTCTAAAATATCAGGGCAAGTGTCATTGAGAATTTCTTGAAGGATGATTTCTAGGTTCTTTTT
>CM053584.1:42492052-42511790 GCA_028627135.1 Pseudochirops cupreus | reverse complement strand
CATTTAGATTCCCTTCACCTATCCTTTTACTGAGATTGTAGGAATGTACATACTTCAACTTTGATAAGTTACTTATGATTTTTTTCCATGTTTACCTTCTCATGCTTCTTGCATTTGAATGTCAAATTTTCTATTCAGTTCTGGTTTTTTCATCAAGAATGCTTGAAAGTCCTCCATCTCATTGAATAACCATATTTTCCTTTGAAACATTATACTCAATTTTTCTGGGTAGGTGATTCTTGGTTTTAATCCTAGCTCCCTTGATCTCTGTAATATCATAATCCATGCCCTTTGATCCCTTAATGTAGAAGCTGATAGATCCTGGGTTATCCTGATTGTGTTTCAACAGTATGCAAATTGTTTCTTCTTGGCAGCTTAAAATATTTTTTCCTTGATCTGGGAACTTTAGAACCTGGCTATCACATTCCTAGGAGTTTGCTTTTGGGGATCTTTTTCAAGAGGTGATTGGTGAATTCTTTCAAGTTCTATTTTGCCCTCTGGTTCTAAAATATCAGGGCAATTTTTCTTGAGAATTTCTTGAAGGATGATTTCTAGGTTCTTTTTCTGATCATGGCTTTCAGGTAGTCCAATAATTTTTAAATTGTCTCTCCTGGATCTATTTTCCAGGTCAGTGGTTTTTTCAAGGAGATATTTCACATTGCCTTCTACCTTTTCATTTGTTTGGATGTGTTTAATAGTTTCTTGATTTCCCATCAAGTCATTTGCTTCCATTTGCTCCACTCTAATTCTGAAGGAATTATTCTCTTCAGAAAGCTTTTGAGATTCTTTTTCCATCTGGCAAATTCGGCTTTTTAAGGCTTTCTTCTCCTCATTGGCTTTTTGATCCTCTTTTGCCATTTAAGTTTATCTATTTTTTAAGATGTTATTTTCTTCAGTCACATTGTTGACTCTCTTTTCATGATTTTTTTGCATCATTCTCATTTCTCTTCCCAATTTTTCCTTCACTTCTCTTATTTGGTTTTCAAAATCCTTCTTAAGCTCTTCTATGGCTTGTAATAAGTTTACATTTTTCTGGGAAGCTTTTCATGTAGGAGTTCTGACTGTGTTGTCTTCCTCCCATTCCATGATTTCTCCCCAAAAAAGGAATCTAAAGTTGGATTTCTGAGCTTGGTTTGCTTCCTTTACCTGTTCATGTTGCCAGTCAATTAACTTGATCTTTGAGACACAGGAGATCTCTGTTTCCTGGGAGGAGAGCTTTGTCCCAAATCACTGGGATTTTCACAGCTGCTGGAGCTGTTAGGAGGCCACCATCTCTGAATCTCCCAACAGCTTTGGCTCACTGGTCACATACCTCAGGACCACCACCCAAGACCAGGATCCCCATCCAGGCAGGTTAAGGCAAGAGCACTTAACCTCTGAATGATCGCTTGGCCCCCCTGCAATCTGTAGACTGAGAGCTCTGAAGCAGCCATGTGGAGGCAGTTGCAGGGGTTGCTTTTGTTGCTTTCTTGCCCTCGGGGGCAGCAGCTGGACCTGCTTCTCTGCCCCAAATTTAGCCAATTCCACTGACTTTTACTTTTGTCCTTGACTCTTGTGGGTTGATAATTCTGGAAACTGCCACAGGTGCCAGTGATCTCCAATCCTGATTGTTCCAACTGTGGCATGTCCTGGCCACCCCTGGGCCAAGCTGCAGTTTCAGGCTGGGCTGGTTTTAGCTCCCAGCACTCTGTGATGAGCCCTTCCCATCTGCCTGCCAGGCTGCCTTCAGCAGGAGATGTTTTTTTTTCTGTAATTTTGTGGATTCTGGAGCTCTGAAATTTATTTAGAGTCATATTTTACAGTTATTTGAGGTGGTTATGGGGGGAGCTGCAAAGTTCTTCTGCTTCTATGTGACCATCTTGACTCCACCCCACCGTCTTTCCTTTTAAAAGAAAGTCAAAATGATATCTCTATGGTAGACTCAAATTACAGTGTGTCTGACCATGGCTGATCTGACCTATATGAGTTCAGAATGCTCTCTACCACAGGTGGGGCACAAACAGTACATGTAAACATTTAGACTGCATTCTCTAAATTAATAAAGGGGAAACACCTGAATTAGGAGAGGTTGGGAAGGCTTCCTATGGAAGGTGAGACTTCAATTGGGATTTAAAGGAAGCCAGGAAGGTAGGTGATCAGAATGGAAGATGGATAGCATTCCAGCCAGGGAAGACAGCCAGAGGCAAATCCTAGAGCCAAGAAGTGGAATGTTTTGCTTGCAGAATAGTCAAGAGACTAGTGCCAATTAGTCAAAATAAGATGACTTGAAAGGTACAAGGGGGCCTAAGTTGGAAAGTACTTTATATACAAATAGAACATTTCGTATTTGCTCTTGGAGACAATAGGAAGGCACCAGAGCTTGTTTGAGTAGGAAGGAAGGGAGTGTGATGTGATCAGACCAGCACTTTAGGAAAAATCATGTTAGTGGCTGAATAGAGGATGGAGGGTCACATATTTCCCAATTGCAGCTTTTCATCCACAGCAAGAAGTTTCTGCCTTCCCTGGTTATCTAAATAGACTTCCCTTGTGAGACAGATCAGCAGAGACCCCATAACACCAATATCCAACCTAAAATTTGAAATTCGCTCCCTCTACACTGTCTCTCTAAGATGAAATCTCATTTCCATGTCAACTTTGCCTGCATATTTATTCCTTTCCAGATCAGTGCTAATGCTCAGTCACCACCCTCTGTCTGCCAGATTCACAATGTTCTCTGGGTACTCTCCTTTAATGTCAAATACACTCTGTCTCGTTTTTTTCCTCTTACAGTCCTTCCTGCAACAACTGAATAAAGCCCAGATGTTCCATAAAGATCCTGGCACCCTATGCAATGGTGACAATTATTTTTCTCCAATCACTCACTTCCAGAGCCAATAGGAGATGTGACACACTACCACTTTCAAGCTCTCCTGGTGCCTTGACAACAAGTTCATTTTGTACAACTAAATTTCCCTATTTAGGTTATTGTCACTGTTGGCTACACCCCTCAGTGACTTCATCATCTGGCCCACAGTCTTCCTCTCCACTCTAACCATTAGGATTACCCATGATGTTTTCAATATTAATGATTCTTTGGTAGAGGGGAGGACACCGTCTGAAGAGGACAGAGGGCTGAAGAGGATAAGATAATGATGATAACGTGAATAGAAGGAAAAGGAGAAAAGGGCATTGGCTTCAGCTGATTGCTACTTAATCCAAAAGATTGTGGGATCAGAAGATGTGAGTGACAACCATAGGGAGGTGAAATAATCCAAAGGGTGGAGCTTCTGTCTTCCAAGCTCATATCACACTTGAAAAGCACATGAGGTCAGTGGAATGATATGAGTTTCTTTGGCTTGATTCGCCAAACATTGAAGATCTGGAAGTTAAAAAAGGGGGAGTTCTGGCTAGTCATCTGGGTCTGGAAATATCTGATATTATAGTATATAGTACATATTGTATACTAGTACATAAGAATCTCTGAGTTGAAATGGACTTCAAAGACCACATAACCAAGAAACTCAAACAATCCTTTTAAAGTGCCTCTTGTCAGTGAGGCCATCCTTGGGTTTTTGGGGTATCAAGAGAAGACCAAAAATAGTTCCAGCTCTCAAGTTTACATTCTATGGAAGAAGTGAGGATGCAACATTAAAACATGATAATTGGAGAAGAAAGAGATTACAACTAGAACATCTAGTAATGACTTCTTGGCTCAACAGCTAGCATATGAAGAAAAGATCCTCTTAACATTATAACTGACAAGTAAATACCCAGCCTCTGTTTGCAGATCTCTAGTATTGGGAAGTCTATTTCCTCCCACAGCAGTCTACTTCACCTTCTGTTAAGTTCAATTGTTGGAAAATTCTTTCTTCCATCAAGAGTGAATTTGCCTCTGCCGTTTTCTTCGATTCTTCCTACATCTTCCCTCAAGCGTTAAACCCCATGCAGTAACTGCTCAAATAATTGAATATCACTCATATGTCCACCCTAAATTGTCCCATATCCAGAATAAACAACTCCACTTCTTTCAAGTGGCCCTCATATAGTGTGGACTCAAAGTTTTTTCACCATGCTAGTCTTTGTCTTTTCTCTGCTGTGATATCCCCATGCATCCTTCATGATAGTCCTATCCCTTATTTGATTTTCCTCATTCCTCCAAAATATCTTCAGTATAGTATGATTATATCATGTCACTCTGCCATGCTTATCAGCTCTTTCCTGAAAGCCTCATCAATTTTCTCTTCCTGGTGAAGTGGTCTCTAATACACTGGTGTCAGACTTATAGAAATGGATCTCTGTTAGGCACTGAGTGACTTTGAAATCCATGAGTTCTAATGTTTTATATTTTTATTCATTTTGTAAAATGATTCCCAATTATGTTGCAATCTGGTTTGGGCTTTGAGTTTAGAAGCTGCTTGTAGCCAGCAGCCCGAGTTTGACACTTTTGCCATAATATATTCTGAAAACTCTATCACTTCTGATTCTGTGTTCTTTACTAAAATATTCCTTTCCTTGCACCATCTCTCTTGTTCCTAGATTTCATACATAAATTTGCCTTTCCTTTTTTTTTTTGAATTTGTCTTTTCTTAATATGCTTTGCTTCTCTTTTCTGATAACCTCTTTATCCCTTACTGTATTTTACAATAAATACCTTTTTAGTGTCATGTTCCAACCAGATGCATATTCTAGTATCCTATGCATGCCACCAAGTTTCATTTATACCTATGAGGTTAACTGTGACACTTTGCATTAGACTCTCTAGTTGCCTTTAACTGTTACCACCATTGTTCTATCCCTGAATGTGTTGTTGGAGTTTAGCTCTTGGGGCAAAAGTGAACACACAGTTGGTTCCATATGGGTTGTTTCATTCTTAATGAGGTACACCTGGAGGATGTGGAGAACATACTAGGTAACTAATCTCTACTGTCTCTATATATACTTCCCCAAAGGCCTTTGAGGATTCCTGGATCTTGAGGTCCAAGATAGTTTGTGTTCTGACCCTCTAGCAGTGGCCGATTATATATTGCCAATGCCATACCCACAGTAACTTCTATGAATATACAGGCATATTTCCAGGTTTGAATCACAAAATATAACAGACTCTCTTCTTTGAAGACAAAACCAAGATATTTATTCATATACCAGAAAGTCAAAACCACCATAATAATAATGAAGTTGACACACGTTACCATTGCAGGAAGCACCGCTATCCCCAAGGCTTCCCTCTCTCAGGTCTCCCCACAAACAAGTTCCCTTAGGCAAAATGCCCCTCTTTCTCCCATGTTAGCTGCTCTGTCTCTCTCTGACTCCTCCCTCTCACCTCCACCTCACTTTCCCACCTTCTGCTGCCCCAGTTCAGCAAGTTACTCCCATCAGAGGCTCCATGTGACTCAGGCTCAAAGCAGGTCACATAGCCCCATTAATGGGCAAGAAAGATCTTCTCATTACATTAACAATGCAATAACAATACACTGATCATGGCAGAGTCAAGATAGCAGCATAGAAGCAGGAAAACTCCGTGAGCTGTCCCCATAACCACCTCAAATACCTATAAAATGTGACTCTAAACCAGTGGTTCTCAACCTTCCTAATGCCGCGACCCTTTAATGCAGTTCCTCATGTTGTGGTGAGCCTGAACCATAAAACTATTTTCGTTGCTACTTCATAACTGTAATTTTGCTACTGTTATGAATCATAATGTAAATATCTGAAATTCAGGATGTATTTTTATTGTTACAAATTGAACATAACCCACAGGTTGAGAACCACTGCAGTCTAAACAAATTTTAGGGCTACAGAACCCACCAAGTGACAGAGAGAAACAAATCTTGCACTGAAGGCAGCCCAGCAGGACAGGAAGGGTCCATCACATCACATGTAGTAGAGCCCAGCCTCGCGTGAGCATATGGTTTTTGCCCCAGGGTGGTCCCAACCAGCAGCAGCTGGAGCGGACTTTGGGGGAGTGGATCACCAGCAGCTGTGGCAGTTTCCAGAAATATCAATCCATAAATGCCAAAGACAAATTAAGAGGTCAGTGGGGAACTCTGTTAGAACTGGGGGGGGGGGGGAGGGAGGCAGAGTTCAGTATGGCCCCTGGCACCAAAAGAGAAGTGGCAGAGTTGAGGTGGCTATATAGCCACAGCCAGGTGGCTGCTTCAGAGCTCCTGGCCTGCAGATTGTACAGGGACCAAGCAAACATTCAGAAGGTAATCAATCATCCTTTAATCTGCCTGGATCTGGATTGCTGTCTTGGTTCAAGGTCCTGGGGAAGTGTGATCAGTGAGCCAGAGCGTGTGGGGGCCAGCCCCCTCTATGCAGCAGAGAGCGAACCCAACTAATAGCTCTGAAAGCTGTGATGACCTCAGCAATTTGGGATAAAGCTCTCCTCTCTGGAAGCAGAGTTCTACTGTGGCAAAGAGCTCAAAAGTCAAGTAATTGAGCAGCAACATGAGCAAGCAAAGGAAGCAAAGCAAGCACTCCAGTCAAACCTTAGATTCATTTTTTGGAGACAAAAAGGATCAAAGCAAGGAACTGGAGGAAGAAAACAAAGTCAGAACTCCTGCACCAAAAGCTTCCAGGAAAAATATGAATTGGTTATAGGCAATTGAGGAGAAGCTCAAGAAGGATTTTGAAAATCAAATAGGAGAAGTGGAGGAAAAAGATTTGGAAGAGGTATGAGAATGATGCAAGAAAATCATGAAAAGAGAGTCAACAATATGGTTGAAGAAAATAACACCTTAAAAAATAGACTAACTCAAATGGCAAAAGAGGCCCAAAAAGCCAATGAGGAGAAGAATGCCTTAAAAAGCTAAATTTGCCAGATGGAAAAAGAATTTCAAAAGTTCCTTGAAGAGAATAATTCCCTCAGAATTAGATTGGAGGAAATGGGAGCAAATGACTTTATGAGAAATCAAGATCCTATTAAACAGATCCAAACAAATGAAAAAAAAAAAATAGAAGGCAATTTGAAATATCTCATTGGAAAAACCACTAACCTGGAAAATAGATCCAGGAGAGATAATTTAAAAATTCTTGGACTACCTGAAAGCCATGATCATAAAAAGAACCTAGAAATCATCCTTCAAGAAATTCTCAATGACACTTGCCCTGATATTTTAGAACCAGAGGGCAAAATAGAAATTGAAAGAATTCACTGATCACCTCTTGAAAATGATCCCAAAAAGAAAACTCCTAGGAACATTATAGCCAGGTTCTGGAGTTCCCAGATCAAAGAGAAAATATTACAGGCAGCCAAGAAGAAACAATTTGAATATTGTGGAAACACAATCAGGATAACACAAGATCTATCTGTCATGCCCAGATAATGCAAAGAGTGCTGAATTTAGAGTTAAAGAACCAGGATTTGAACTTTGACATTGTCTACTTATGTCAATGACCTCAGGCAGACTATTGAAGCTCTCTAGACCCATTTTTGATTTCTAAAATAAGGAAGTTGGACTAGAGATTAACTTAAAGATTTTTCTAGCTATAAATTTATTATAAAATAGTCTCCTTCCTTCCTATGCACAAAAAGAAAATATTTGCATTTGTTTCTTCATTTCCTCACCACCCATTCATTATCCAGCTCCTTGTAATATTCTTCTAGGTCCACCATTCTAATAAAACTTCCCTTTCAATGATTAATAATGACTTCTTAAGTTTTCGATCCAGTAGCTTTTCAGCAATCCCCATTTACCTTGAACTTTTTGAAACATATGACACGGTTAATAACTCCCTCTGATAAGATCAACATCTTATTCAGTTCAATAATTCCATAATTCAATTCAATAAAGATTTATTAAGTGCTTACTTATATACTAGACACTATGTTAAGTGTATAGGATACAAAAAGAGGTAGCTTACAATCTAATGGGAGAGACAACATACAATATGTATATATATATATATATACACATACATATCTACATAAACACATATATAGTGTATATATACACGTATAGATACATGTGTATATGTATGTATATACACATGTGTATGTATGCATGTATATGATAAGTAAGAAATAATTAAGAAAGGATAAGCAGTGGAATTAAAGAAATTTAAAGAAGGCTTAGAAGGCTTCCTGTAGAAAGTGGAATTTTATATGAGACTTAAAGGAAACCAGGGAGATCAGTAACCAAAGTGAAGGAGAGAGAAAATCCATTTATGAGTTTTTCAAGTGGAGGCAAAATGAATTTATGATGGAGAAAGTATAGACATTGTTCCTCTGAATGCATTGATCAAATTAAATGTCCTCCAAGTTCCCTTATAATTTTGTGATTTGAGTCCATCTAATCCTAATACTCTTTCTATGGTCTAGCTCAGCATCTTTAACTACCTATTGGAGGTTTCCTACCAGCATCTTGCCAACAAACTGAACTCTTTTCCAAACAAATGTAACCCTTATTCCAAACTTCCCTATGTCTTGGGATGGTAGTATTCTCCTTGTCACCCAGGCTTGGAATCTCATATTTACCTGCCACTTTTCACTAATATCTCCATTTGAAGGTCAATTGTCAAATATTTGGACTGATTCCAATTTGTGCATTTTTACATTAATTTCCAAATGGATGGCATAAAAATAAGTTATTTGAGATCACAGAAGGGAGAACTTACTATTGGCTGAAACAATCTTGGAAGATTTCAGAGAGGAGTTGGGATTTTAATGAATTACAGAACCACAAATTGTCTGAGGCAGGAGGTTATGAATGATAATCCATTCTCCAACTTCCCCAACAAGTGGTTATACAGATTTTGAGTGAAGACTGACAATGAAGTGCCAAAGACTTCAAGAGAGGGGCCATTTGAATTAAGCCTTGAAGGATGGGTTTGTTATGTCTAGGTAGAAAAGTAGCAAGAAGAAGCTTCATTCTCCCCACCTGGCCATCCTCCTATATCAAAATGCTAGCTTTCTGAAACCACAAATTTATGTCCCAAGATATTAATACAATGGTTAGCATATAGTGTTTAATAAATACTTAGTCATTTAACCATTCTTCTAGGTGGAGAACAGATAGATATGGTGGTTCTTTAAGAAATTAAAATTCAAGACTCATTAGAGGAAGGCTGATCCCTCACTCAATGACACAAACCTACTACAGTCATTTAAAATCCCTTCTGATCCTTTTGAGAAGCAATGATCTGTTCAATAAGAAGTCACTCTTTGACACTTGGGTGGATTGTCAATGCCTTTGTGTAATTCACTAGGCAGAACTATGTGTTAGGGATTGCAAGCTGGAACTTGGCACAATCATTGAACAGGAAAAAATCACGGCTGTTAATATTTCCACCCCCATATGTTCTATTCACTTTTCTCCAGGTTTCAGCCTCACTGACAATATGCACTCTAAAATCTGCAATCATACACTTTAGAGGCAGGGTAATCATAGTATATATTTTATGTTATGAGTACATAATTTATCTTCTGTATATGCATATATCGAGACCTATAGGTGTAAATGTTGATGTGCAATCAGGAAGCTATAAATCCTCGTATAAGTTCACATTTTATCTACATTTACAAATTTGAAGTGGCAAATTATGGCAACAACTTTTATTAGTTTCTCAAAAGTGTGAGATAAAAGATATTTTTACAAGGATGTGTGTGACACAGGAATGTATTCATATATTTCTGAAATGTACCCTCATTTATTTTACAACTGTATAAAAAGCAAGGCTTGGCCGACAGCTTTGCCAACACACTAATTAATTCTCAGTTGTGGAATTTTCAGTCTTTCCCAACATGTAATCTTGGGACATTTCAGCCAGAAAGTCAGGCAGAATGACAAACAAAGATCACCTTAAAATGCTGAATCAGACAGAAAACGTGCAATAGCGTTGTTTTTCATCCCACATTATTCAGGATGGTCAAGTATCTCTTCATCATCTCTTTCCATCAGACATTTCCCAGGAATATGAATTTCATCTTGTTATCCTTCTCAATCCATGGTTCCTTGTCTGTGAGGTAGCATTAAAAAGTTTTCCATTTACTTGCTTCATGGGCACATGGAAAAGTCAAAGGAGGGTATCCTGTCAGAGAATGGGTAAGAGATGAAATGCCATGCTGACATTGTTTTGTTCTGCTTTATTTTAAAAACCTTAAACCTATCTAGAACCTGCTAATTTTTAACAGCACAAAACATCCTAAGACTCATCCAGTCCCTTCATTTTCACCAATAAGAACAAGGAGGATCAAACAGTATTTTTTGTGGTCACATGATTAGTTAGTAGCCGAGCTAAGGCTAGGAATTAGGTCTTTGGTCTCTCAATACAATGGGGTTCTTGATCTACCAAACAGATAACAGAAGGATGCTTCAGATTAGGAAGTACTTTCTGCCTTTCTTCAATCACAATCTACAAATAGACATTGTAGGAGCCTAAACCACCCTCTTTTTTATCTACATGCATCTACTCTGACATGGACAAAATCTTAGCACAGCAAATACCAAAGCATCTAATGATTATAGGAGGTGTTATAATCCTTTCCTTTTCTGCATTATATGTGAAGAAATTCAGACAGATTAAATAATTTGTCCAAGGTAACATAGCTCTAAATCTATGATCTTGTCAATCAAATGAGAAGAATTTCTTAAACACATTCTATATGCTGGGATGATAAATAAAAATAATGAAAAACAAAGGTCCATTCCTACTCAACTCAATTATCAGAGGCAGGATTGAAATCCAGGATTCTCTTGACTCAAAGAGAATCTAATGGGCTAGTTCTCTGTGCTCTTTCTTGGTGTCGTGATTGTGCTACAAACATTTTGGTATACTAAGATACAAAGGGTAGGAAGTCAGGAAACTCCACCCACCCTGTAGAACAGTGGGAGGCATTGGAATAAGTAGAAGGCATTTTTCCGAAGGTGATGGGGGCACAGTGAAAAATCACTTATGAAAACCTGCCGGAACCTTAGTGAAATTTGGGAAAGAGACCAACATGTGAGGCTGAATGAGCAAGGGTATTTCTGATGTCCTGGAACAATGGTGACAGGCTTCAAGAGCAACTGATACCTGTGGGCCACATATTGACTTAGAAAACCACAAATTAACATCATCTAGGCTGTATTGTATTTTATTCATTTTCTTAAACATTTCCCAACTGTTTTGCCAGCAGCTCATGGCTTGCAATGTGGGCAGTGAGTTTAAAAGTTTTGTGACCTAAGACAGCATTCATTCATGAGGCACAATGGAAATGGCCGCCTATGTTATCTTCTGCCTATAGACTCACAAATTCCCCAATCCATAGATTGTATTGGCCAGAAAGAGCACTGGGTCAACTTGCTTGTTGCATAAGATAATTGCAGGTCGTAAAATACAATTGGCTTGAGGCCCTCTATGTGAATACTGAGTTTTAAAAACACATTTTATTGACATTTTCTCTGAAATTATGAATACTCTGTGCTATCAATTCAAGGACTCCATGCTGTGGAGAGACTTTATTTTTGGTAAATTTAGCCTAAGAAACTGTCAGAACTGTTCATTACAAAAACATGACCATGTAGCTCCCTCTCCAAAACCACCCAGAACATTAACATGTTATTATTAAGACTCGATCTCAATTTCAAAAAGAAAATGCTTTTGAAAGTCCATCTGAATGAGTGGAGAAATTCCCTGCAGTTAGATTAGCAAACCTGAGTCCAGGGGGCCAAAGTAAGTAAATTAGATGTGTAACAAACTCAGTAGAGTCATATTCTCTCTACTCCCTCTACACACACACATACAAATGCAAACTGCAAATATATGCATATATATGTATGCATATTTAAAATAATAGCATCAATTTAAAGATGGAAAGGATTTCAAAGATCTCAAAGTCACATTGTATTTGAGGAAACTAAGGCCCAGAGAGATCAAGGTCAAACAGTTTGAATAGATTCTGACATTTCACCATGCTGTCTCATAATTCCTCTCTCTTTCAAAATCATACCAAAAAGATTCAAAAGGTAGAATGTAATCACAGCATTTAAAAAAAAAACACATTATCTAAATCACAGAATGTACAGATTGGAAGGGTTTTCAGTGTACATTTAGCCCAGTCTCCATCTGATGATAATTCCTTTACAACATGAACCCTAAATCATTATGCAACTTTTTTTCCCCCTCTGGAAGGTCCCAATAATGGTAAACCATTGCTTTACAAGAAAAACCATTCCATTTTAGGATAGCTCTCATTATTAGGGGGGAAATCTTTTTAAAAGCCTGAATTTCAATTTTTAAAACTTTAAAATATGGATTCCTTTTTTGACTTTTGGAGCAAAAAAAAAAAATTAGAATACCTCCTCAATAGAATCCTTCAAATAATTGTATACATTAATCCCTCCCAAACCCTTAGTCTGCCTATTTTTTTTTCTTTACTAAGCTAACATTTAAAAAGCCTGATGCCAAAAAGATATAAAATTACAGTTGACTGTTTTTCACATCATTTAAAATTCACTCTTTCTTTGTTCAGTCATTTCAGTCAAATCTGACTCTTTGTGATACCATTTGGAGTTTTTTCAGCAAAGGTCCTGGAATTGTTTGCTGTTTTCTTTTCTAGCTAATTTTATAGATGGGGACACTGAGACAAACAGGGTTAAGTGACTTGTCCAAGGTTACACAGGTAGTAAGTGTATGAGACCAGATTTGAACCACAAAGATGAGTCTTCCTCACTCCAAGACTGGCACTCTATCCACCACACTACCTAGCTACCCTCACAATTTACTACTGTGATGTAAAGACAATAGGCTTCATCGTGATCAAAATGAAAAGGCCAAAGTATGTGACTGAAGCATAAAAATTCATTACGGTTAATTCAGTGCCATATTATAAGAGGTTTTGTATGTCAAAGAATGAAGTATCAGCAGAGAGTATGTTCAAGATGCCTGGGGCTTTGCCTTTCTTTGCTACAAAACTAAAATGAAAAATAAAAACCTCAGAAACTTACCCCACACATTTGTCACCAATAAAAAACAAGAATTTTGTTTTCCTGCTATCCAAACAGAAACAACCACTCTCAATTTGATGATTCCATGTCAGTGTCGAGATTTAAAAAAAAAATAAGGCATTACATTTTTTTTAAGTGAAATACTGCTGGAAAGCATTCTAAGAATCAGTCAGTAAATATCATATGATGTTGTCTGGTGTTTGTGGTAAGTGCGACATAATTTCCAAAACATTCCACTTTCCAGAGATGCACAGCTGAGGGTGAAATTGCATTAAGTGGTACCCGTACTATTGTTCCAAATCAGTTACATAGGATATATTGGAAAGTCATAGAGGACATGTTGGAACGGTGAATTAGTCAACTTCCTACCCATGATATCAATATTATCCTTTAATTTTATTTATTACCTTGGTAATGCATATTTACCAGGCATGGACAACATTGCAGACTGTCTGAATCATATAAAAACCATGACTGTTAGGAAGTTTATGTGCTAAGGTTACATAATGAATAAATACACAGTTTGCTCACTTTTTTGTCCCTGACCGTACAGCTGAAACGACTTATTTTCTTAGGCTAGAGTGGACAGCTCCCAGCTCCATCCATCCATAAAAGGAATAATACATTTAACTGTTAACTGTAAGGTTTTAATTCAATTCAATAAGCATTTAAAAATACCTGCTATATGTATGTCACTGTGGTAGAAACTGAGCTTAAAAAGAATAAATATAGTTAGCCCTGATTCTAGGCAGCTTATGTTCTATTGGCAAGATTGAACATGGACACTGATAAGAATGATACAAGCAAAGCAGGCAACTAAGAGTGGCAAGGGGCAAATAAGTCTAAGTAATATCATCTTTTCACCTGAGTTTGAAAACCTTAGTGGGTCGGGGGCAGATAGATGGCACAGTGGATAGAGTACCAGCACTGGAGGACCTGAGTTCAAATCCAACATCAGACACTTAACACTTACTAGTTGTGTGAGCTTGGGCAAGTCACTTAACCCCAATTGTCCTGCCCTCCTGCTTCACAAAAAAAAAAAAAGACCAAAACCCCAACTTTAGTGGGTCTAGGGAATAAGCATTTTTATACAGCCTTCTATGTACAAGGCACTATGCTAAGTGTTTTACAATATTATCTCATTTGACCTTTACAACTGTATGAGATAGGTGCTGTTATTATCCTCACTTCATAGCTGAAGAAACTGAGGAAAACACATGTTAAATGATTTAACCAGGATATCATAGCTAGTCAGTATCTGAAGTTGAATTTGAACTCAGGTCTTCCTAACTTGAGAATTCTTAGGGAAGATTTAGAAAATACTTAGTCCTAGGGAATTGGGAGCTTCATATAAAACTTGAATTGTACTGTTTTCCCAGACTATAAAACGGAAACTACTTGACAACTAGGTCTCTTTTGTTTTTGTCTTTATTTCTATGGCTTAGCTCAATGCTTGACACAGAGGAGATGCTTAAGAAATGCTTATAGAATTAATTATCTTCCTGCTTCTGTATTCCAATATTTTGTAATTGACAGAAATTCCTGACTATGTCTTTGACTAGGAATTCACTTCAGAGTTATGTCTTACTTCTGCCTGTCTGGATTTGAGAAGTGATTTAAGTTCCTCAGGCAAGAGAAATATTGGCCAGAGAGAAAGACCTTAAGTACTCCCCCCCCACACTTTGTTCATTGTATATCTTCTGAGTAATTACAACTCAGTTTAGAGATACTGAACATTCATGTGAAAATAGCTGGCAGTCACTACTAGATATTGACAATAAATTCTGCATTGGTGGGAACCAAGTGGGGCATCAGATTACAGTTCCTTTCTAATCACCCATATGGATACTTGTTTCCTTTCCTATCTATACATATTTCTACATGCCTTGGGCAAAGCTTAACTGAATTGACTGGGAGAAATGAGGGATTTCCATTGGGTTAACAGGATTGTCCATTTCATCCAGTAGCTTCTCAATTACTTGAAATTACTTCTCTTACTTTTTATATAAAAATAAAAAGTGAAAGGAACAGCCACAGTCACAAAAAAAGTGGAACTGCTTTCTTCAGGAATGTCCCAGAATCCTATTATTTTAGCAGTGTCATAGCAGTTTTGTTCCTTTACCTGTATACTATGTTGCCAAGCTACAGGACTAGACAAGTGGGAAAATGATTTCTCTGACTTTTGTGCATTTAAATACTCAATCATGACATTGTGTTAATGTTATTTTCAAATAGAATGTCCTTGCTTTTAAAATGAAAAATGAGGGGGAAGGGGAGGGAAACACAATTGTTCAAACCTTTGAATCAATACATATTCATTAGAATGGATGATGTGGAACCCAACTGCACTCCATGCATTTATTTAAATATTCTCATATGATTTCCACAAGTAATCATTAAAGTAAATGCAAGAACAAGCCAAGTTATACATAGACTCATCTGCATTTCTGCCCATCTCAGATTCCTAAGTTACTCCTTACTAGAGGCAATTGTTAAGTCATACATTTTAAGTTATAGCTTTTGAAAATTCAAGACTCTGTGATATGGAAATGGTATAAAACTTCTTTGGGCCTGATTTTATTTAATATCTATGTACAACAAATTTTCTTACAAAGTGACTCATGAATGCATAAGCGCCTCAGAATAACTCGGTGTGTACTAATATTGACATGAAAAAGCAATGATGTTCGGAATATGAATGGAGATGGTTGGTAGGAAGAATGGGATCTTTAACTGGAAATTAGAAATTTGGGTTTTTATTCCTCAGAAATCTGTGGTAGGCTTGCCTCAGTTTGCCCTCTCTTCCCACTACAATGCAATGCAACTTCCTTTAAAACTTAATTTGTCCAGATGACCAAAACCCTTTCACTTACTTTTCCTAGACATTTAAGGTGTATGTGGGGAGGTTGGAGGGGGCAGGGGGGCTTTCCAGTTTACAAGGAATCTGCACTGCACTCCAAAGCAAAGAAATCCTTGGTGGACTCCTGGTTCATCCATATACCCTTGTCCCTACTGGAACTTTTCCCTGTGGAGACAAATGAAACTGAGTCTGATTGAATCATTCTTTGCATAACAACCTTATAGTGCGATTGTTAAATATGTTATTGTCCTTAAACTACACTCTTCTTCCCCTTTGCCTAATCAGGCCAGTTCAGCATGGTAGGGCTATTGACAAAACATTATGACCAGATTTGTTTGGACTCATAAAATGTGAAGTAGACATAATTAGGAAAATAATATAGATTCACTATAATAATGGAAATTGAAATAACAACAAACCAATCTGAAAACCATGTAGTGTAAAGGCTAAGATTTGTCCCAAAAAGAAGTTAAAAGAATGTACGTCCCTTCTTTGAATGGGTTGCAACAAAGACAGAAGAATATTAAATATATTGTCAGATATTTTCGTACTCACTTGATGTGTTGGCTAACCTCTCTTTGCTCTCATTCTCTCTGTCTCTTTTGCTCTCCCTTTCTCTCTTTTTTGTCTGTTGTAGATAAGGAAAGAAGAAGATATATGATTATAAATTGAAATAACTTCCTTTTTTTTTCTTTTTGGTGAGGCAAACAGGATTAAATGATTTGCCCAGGGTCACACAACTAGTAAGTGTCTGAGTATGGATATGAACTCAGGTCCTCCTGACTTCAGGCCCAGAATTCTTTCCAGTGTGCCACTTAGCTATGAAAGGTACTAACATCTAAGAAAACTGGAAAGGTAGAAGGGTAGGTAACACATTATGGAGGGCTTCAAAAGCCAAAAAAAATTAAACATGCTTAATCCTGGAAGTTATAGGGGGCCACTGAAATTTAATGAATACAGGTGTCACATGGTCAGAACTTAATTTTAGGAAGGTTAACTTGACTGCTGTGTGAAGAATTGCCTGGAATCATGGTTACCCCATAAGAGTGACAACCTGCAGGCTATTGCTATAAGCCAATTCTGAGGTGATGAGGCCCTACACCAGGGTGGTGGCATTGTCAGAATAGAGGAGGAAGCATAGATGGGAGATATTTGGGAGGAATAATCTATAGCAGTGGTTCTCAACCTTCCTAATGCTGTGACCCTTTAATACTCATATATGGGCGTACTTGCATGTGGGCAGACCCGCCTGGAGATGGATAGAGGAGTGGTATCCCGGTTCCTGAGACTATTGGAAATACACATATTTTCTGAAGGTCTTAGGCAACCCCCTGTGAAAGGGTTGTTTGACCCCCAAAGGGGTCACGACGCACAGGTTGAGAACCGCTGATCTATAGGACTTGGTTCCTGATTGGATTTGGGTGTGGGGGTCAGGGGAAAAAATAAGATGAGGCTAATGCCTAGATTTCAAGGCTGAATTACTGGGAGGATGGTGGTACCTTGAACAGCATAAGGAAACTGAGAAGAAGACAGCATTGGAAGATATGATAATGGGTCCAGTTTGGAACTTATTGAGTTTAAGGTATCTGTTAGACAGCCTGTCTGAGGTGTCTATAGGAAGTTGGAGATGTGAAACAGGAAGTTAGAAGGGAAGTAAGGACTGGACAAAATGATCTGTGGATTCATCCTCATAAATTTGTGGAAGTTGATGAGAGCACCATGCAACAAAGTATAGAGGAAGAAAATGACACAGGACAGAGAACTAAGGTATAATTACATTTAGTGGACATGAGACCAATGAAGATCCAGCAGGGAAGACTAGGCTATCTGACAATCTAAAAACACGTCTTTCCTTCAGCCACTGAAAACAGTTGTTCAACAGCACAGGGTCAACATAGTGACCAATTCTGGAATTTTCAGGAGAGGGGACACCCATATTTTAGCCCACTTTTCATTAGGGCTTTTTCCACTTTTCAAAGTTCAGTTCAAAGTTTCGTATCTTACTTCAATGACAAATATCTCAATCACAGTTTTCTAATGCACTGCTTATGTAAAATCAATGATCGAGGCCTTGAGCAACTCTACACTAACCCATCAATAAGCTCAAGCAATGAATGTAAAAAGCAATTATTATGAAAATAATTTCAGTTCAACGAAGAGTGAGACACAATCCTGCTACAAAAATGCTCATCACTCTGACTTTATTTGTGCTTTTTTTTAAGTTTACAGTTATTAATATCTTTGAAATGGAAAGATGAAATTTATTTTTTGAGTTTTGATCAACAAAAATAAAACACTGAGGGTTTCAGAAGAGGAAAAATAAACAATATGCAATTACGTTTTTCTGAAATGAAACTCAAATGAAATCGGAAACCACGTCTCACTTTCTGTAACAAATAAAACCCTTAGGGATGTGTCTTTTTATAAAAGTTTGATATTCATCATGCAAAAGCCAAGGCAGCATACCCTAGTGGCAAGAATGTTCATCTGGGAATGAGAGAACCAAGCTTCTATGCTCATCTCTGCCACTAAAGGGCTGGATAGTGCTTAAAAAAATCATTTCGCCTCTAGTTTCCTCATCTGCACAATGAAGGGGTTGGACTGATCTCTAAGGTGCCTTGCTGCCCTAATAATTTATGATTCTAAATGGGAAGTTATAACATCAAAGTAAAAAGAGTTTATGAAAATTATGTTTAAGATTGTATTCCTTAGTATTGGTTCTGAACCATAGAAAGTAAAAGGAAAAAAATATATATGAGAGTACATATGCTTATATTACGGTTAATCAGTTTTGATCGTTTACAATTTGATAAATAATAATATACTGGAGACTGTGTGCATATTAAAGAGAAAAGCCTTCTACAGATGTCTCATGAGATAGGAACAAAGTAGGCAAGGGTTTTGGCACCCAAATGGCAGAAGTGTACATGTGCTGAAATGCACCAGAGACAGCTTTATTTTTTCAGAAAATTTAGTTTCATTCAATTGGTCTCATTTTAAGGTCCCCATGTATTGTTTTTTTTAATGGATCAGCCCTTTCCTTCTTTTCATTTAATTAAAAATAAATATTTAAACTCTATTAGAGATATGGAAAGCATTCAGGATTAAAAGAACAGCCAGCAGGAAGTAGCTGCACACCAACCTCTTAAACTTTGGCTGATCATCTCTGCTAACTGTCCCTTTGAAACTGACAGTGGCCTGGGCAGAAGCTGGTAATCAAAAAGAAATCGGCCTTTTTGTTCACGTTTCTTTTCTTCTATTCAGAACCAAGTTCTGAATAGCAAAAAACCTGTTTGTTTTTGAAATGACTTTCCCTTTGAAGCCTGGGATACTGCATGAGCCACATCAATTTCAAAGAGTCAGTTACCAGCACTGGAGCAGCTCTGGTTTAATGGGCTGTTATGCAGCTATCTACAGCAGGGTTTATCTTGTCCATTTTATAAATAGCTGATAGACAGAGACGGTGGGGGAGAGATTGAAAATAGTAAGATACATTCACAGTGATGATGTCATGTGTCTGTTTTTCTCACACTTTTAAAAAAATACATTTTCTTCAAATAACTTTTGCCGTCCATTTGAATATTGCTTTAGCACACGAATCCATTCTCTGTCAAAGGTTTAATAATAATCAATCAACTCACAAGAATTTATTAAACCGCTACTCTATGACCAGCCAGGCAATATGCTGGGATCTAGAGAGACAGAGAGAATGGAGCAATTTCTGTCCTTTGAGAGCTTATATTCTATCTGGAGAGATAACATGAATACATGCAAGTATATATGAGATAGACAAAGGTTGACAGGTACATATGTTAAGTTCTTTGTTGTGTTTTATAAAAAGAGTATTAAATCTTCAACCAGTCAGTTAGGCTGACTTTTTATCTTTTATTCTTTGTTAATTTGAATAGCGCTCTGGGAAGAAAGAGGGGAAATTAGGAAAATAAAATATAAGAACAAAAGAGAGAAGAAGGAG
>CM053584.1:42479853-42491552 GCA_028627135.1 Pseudochirops cupreus | reverse complement strand
GGCTATGGCTAATATAGCAACAATAAATGGAAACAATCTATTATGAAAAGTATTCACATTTGCTTCCAAATAGCAACTTTTGTCAACTTCTAAACAGTGCTTTTTTTCTCCCTTTTTTCCCCAGATATAGACTGAGAGAAGAAAAAAATAATAAAGGGAAATTCGTGGTCTATATTGATGTTTTATACAGAAGTAAATATGTCAAGTTCCCCACTGTAATTCCAGTGCTAATGCTTGTGGAAGATCTTCTAGTGTTATGGCACGTTCCCTTTCAGTTGAATGTTTAAAGCACTTACATCCTGGAATGTGCCAAGGGACATTCTAAGGGAACTGATGTCCTGAAAAATGCAGAGCAGAATATTTTCATTATCAAAGATAGATCTTCTAGGCGTTGGGGTGCTAGGAATATATGTTGGGAAGCTAGGCTTCTGGGTGACATGTCTATCTTAAAGAATTTTGCCAAATGTGGGTCTAGGAGCAGAAGTACTTGTGTCCTGATCTGAGAACTGGCATTAGCTTCCTCTGCAGTAATGGATATGTTATCTGAGCTCTGTCTGCCTCCATTGTCTTATCAGTGATACCAGAATAAGACTATACTCCTTACTGACCTCAGAGGAGATGAAATACCAAGCATTTCCATTTAAGAAATATACACTGAAAATGTCTGGGAAAATTGCCCAACTTTTTCTTTTTTTTTTTTCTAATCCTAGAGAAATGTCGTAGATATATTTGCTTTGTTTCTAACTGTATTTAACCCCAAAAGGGAAGGAATGTAATCAGTGTTACTTCAAAAAAAAAAAGGTTGCTCTTTTTGAGCGCTTTTTGGCTCCTACACTGTCAGACCATTGCAGATATTTTGAAATTTTATTTCTAAAAAATAAGTTGCTGATCTCATTCTCAGCTTATTTCTTAAAATAGAAAGATGAGGTATATGTGTGGTGAAAGGTAGACGATAGTATGGATCAAAATTCATTTAAATGCAAGGCAGTTAAATAATTTTAACAAAGGTAATAAAACCAATAAGAAAGACACCAGAAGACATCACTCCAAAACATTAATTACATGAGGGGTCTCAAAATTCATTAGGCCATAGCACTTTCTCTTGTTAAGAGGTATTGGCACTTTAGAATCGTATCTGATCCAATATCTTATACCATAACTTCTCTTAGGGAATACGAGAGTTCAAGGATTTCTCTTGTGACATTCTCTCTTTTATATTTTAAAGACAAAGTGAGTTAATCTTCCCACACAAAGAAAAGATCAAATTTCAAAGAACACAAGTTTAGTGTGTGAGTGTGTGTATGTGTGTGTGTGTGTGAAATAGAAAACAATTTCAGAGTTAAAGATATTCTGTGGGCTTAACTGAGCTCTTGCTTAAATCTAACATTTAACTTTTGTAGTATCAGACCAGGAAACTTAGACTTAAGCTTTTTAAGAGAATATTTTCTTACAGGTAGCCTTTGGCCATGAATTGCCTCTAAAATTCATTACCTGATGGTCAGTCATTTTTGGTCCTCAGAAAGCCGACAAAATCTATATTAATTGATGCCAATGACATTGATACCACAATATTCAAATAGCTTAAGTTGAGGTTTACCTTTAAGGACACTTAGAGATAGATGCTAGGCCCAATGCATGACACATGGTGAGCATTTAATATTTTTTTTATTCTTTCATAATCAACATTGTAGCTTATATCAAATAGCCAATGCAATTATTGTTCAGGAGAAGCATATAAAATATGTTATTACAAAAATGTATACCTAGAAAACAAACCACAACCCCAGGCTTTCTGTTTCTCTGATACCATGATACGAACTGATCTTAAAGAAAGGCCCTGGCATCCTCCTTATGGAGGATTTATAGGGAAAAAAATTGGATCATATATTTATATCTGGAAAGGTTCTTAGACATTCTCTAATCAAATTCCCTCCTTGTTCAGTTCCAAAGATGTTAAGGGACTTGCTCACACGGTGACACAGTTAGCAAGTTCGTAAAATCGGGACTTGAACTGAAATTAGATCTGAATCAAATCTGCCACTCTTTCTAGCTCAATAAACACCAGTGACTCTCTATCACCTCCATGTACTCTTTGCAGCACTGATACTGGTCTACCCGCCATTCATCAAACAAACTTCTCCATTTCTGGGCTCTACTTATTTTAACTGGCTATCATCCGTGCCTGAAATGCTCTTCCTTGTCATCCCCATTTCCTTCCACTCCCTTCTAAGATCCCATTTTCTATAGGCAGCCTTTCCCAGTCCCTTTTAATTCTATCACCTACTCTCTGTTGATTAGTTCCCATTTATCCTCTATGCAGTTGTCAGCATGTTGTCTTCCCGTTAGATTTTGAGTAACTCAAGAACGTGTACTGTCTTATACCTTTCTTTGTATCTCTAGTGCTTAGCACAGTGCTGGGTTCTTAGAAAGTGCTTAAAAAATGTTATTAGCTAACTTTCTACTTCTTCACGGAAAGGAGCTACATAGGACAAGAAAGCATGGATGGATTGCAGTCAACATCCTTGAAGGAATGGAGGCCCCATGTCAATGAGACTGTAGATGAATCAAAATTTTGAAGAGGTTCTTGATCATGAATGAAAATGCTTAGTTAGGATTTAGAGAGCAAGTTGACTTCACTCTAACCAGTTAAGATAGCATTTGAAATGGTAGAGCCAGGACTCTTCCACAAAGACAGGCATTCAGCTTCTTCCAGATCTTTGAATCTTCCCTAAGCTTGCCACTGCTCCTTGAGTTCAGGAATTGTTTCAATACTTTTATCTCTATCCATAACACTCAGGACATTGCTGAACACACAGTAGGAACTTAATAAATGGTTGTTGATTGCTTTGTGGAAAGTAATATTTTCCATGCATATAGTTGTTTGTGAGTCAAATTAAACTTGCACATATCTATAAGTAATTAAGTTTCTAATCAGCATGGTGTTTTCATTATACCTGTCATTGGATGGCTCTGGCTTGAAAGCACTAGATAGACATGTGGGGTGGGGATGAGTTGCTACAAGGCAGACATGTAATGGTTGAATTTAATTTCCCCGAAATGATCCTGTATGCTACCAAGAATCATTTCACATTCACTCCCTAGGTAATTAAAGGTGCTCAGAGTGAAAGGCGATACCTACTTAGTAGCAAAGAGAAAAACTACTTAGGAGTGGAGGGTCAGAAACTTTCGAGTTTTCCCCTCTGTTTTGTCACTGACTCACTGTGTTGACCCAGGCAAGACACTTAACATCTCAATTGGACCAAGTGTGGGGATAATAATACTTAACTTACTTCACAGGGCTATTGTTTGTACTCTTAAGTAATAGATTTTGAAGCTCAGGGAGCATTGTGGAGTTAACCAGTATTCTATAAACATTGATCCACATTTTCTACTGAACGTCTCCGATTGGGTTATGAGTGCTAAGAGTTTGGTCCATGTTAGGAGAAAACATAAAGAAAATGGTACTTGGAAAATCTTATTGGCTAGTATGACATTATAAAATTAATGAACAGTCATCTAGCTTGGATTCAGGGCTAACATTTCAAATCTATTTGCCTAAGCTCAGTCATGAGGATCTTAGTAATCAGTACTTGTTAAATACTGGGCTTAACAGTAGACTTTGAACATTGGATAAAGAACTAACAACAAAGACAGGAAGATCTGAGTTCAAGTCCTGCTTCTAATACATATTGGCTGTATAACATGGAACAAGAATTCTAGAAAGCCTTCTAAGGTAATAGGTTGCAGAGAGGTTTACCACCCTGTACTGGAAGATAACTTATCTTTGAACTCATATATGATTGAAGTCATAGTTCTTGTTCATGTCTCTATCCTAACTTGTGAATTGGAGAGGACCATGTAATAGGCTATGATAGGTAGGATGGCTAGGTGGCATAGTGGATAGAATGCTAGGCCTGGAGTCAGGAAGACCTGAGTTCAAATCCTGTCTCAGATACCAGCTGTGTGACTCTGTAAAAGGCAGTAACCCCATTTTCCTCTGATTCCTCCTTTGTAACTTGAGCCGGAGAAGGAAATGTTAAACCACTCCAGTATCTTTTCCAAGAAAATCCCAAATGGCGTCACAAAGAGACAGAAACAACTGAACTGAATAATAGGTATCTTGAAGTAAAAACAAAGAAAAAAACCTCAGCATTCAAAGCTGAGGTTGTCAAGTCCACTCGTGTCTGGATGACAAATATATTACAACACACCTGAGAAATTGTTTCCAGAATTTCCTTGAATGTCTGTGGTGAAGGAAAATAATGATCATAATAGATAATATTAAATTGTGCTTTCAGGTTTCCAAGGTAAAAGATGTATATGCACGTGACTATGTGTGGACATAGGTGTTGACATGCCAACACATGTATGTGTATACATATGTACATGGGTATATATGTGTATATATGTACTCTATTATATATCTATATAATACATAAGATCGTATGTATTGTGTAACATATGCATGTACATGTTTTACATGTGTATATACATATATGTATTATGTTAGGATACGTATGCTCATTTGGTTGCTTGTAACTATCTTGTAAGAGACAGATGCTGGTGTAATCCCTGTTTATAGATAAAAACACAAAGACAAATGAAGTTTGATGGATTTGTTCCACATCACTTTATCACTCTTTTGGAAGGAAATTCTATTTTGGATGATATCTAATTGTAATAAATAATACTTTTAATTTCAGCTTATAAGGTTTTTAAAGGTATCAATAATATGTATTGCGCAAAAATGAAGTGAATTAATTCGTGATTCCAGAGCAGGAGGTAAGTGAAGCTCCAAGTCCCTGGAGCGAAACACTCTACAAAATGAAAGAAAGATAAACACAATTGAAAGCACATTATTTTCTTTTGGTTTTCATTTCCATGATCTGATCTCTGTAACAACAGAGTATATCTCTGGCCCTTCCTTGGCAGGCACGCAACAATGAAATACCTATTCCGAGAGAAGAGAAACTCTCAAAGCCTATGTGAACATCTAGACTTGGTTCCTTTCTGTGAGTAGCCAGGGACGTTGAAACGTCCAGGTTTTTAGATTCTTTAACCTATTTGAGCCTGCTTGCTGTATTACTTTGGAATACTACAGACTATAACCATAGCCCCCATAATCTCTTCCGCAAATGTAGGATATTGATCTCAAAGGAGTAGTTAGGTCAATGTAGAACTCTTCAAGGGTTCAAGAAAAAAAAATCAAAACTCATAATGCACTGATTAAAGAAGCACCTTAGCTTCTGATATCGGCCCTTATAATGCCTTTCTGCCTCTTCTGTCTCTTTTTTTTTTCTGTCTCCAAGTCTCTTTCTGTTTCTCTGTCTCTTTCTCTCTGTGTTTCTGTCTCCCTGTGTCTGTGTGTTTGTGTCTCTCTCTGTCTCTATCTATCTGTCTAGTTTTCTCCCTCTCTCTCTCTCTCCTCTCTGTATATACATAAACACATACATCCAGAGGTGAAGTGCTGATCAACGTTTATTTAACTGGCTCTTTAGTAAAAAAAAAATACTTATGATTCATTTTTTAAAACATTAATCTACATTATTAACATTTTCTCTATCATTTTAAAAAACAGCCAATCAACAAAGCAATAAATTCATGATTGTAACAGTTGCTGATTTCAAAGGAGTAAATGCTCACATTGAAGATTTAATAATTAGTTTTCATAAGCCCCTTTGACCTGGCTCTAGCAAATTCTTGCATTTAAGTGTGTAAGCATATGTATGAATTTATTTACACACATATGCCTATTCATGTTTCTAAAAGGGTTTAAGAATAGTCTCCAATTTATGTCTTAGGAATACTTTTTGGAATTAGGACAGTATCTTCTACTTTGATCCATTTTTATTCTTAACCATTTCAGCTATTTCTTTTGGTTGAAGTTAAATGTGCTTCCTCCATCCTCAAAGCCTTTATAAAACTTAATCTTCAGAAATTCTGATTTTCAAGCTCTTTCCGCACACACATGCATCAAGCAATGTTCATGGAAATGTCAGCAATATACTCCCCCCCACTCATGAGAGACTGTAATGACAAAAAAAGTCTAGCCTCAGTGAAGTTGAAAATGTCCTTAGAAATCATCTAAAGCAACTCATTTTACAGCTAATGATACTGATGAACAGATAGGTTTCCCACAGGGCCATAGAATGACATGGTGAATAATAATTAATAATAATAATATTAATAGGAATAGGAACTGGACTTGTGATTTCTTTCATATAGGAATGCTTTGATGAGGAAACTTTTTTCTTCAACATAGATTGGCAGCTTTTTCTTACTCAACACATAGTCTTAGAGTTGCCCAGGAGCCTGAGAAAGTAACTTTTTGCCCAGGAACACTCAGCTAATATGTTGAGAGTGAGATCTGAACCCAGGTGTTCTTGACTTTGAGCCAGGCTTTCCATCTGCTATGCAACACTTCCTCTTTAGTAATTGTAGTAGTATTGGGAAGATGGAATAATAGGACCATGAGAGCAGGAGTTACTTCATTTTTTTTTCTTTTTATGCTGAGGTATCTTTAGAGTATCTGAAACATTCAAGGGACATAGCAAATGCTTATTGATAACTTCATTCATTGTGAAAAATAATAAAGAAATTAATGATCATGTTGTGGATTTTATAGAAATTTAGAGAATTTTGTGAATTTATAGAAAATAAAAAGAAATTTAGAAAATTAGATTTATAGAATTAATTTTCTTATAAAATAGAAATTTTTAGAAAACGGATAAATATAGGACAATTTACTTTTCTGGTGGTAAGGGTTCATGAAGGACATAAGAGGTGGGAGATAAATAAGATCATGGAAAAATAATGCTTTTGTTGAGATGTGAAGGAAATTATGGATTCTAAGAGTCAGAAGTCAGACAGGAGTGAATTGTAGGGATGAGGACGTTTCATCAAGGAAATATACAGAGATTTGAGATGAAGTACCATGTAGTACAATAGCAAGAGGACCAGTTGGGCTGGAATAAAGAGTATGTGAATGGGAACAACATGTAATAACCTTGGAAAAGTAGGTTGGAGTTCAGTTGTGATGGACTTTAAATGTGAAATAGAGTATTACATTTCATTCTGAAGGTATCAAGGAGAAAAGCTTTCCACCAGAGGAATGATATATACATACATAGACAAATATAAGCACACATGCATATATACATATGCATGTATATACACACATATATGTACACAAACATATAAACACACACTCACACATGTGTATTTATGTACATATGTGTATATTCAATTAAACAGCTTTTTATTCAGCACCTAAGTGCCAGGCACTGTGATATGCATATGTATCTATATATCTCTCTCTCTATATATATATATATTTATGACATAGATATAGATGTATGTGTATACATCTGCATGCACATACACGCATGGATTTTACTAGATCCGTTCTAATTTCATATAATTCATATCTTGGGGACTTAGTCCTTAGACATAGTGTAGCCCAACTCTGCTCAATTTATAGATGACAGTTTAAAGTCCAAAGAGCTAATTTGGCTAGTCTAAAGTTCTTTTTACTCTAACAATTCTCTTTAGGTTTATAGTAGGGGGTAGAGTTTTGAAAGAATGGTATTCTTCTTGACAGGTTGCAGGAAGCTTCTTTTTCTCAGTGCACCTGGGATACAGAGTGATGTATTTCTGAGATATAAATCACTCTGTCCTTTGTGGGAAGGAAGAAGAGAAACTTGGCTAATTTACACCAGCAATTCCCATCATCATCAACAAAAATCCAAGCATGAGAGGTCCCTCCCATCCCCAGCTATAGGGAAGAGTGTTACAAGGTTGAAGTTACAATTTTGGAATTTAAGGATTCTGCCCTTTTTTTGGAGGGGGCAGGGTGTTCTCTCTATCACAAACTCATTAGATGAATTTTCCCAGATCATTTCATCTCTTCCTGTGCCTTGGTTTCCACATTCATAAGACAAAGATATCTATGATAAACTACCTCAAAGGGATGTTTTTCAGCCTTAGTTAATGTTTGTAAAACCTCCTTGGAGAGCTAGGGATGAATAATGAAATACAAGCGCAAAGTGTTATTATCATCCTCGTCTTTCTCATTAGTCTCAGAGAGGCTTCATGCCAACTGTTAGCATTTCAGCTGCCAGAATGAGGGGGCTTCTATTTTCATTTTGCCTGAGAAGAAAGAGAGTTCCTGGAACATCTGGGGTTCGATTCGGCATCATTCCAGCAACGTTTCCATCATCCTGGGTCTGTGAAGTCCAATGGCCAGTACCACAGAGGAATTCAAAGGTAATTTGAGCCCTGCTGCTGTCTCTACTGAGGTTTCAGGTCGCATTTTCAATGTGCTACACAGGACGTTATCACTCTCGATCCTGATTTTCCCAAATTTGTGCGACAGCTGACATGGCTCATGCTTGTGTAGCACATCAAGTCTTTTTTTTTTTTTTTTAACCCAGTGGTTTGTTCATTGCAATGCTCTAAGGAAGCTGTGCAAATATGAGCACCCCCATTTTACAGATGACATTACTTACTAAGAAACAGTACTTTGCAGACTTGATCAAACTGCCTCTGGGGCAGAGAATTAGGACCTAGTTCTGGGTGTGCAGCTCAACATGACCTTGTGGAATGGGAAAGGCAACAATTAGAAATGCTCATCTCATGGAGACAAGAGGTACAGGAGCCGGGGAGCCCAGCCCCTTGTGCTGAGTTGACACAAGTCTCTACATTCTACAAGCATTCCAAAGTACGCAGACATGCCAGGGTAAACCATACTGCTGGGCTGGTGCTAAGGAGGAGCAGGGGCACGGAGGGAAGGAGAGAGGAGCTCAGTTGGGAGGTGGGTGGGTGGGGTTCTTATTGTTTGCAAGGTGAGCAGTATAATGTAATCTGTACTTATACCACCAGTAAGAAAATTTTAACCCCCAAGTTAATAATGAAAATAGCAAAACTAAAGTCTCAAAACAGGTATACATTGATGCACTTGTTAAATGCAATCAACATAGGTTTTAATCCAGAGAAAACAAAATGAATAAAATCTAAGAGTGAAACTAAAAAGTTCTCCATCCTCTTAAACTCAACTAATAACATGTCGACCAATAAGTGTTCTGTGTAGATTTTGTTAATCATAAATGGGAGAATAAAAATGTGGTAATACTACTACTATTCTTACTACTACTATGACTACAACTACTACAACTATGATGACAATAAGTATGGTGACTACAACTTTGACTTCTACAACTATGACTTCTATGACTATCACAATTCCTCCTCCTCCTGGTAACAACAAACGATACCAACAACAAGTATGTTATAGAGGGTCAACAACTTGGACAAATGGAATTCAAATCAGGCCCTTGGCACAAATAGCTGTGTTACGTTGGATAGGTCACTGAACTCAGTGACACCAAACAATTCCCTAAGAGTCTAAGTTGGACAACTTTTGCTGATTTATATTGGGAATCAATTCATTCATTGGGACGTCCATCTTTATAAAATTGAAAGTCTAGATACACATGTATTCATGTATACATACACACATCTATCTATCTATCTATATATGTATATGTATATATATATATATATTATACAAATATGGGCATATGTGCATACATCCTACTCTATCTTACTATGTATCTATCTATCATCTATCCATGTGCACACATATATCCAAATGATCTATTTCAATACACTGAAAGGTTAAGGGACTTGCCCAGGGTCACACAGATGGTATGTGTCAGAGACAAGATTTGAACCTAGGAATTTCAAGACCTTATGCCAGCTCTCTATGCATTATGAAGCAACATCACCAAAACCATCAATAGCAACCCATATCCACTTAGGACCTCAAGGTGAGCAAAGATACTATTATATATTGTCATGAGTCTTTACATAATTACCTCACAGATCCATTATAAGATAGGGGTTCTGTAACCTGAAAGTGTGGACTACGCTAGAATTTTGAATTTTTTTTGTGTGTTTTATATTTAAAGCTTTTTGCTTAATTCTCATTGATCTATTTTTATTTAAGATACCCAAGATTCTGGATATAGGAAATGTGAAGCAGAGTCAGAAGAAGGAGGCAATGTGATTCAAGGGATAAAATGTTGATTTGGAGCTGAAAGAACTTAACTTCAAACTTTGCTTCTGCTACTCATATACAATCTATGAAATACTCTGGGCCTCAGTTATCTCTTCTATGAGGTGAGAGGATTGAACTAAATCACTTCTTAATTCCTTTTCAACCTTAAATCCTATAATGTTGTTTGAACTTACTGCAATTTGTCTTTACAGGGGAAAACTTAGCCAAGAGATGAAATGATATAACTTAATGTTTGTTTGATAGGGAACCAATCAGACACTATATTTGTGTGTGTGTGTGTGTGTGTGTGTGTGTTTGTGTGTGTATATATACATACATACATATATATATATATGTATATTATATATACAGTCTGGGCTAACATGTTACATATAGGGTAAAGAAAAACAGTATCTGTAAGATATTGGCTCAGATTAGTTATAGCCTCTAGGCACTTAAGAAATAGAGGCTGATGGTGTTGAAGGTTTTTTTTTTTTTTTATGACCTTTAGAAATCTGATCTGCATTCTATGGTCACAATTTCTAGGTGTATCTCACAACATAGAGATTCCTATTATGGCTACCTTCAGCTCATTGAGCATAGAAAGGAGGGAAATATCAGGATTACTCATTCTTGAGTGGTATATTGTCATCCTTTGTGTGAAAAGGTAGCAGAGAGACTAGCAGAGGTCAGTCAGCCTGGAAAGGATAGGGGAACTTTTGGAAGGGTATGAGGTAGGTTATATTGGGGATTTCTTTTAGGTATGGTGGGAAAGAGGGACAGAAAGAAAAGTCTACAGTCCTCTTTCCCCATAGCTGTCAAAATAGAAGCTTTCTCTCCAGGTTCTCCAGAATAGTTTAGCTTTATATTAGACTCATCTTTTCTACTCTGAACTGGTTAATTTTTTTTCCCATCTTCTAAATTCTCTAAAGCAGTGGTTCTCAACCTGTGGGTCCCAACCTCTTTGGGTGTCGAAAGACCCTTTCACAGGGGTTGCCTAAGACCATCGGAAAACACATATTTCCAATGGTCTTAGGAACCAAGACACTGCTCCTCTATCTGTCTCCAGGCAGGTCTGCCCACATGCAGATATGCTCACATACGAGTGTTAAAGGGTCGTGGCCATAGGAAGGTTGAGAATCACTGCACTAAAGTCTCCCTTTGGATAAATATTAAGGTCACTATCCTATTTAGGACTCACATTGGTCCATGTGCTTTCTGATTTTCCTTCCAACTCCAAAATGTTGTGACAAAAAATAAATATACATAAACAAAAATGACCATAGTAAAAGAGTGAAGGGAGGACACTTAACGTTAACACATCCCCAACTTACTCTTATGTTTCTTCTTACACTTTTTTTAGCACCTCAATCTCTCTCTGTTCCTAGTGCCGTCACAATATACCTTGATTGCTCAGTATCATTACTATAGTGCTTTCTCCTTATGTCATTACCTGTTCTGGGACTGCCCCTTGTCATTTATTATCACTAATTTGTCTTGCATTTATGTCATTTGTACATAGTTGTTTAGAAGCTATCTTCTCAATTAGATCATGTTTTCCTTACAATCAGGGACTGTTTATCCCTTTCTTGTATCCCTAGCACTTAGTACATAGTAGATACTTAATAAAAGATCATTGACT
>CM053584.1:42469745-42479753 GCA_028627135.1 Pseudochirops cupreus | reverse complement strand
TATATATATATATATATATATATATATATATATATATATATATATATATATATGTATATGTATATATTTAAACACACATACATACATATATACATACACACATACATACATATATATATATACATATATATATGTATATATATGTGTATAGTGTGATTCTGGACAATGTTCTTAACCCCACATTTGCCCCAGGGCAATTCTCTAATACGGTAAGTTGCAAAATAAATATATATGTGTATCCATGTAAAGGTGGAGCTTGCTATGTTTATAAAAACAAAAGAAAATGAACATATGGACAGAAATCACATGGGGATCATGTATTCACTGTCCATGATAAGATGTTTACATTTTGATAAGGGTTTTCCAGGGATGTGATACATTAACTGAAGTCTGCAAAATTTTGATAACATGCTATAGGTTTTGGGGAGAGGGGCTGGTTGGTCCTTTACAGCCTAGTCAATCACATTAATGACAGTTATTTAGCTCACATATGAAACCAACCCTAGTCAAGTGCGTGTGTGTGTGTGTGTGTGTGTGTGTGCGTCCAGAAAATATTATAAATGCACACTCAGGGATATTAAATTTTGCCTTCATCAGTAGATTCATGATTTGTCTTGTATCTCCATATGCTACCAACTTAAAACGGCATTGAAGTATATGGTGCTGCCTCTAAGATTTTAGGATTTTATGAGCTAAGACCACATCTAATAATTGCAAGCTAATCAGACCACGAGTTGAAGGTCATTATTACACTATACAGCTGGGTACCTATATGGGTCACAGTAAACCAGTTCAATCATGTTTGATTGTCCTGGTTCCATTCACTTACTTCCAGTAGACCCTGTCTGAAAAGCAGGTGGACTGCTATTCTCAAAAGACAGGGGAGGGGGATAGGAGGAGGAAACACTCAAGCCTTTCAAGTTTGATTTTTCAGTTCTATGTCTTATTTCTTTCTATACCTGAAAGGGATTTCTGAAAATATTCTACATTTGAAACATGAATCCATTGATTCCCATACATCATGTTATCTGCAAACAAAGACACCTAAGGGAAGAATGGGGTTTGATAGTCTCAACCCTCTATGCATTTTTATATTAGGAGAACAGCAGAGAATTTCAAGGTTAGCCTTAAATAGACACCAGCTTGTTCAAAAAGCTTTGCATTTCATACTGAAATTAACTCCAGTAGTGAATTTAGAAAGGAGGAGGTGAAGGATCTTAATGAATTTCTAAATGTGTCTTTAAAATGTTATTTGATTTCTTTTTCTTATGGAACTGAGTGCACTGCCAATGTCATTTTTATTCTACTCCTTAAATCTGTTGGACTCTAAGACTGTCTGCAACCACAGGCAAGTGAATTTGGGAGTGCATTTGACTCTTAAATCCCTGCTCATTTGAGACAGAAAATGTTTCAGAGGTTAAGTAGAGATGAGAAAGCCATAATTTTGCCTAATGCTCAGGCAACCAGTGCTTGGAGAGGTATTGATGTCAACTGAGAATAAAGCTATTTATGTGGCTTTGTGTGATCTAGATAAAAGGAAGCCTTTCCTCCCTGAATTCCAATAATTTCCTCAATTTTCCAATTCTCTATAGTTGTGATTGCCTGTCTTTGACTCCCTATTGCTCTCTGTTACCCCTCTACCCCACATTGCATGAAATGTTCCATCCTGACGTTTTGTGCACAGCAGTCTTTGGAACTTCACTTTCTTCACAAGTATATCATCAAGTCTCCATGGGGAGGAGTGGGAAGAGGGCTAACTACTATATCAGGTGAAACTGGGTTTAGATTCTGCCTCTGATTTTTGCTAGCTGTGTGACTACACAAATCACTGAGTCTCAAGCTCTGTATCTACCTTCATAGGGTTGCTCTGAGACTCAAATTAGCATGCTAAATAAATGAGAACTATTATTGTTAGGTCATTTAAGGACAAACTCTGATTTCCGTTATAATTCAAAGATCTTGGTCCTCCCCATATCTTGTAGCTAGGATGTAAACTCTTCCTTATCACTGCCTACAATGGCTCATCTCCCTCATCCTCACGCATGTCTGGTATGATTTCAACTTCCTGACCCTGGGCTTCCAGGGTTTTGATGATTTTACCCCATCTGATCTAAATGCCGTAATCTCTATTGGGCCTTTCTTCTAGTCAAGGGCATCATCTCTTTTAATCTCCACTTTCATGTCAAATGCTCATTCTATCTTAACTCAAAAAATCAATAAGAATTTTGCTTAACTTTTTCATTGACACCTTTTGTTTCTACTTCATCTTAATTTTCAAATACATTCCCTTCTAGAACCTACCCAGAGAATTATTCCTTGTAACAAATAATAGAAAAAGAAAAAAGAAAGAGAGAAAAACAATTTAGCCAAACTATCCGACATTTTAAATGATTCTGACGGTATATGCATGGTCAAGTATTCAAAGAAAGTACAGAAGTTCATTTTCTCATTTCATCTCTGGAGCCAGGTCTGTTCATTATAATTTCAGTGATCAGTAGCGTATTTTTTTCATTCTCTCCATCTACACTATTTTAACCATTGGGTTTACTCTTTTCCTGGTTCTACTTATTTCACTCTGCATCAGTTTTCATAAGTCTTTTCATGCCTCTCTGAATTACTCATAGTCTTTTTTTACCATAGCATTGTAATATTTATTTCATCCATGTACCATAATTCCAACAAACACTTTTTAAGTTCATTTCATGTGCCAGGAGCTAGGGAAAGAATGAAAAAAAAAGAAGAAGCAGTACCTGCTTTTAAGCAGCTTACTTTCTATTGGGATAACAAAGATAATACACAAATGAATAAATGCAAAGGATATAGGGAAGAGTTTTAACATTTGAGGTGGTCAGCGAAGGTCTAATGTGACAGAAATGATCCTGATGTCATGAAAAGGACTCTGGTCATAGAGAGTCAAGAGAGATCTTCTTTTGAATATATATATATCTGACCCATCTCTATTTCCTTGGACAAGGTGTTCACCCTCTGAGTATCCTCATCTGTAAAATAGTAACAACATCTGATCTATCTCTCAGTACAGATATGAATCCAATAGTCTTCCATTCACTGCTAATATCAGATAAATGTTCCTTTGTCTATTCTCCCAGGAGTGGTTTCTTTCAACCTTCAGACCCCAAAAGAGTACTAACTCCAAAGTCAGAGGACCTGGGTTCAAATTCTTTAATACTATCTATGAAATCTCTGATATTCAATAAACTTCCCTGAGCCTCAGTTTTCTCATCTTTAAATTAAAGAAATTGTCCTAAATGTTCTCTGACATTCCCTCTGACTCTAGATCTGTAATTCTGTCATCTAAAATTTCCCCTTGAAAGCTTTCCATATTATATATGGGATCTAATCTGGATTTAAATTTCCTTGGGCTCTTTCTCTTTATCTGTGTTCATCTCCTCCCTCTTCCCTGTAGGCACACTCACATTCCACCAGATGCTGCTTTTATCTTATGGTATTCCACTTAATGAGGTATCCTAGTCTAGGAAAAACAAAGAGATTTGAGCGCTCTTTCATATTCAAAATGTATGTAGTCTTTCTAGGTAAAGGAGGAAGTATCTGTCTTTCTAGGTATACTAAGGCATGGGAAAGAAGATGTAAGGGAACTGGGAGATGTGAAAGGATCACAACAATCCCTTTTTGAAGCCTTTGGCTTTTTAGTAAAAAAAAAAAATCTCTCTAAGAACAAACTCCAGTAACTAAAAGAATTCCTGAACATTTAGATAACAAACACAACGGGCCAATATCCTTGGCTGCTTTTTGAGAAGAAAATCAAAGTATTGCTGAGGGTCCTTTACTTCCTGCTGATTTTGTTTTTCTAAAAATGCATATTGATTTCTTCCACCTCAGAGATTCATAAATGTGATTAAAAATGAATAGCATGGCTGATTTAAATTAAATGTCAGGTGGTTGATGGGTTTCATAATACTTTAAAAAATCCTCACTTGATTTTGATATTAGAAACATGTAAAACATAGAATGCCAAAATCTACTGTAGCAGGTGTTAAATGAATGCATGAGCAATGAACCTTTTGAATTAAGACTAAAAGGAAAAAGAGTATGTGGATTTCTTATGGTACACCCTAAAGCAGGGCATGCTAAATAAGATCAAGTTTACAATCATTAGTAAAATCAGACACCACACCTCTGACTTGGTGGCTCCCCATTTTTCTTCATAGTTATGATAATTATTGGAGGTCTGGATTTAGAGTCAGAAGACTTCAGTTCTAAGCCCAAATCTGTCACTTATTACCTTGGACAAGTCATTTCATCTCTCTATTAATAAGTTTGCTTATTAATATAATGAGGGAGTAGGACTACAGGACCTCCCAGGTCCCTTCCAATTCTAAACCCAAGGATATAAAATGGTAGTACTTCATAACATCATTGATTTTGAGCCGGAAGGGAGGATCATTTACTTGACTCCACCTTTTTGCAGATTTGGAAAATGAAGCCCAGAGAGGGCTGAAATGATTTGCCCCAGGTCAGACTGGCAAAGAGCAGCAGACTGGGATATGAATGATGGTCTCCTGCCTTCAAATCTAACAGTCTTTCCCTGCACCACATTTCCCCTTGTTTGTCTTAATAGTCTGCCTAGGTCCCTTGTGAAGGAAAGTCAACATATCAAAGTGCCAAAGTTCTGGGACACTGTGAAATTCCTTTTGCTTCTCTCAAATCTGCTTAAAAGACTTTTCAAAGAGGAAAATGTTCCTTGTCTATATGGAGGTGGATCCCTTGCCAATCCCTGTAGATTTTCAAATCAAAACTTTTCATCTTACATCAGGCCACCCTAACCCCTTGTCACCATCCATTTTCAGATGTTTTATTCCCAAATGTCCCATTACTCTCAGAGCTCACCCCTCCCATCCTTAAAAGCCTTCAATTGCCAAAAAGCCTGCAATCTGGATGTGTGGAAACCACTACTCAAATAACTTGCCTATTTATTATCACAGAGAGACAATCTGTATTATTTTTTTCCTTTTTGAGGAGCCACCCCCCCCCCCATGGTGATACTCAGAATCCCAAAGACCATATTCATTTTTTTCCCCCTCTTGGCACTCCCAGTGGAGGCTGCAGTGCTCTGTCACCTCCATTTTACTGATGTGTGAGTTTTTCTTTACCCTGTGAATTACCTCTGTTGAATTTTCATTTGCTATTTTTCTTTCTCCCTTCCTTCCTTCTTTCTATTTTCTCTCTCTGTTATTCCTTCTTTCTTTTCTTTCTTCTTTTTTCTTTTTCTTTCTTTTTTCCCCTTCCTTCCCTCCTTCTTTCCTTCCTTTCTTCCTTCCTTTCTTCCCTTCTTTCTTTTTTAAAGGCTTCATGAAAATAACATATTTGAACAAGGTTCTGCATGACAATAATAAGAATTTATATATTGCTATAACACTTGCACGTTTTTGTGTTGTTGTGAGATACATAATATTATTATCCATGTGAAGAAACTGAATCTGAAAGTGTTTAAGTGACTTTTTCAGAGTCTTCACAGCAATCAAGAGTCTGAGGCAGGATCTGAACAGATCTTCCTGACTCCAAAGCTACCAAATAATTTACTGTAATACCTGTCTAGAAAAAGAGAACAAGTGAAATGCATGGTGTTGAATGTTGGCACCTGTACCTCGCAGTGTGATGTCATGCATTAAACTCTAGCTCTGGAGTTAGAGGACTTCAAATCCTTACTTAGTGTGATGGTGGGCAAGTCACTTGACCTTTCTTCTTCAGTTTTCTTATCTTTCAAATGAATGGAGTAGAATACATGACATCTAAAGTCCGCTCCAGCTATGTGAACCTAAGAACGCTGGGGCTGCATCCATGTGGATTTGGGTTCCAATTTTGCCTTCCACTCTGTGACTTTGGATGAATGTCTTATGCTCTCTGAGTATTGGTTCCTCTTATCAAACATTAGGATGATGGTACCCATTGTATTTATCTTATAGGGTGGCTGAAGGCTCGCTTGAACGAATAACAATGGTGTGTACTATTATTGACTTCCAAGTTTTAAAGGTATAATATATCATAATATCATTGGAAAATTCATAAAAAAGTGATTTTAGTCCCTTAGCAAACCACTTTCTCCCCATCTTTGTTCTAAATTCTTTGTAATATAACTTCAAATTAATCAATCAGCTGAAACTACTACCTTCATAATTACCAGTGATCCCTTAGGTGCCAAATTTAGTGAACTATGCTCAATTCTAATGCTTTTTGATCTTTCTGTGGCCTTGGACACTTCATGAGAATCTCCTCCTGAAAACTCTCTCTTCCCTCAATTTTCATAACACTACTCTCTTACCGTTTCCCTCTTATTAGTCAGATCATTCCTCAATCTCCTTTTCTAGTTTTTAATATTTGCTGTGTTGGTTTATTGTGAGTATTCCTCAAATCATTATTCTCGATTTTCTTGCCTACCTCTCTACTGTTTCTCAGTCATCTTATCAACTCCCATATGTTCAGACAGACAGCTAGCTAGCTAGCTAGCTAGCTAGCTAGTCAGATAGATGAGAATCATCTCTACAGAGGAAATACAACATGTCCCAAAAATTTTAGTGCAGTTTTTTACTTTAATAACTTCAAAAGTATAAACACTTCAAAATTACAAAGATCATTTGTAATTTTAATTATTTGAACTTATTTTATCCTTATTTAATTTGGTGCATTTGAACTAATACATTTTGATTGTATCTTAACAAGAGAGTACATCATATCATTATGAATTGTGTGTATGATAGTTCTGAATGACATTTTATCATCAGGGTAGTTTTTCTTACTGTCAAGGGTACTGCAATCATCCCAGACACCCAGACTCACCATCTTGTTGCCATCCTCAACTACCTCTCCTACCAATCTCTTATAGCAGCTTCACTGACTTTTTTTTTTAATTTCTACCTCCACAACATATGTTGGATACATTTCCTTCTCTCCACTTACTTAGCCAGACCCTCATTGCTTCTCCTCTGCACCTTTGTAATAGCCTTATAATTAATCTCTCTGCCTCAAGTATCTCTCCAGTCCTATATGTTCCCCAATATGCCATCCAAGTGATTTTCCTAAGGGGTAGGTGAGACCATGTCAATCCCCTAATCAAAAAGTGCTAGTACCTATTACCTGGAGAATCAGATATAAATCCTCTGCTTGACCTTTAATCTTTGAATAAACTGATCCCTCTTCCACTGTTCCAGTCTTCTTACACTTAACTACTGACTTTGCAATCCCCAATCGAGATATACTAGCCTATTTGACATTCTTTATATGACACTCCATCTCCCGTCTTTCTTTCTTTTCATTGGTGTTCTTCATGCTAACCCCACTGTATTTTTGTAATTCTGGCCCTAAGTCTCTTATTTCCCCTGCTTCATTCAATTACCAGAACCAATTTTACCTTCTCTGAGTCCTTTTCTGGACCTCCCAAATGCTTATGCCTTCCCCTGTCATATTACTTTCCATATATTCTATATATCTTGTACATACTTAATTATTTTCATGCTATCCCTCCATTACAATGGGAGTTTCTTGAGTACAGAGATTTGTTTTGTTTGTTTGGTTTTTTTTTTTTGGCTCTCCTATTTTTGCTAGTTAGCATAGTGAGTAGTATAAAGTAAGGGATATATTCATTTTATTTTATTGTTTTTTAAAAATTTTTTTAATGTTTCATTGATGCACCTTCTTATCTGTTTTACTTCCAATGCTATCCTTAAATAGAAATTCATTTGTAACAAAAAAAATATTGTTGACAAAATAAACTATAAATCCAACATGATATCGAGAATGGTTGGACCAATTCATGACTCAAACAACAATATGTTAATATACCAGTCTGCACACAGCCCCTTTCAAAATATACCATTTTTTTGTGTCTTTGCCAATATGGAGGTGAAATCTTAGAGTTGTTTTAATACCATTTAATGTGACATTCTGGTTATAAATAATTTGAAAAAAACTAATTTACTTGTTAATCGTTTACAATTCATCTTTTAAAAAATTACCTGTCCATATGATATGGCTATTTATCTACAGTGAGGTGGACTTTGTACTTACAAATATATCAAGACCCTATCTATATATTTCAAACAAAACACATAAAATTGTGGCAATTTTTTTTCCAAATGAACTCTTTACTTTCTTATTTTAGTTGTTTTGTACAAGATCTGTTTGATTTTATATAAATCAAAATTATCTTTTTTTTTATCCTTTATTGTCAATTCTACTCACTTTGTAGTTATGTATTGCTTCCCTAGCTATGGTGATACAAATTTACGTCCCCCTCACCCCCCACCCCCATTCTCCATTACTTCATTCTACTTAGGTATTATTTTATATTTCTACTTAGGTATCATGTCAATTTTGGAATTCACTGTAATATTTTATATGTGATATCATCTAACCTTATTTTTTCCCTCAACCGTTTTTCCCATTTTCCCAGCAGCTTTTGTTGAATAGGACAACTAGATTCTGCAGTACGTAGAGTGTAGAACCTGGAATCAAGAAGACTCAAATTGAAATCTTGCCTTTGATACTTACTGCATGAGCTTGGAAGAGTCAAAGTATACCACTTAATGAGTGCATTTCTTCATTTGTAAAAATGAGAAGGGTGGCTACCTCCCAGTGTTGTTGCAAAGACAAATTGAGATAGTAATCATATAATTTTTTTGCAAACATTAAAGTACTATATTAATGCTAGTTAATATTATCCCAGTAGTTGGTATTGCTTGGATTTGTCAAATTGGCTATTATGTTCAATTCCATCTGGGTCTTGATTACCTACTCTCCTCCACTGATTTACCTTTAAACTAATTTCAAAAAGTGTTGATGATTATTTTATAATGTAATCTAAGATCTGGTAATACTTAAAACTATTTGTTTCTATTTTTTTCAATATTTTCCTAGAAATTTTTTACCTTCATAATTAATCTTACTAAGCAATTCCGTGACAGATTATTTGATATGACACATTAAGTCTATAAAATTAGGTTAGCACCATCTTTTTTATAGTGGTACAGTCCAACCACGGACTATAAGTATGTATCTAATTACTTGTCATCCTTAATTTTTCACTTATGTAATTTTATCCATTTAATTCCTGAGTATATTTTGACAAATCAAATGCTATATATATATATATGTATATATATATATGTATGTATATATGTATATATATATACACATATACACACATACATATATATTCAAAATGCATATTTTAAATGCATCTTGAATATATATGTATATATATGTATATATATGCATGTATGTATGTATGTATGTATGTACAATCTCTTTCTGCTTGGTTTTGTTAATAACATACATAAATGTCCAGGCCATTCCTTGATCCATCCAACATTGCTGAAAAGGGATATCTAGGAGAACATGTTCCCTGGTCACTTTCTCTTCCCTTACATCCTAGAGAACTGGGAAGTTAGGTGGTATGGATGAAACAGTGTTAGAGTCAGATTCAATAAAACTGGAATTAAAATCCTACCTTACTTAGACTCTTAAAAGCTATGTGACTCTGGGATAGTCAACCAATCAGCCTCAGTTTCCTCATCTGTGAAATAAGGATAATAGCACCTACCTTACAGGGTGGTAGTGAGGATTAAATGGGATAATATTTGTGAAGCACTTTGCAAACCAAGTGCCATGTAAGTTGTAGCTATTACTATGATGATGATGATGAGGAAGAAGAGGAGGATATAGAAGAGGAGGAGGAGAAGGAGAAGTAGGAAAGGGAGGAAGAGGTAGAAGAAGAGCATGAAGAGGAAGAGGAAGGGAAAGGTCAATGCTAGGCTCTTGCCTTTGCTACAGTTCTGAGTGTGTGACAGGAGACAGAGTTCAAAGTCTTCATGACAAGACACTGAAGCAGGTTCCTGGTCTCTGAATATTTTTTACACTCACAATGCTAGATTAAATTACAGACAGGTTGATGAGAAACATTGGGCAGTGGTTCAGATGTGGAACTTAGAGTGGGATATTTATTTACAGTGTTGTTGTGTAGGTATGTGTGTGTCT
>CM053584.1:42440130-42469245 GCA_028627135.1 Pseudochirops cupreus | reverse complement strand
ACACACACATATGTACATATATACACACACAATCACATATGTATTCACATGCACATATATCCTCTTATATAGACATATATATGTATGTATACATACATAAACATATATATTCCCTTCAACTATCCCCATACTGAGAAAATTTTCAAAAGTTACTATTATTGCTTTTCCATATAGGCATATAAATAGTTCAACTTTGATAAGCTCCTTATGATTTCTTTTCCCTGTTTACCTTTTCATGCTTTTCTTGTTTCTTTTATTTGCATGTCAAATTTTCTATTCCACTCTGGTTTGTTTTGCTTTTTTTTTCATCAAGAATGTTTGGAAGTCCTTCACTTCATTGAATGACCGTATTTTCCCCTAAAACAGCAGTTCTCAACCTGGGGGCTGCGACCCCTTTGGGGGTCAAATGAGGTTGCCTAAGATCATCAGAAAACACATATTTCCAATGGTCTTATGAACCAAAACACTGCTCCTCTATCGGTCTCCAGGAAGGTCCACCCACATGCAGATACACCCACATATGAGTATTAAAGGGTTGTGGCATTAGGAAGGTTGAGAACCACTGCCCTAAAACATTATACTCAGTTTTGCTGGGTAGGTGATTGTTGGTTTTAATCCTAGCTCCTTTGATGTCTGGAATATCATATCCCAAGCCCTTTGATACCTTAATGTAGAAGCTGCTAGATATTATGTTATCCTGATTTTGTTTCCACAATATTCAAATTGTTTCTTCTTTGCAGCTTGTAATATTTTCTCCTTGATCTGGGAAATCCAGAACCTGGCTATAACATTCCTAGGAGTTTTCTTTTGGGAATCTTTTTCAAGAGGTGATCAATGAATTCTTTCAATTTCTATTTTGCCCTCTGGTTTTAAAATATCAGGGCAATTTTCCTTGAGAATTTCTTGAGGGATGACTTCTAGGTTCTTTATTTTATCATGGCTTTGAGGTAGTCCAATAGTTTTTAAATTATCTCTCCTGGATCTATTTTCCAGGTCACTGTTTTTCCAATGAGATATTTCCCACTGCCTTCTATTTTTTCATTTGTTTGGATCTGTTTAATAGTATCTTGATTTCTCATAAAGTAGTTAGCTTCAATCTAATTCTAAAGGAATTATTCACTTCAGTGAGCTTTTGAAATTCTTTTTCCATCTGGCAAATTCAGTTTTTTAAGGCATTCTTTTCATTAGATTTTTGGGCCTCTTTTGCTATTTGAGTTAATCTATTTTTTAAGGCATTATTTTCCTCAGTCATGTTGTTGACTCTCCTTTCATGATTTTCTTGTATCATTCTCATTTCTCTTCCTAATTTTTTCCTCCACTTCTCTTACTTGATTTTCAAAATCTTTCTTGAGCTCCTCCATGGCCTGTAATCAGTTCATATTTTTCTTGGAAGCTTTTGGTGCAAGAGTTCTGACTTTGTTTCTTCCTCCCATTCCATGTGTTGATCCTTTTTGTAACCCAAAAAATGAATCCAAGGTTTGATTGCTGTGCTTGCTTTGCTTCCTTTGCTTGCTCATGTTACTCAGTTGCTTGACTTTTGAGGTTTTTGCCACAGTAGAACTCTGCTTCCAGAAAGGAGAGCTTTGTCCCAAATTTCTGGGGTTTTTGCAGCTTCCAGAGCTATTATTTGGGTGCCCACTCTGCAGCCCCCACAAGCTCTGTTCCACTGGCCACACACCCCAGGACCTCCTCCCAAGACAGCGATCCAGATCCAGGCAGGTTAAGGCAAGAATGATTACCCTCTGAGTGGTCCCAGTACAATCTGCAGGCCAGGAGTTCTGAAGCAGCCGTGTGGAGGCAGCTGCATGGCTGACAAGCCTCCATTGCTTCTTGCTCTGGGGGCAGAGGCTGTACTGCATTTGATCTCCCCCTCCCTACTCTCCAGTTCAAAGTTCTGCACTGACCTTTTACTTTGTCTTTTGATATTAAAGGGTTGATAATTCTGGAAACCACCACCACTGCTGGTGATCCACTCTCCTGAAGTCTGCTCCAGCAGCTATTGGTCAGGGCCACCCTGGGGCTAAAACTTCAGGCCATGTGGGGCTGGGCTGGGCTCCCAGAGGGCTATAATGGACCCTTCCTGTCTACCTGCCAGGCTGCCTTCAGCAGGAGATTTGTTTATCTCTGTCACTTTGTGGGTTCTGTAGCTCTAAAATTTGTTTAGAGTCACATTTTACAGGTATTTGAGGTGGTTATGGGGGGAGCTTCAAAAGTTTTCCTGCTCCTATGCTGCCATCTCAGCTCCTCCCCCAGAAGGAAACTTTTAAAAGTGTAAAAGTGTATGAGAGCAGGGTGGAGTCCAAAAGGGAGCAAGTGGTTCATTTATCAGAGATGGTTAAATTGAAGTGTTGAATCCATGTCTTTCCTGAGACTGATATAATATGAGTTTCATAACATCCAGTGTCATGAGAAGTCACACTAATTAGCTTAAAAGAATTATCATCAGGGGCAGACAGTCTCCCCTCATATTCCATCTGGGAAATGATCCATCTTGGTCTGCTCTCCCCTGGTGAGATCATGAGTAGTTGCATACTTTTAGATTCAAAATACCATCTAATCAGCTGGGTCTCATTTCCTATTTTTGGGTCTGGATGGGACAGAACATCATCTCCATGGGTCCTGTTCAGCAAGGACACATCTTCTGAGATGCAGCTGCCTTTCTTTATCCTCTTACTTTTTTTTTCTTCACAGTGGCCTCTTTAATTTTTATGGTCCTGAGATTCTGAACAGTCTGACTCTCACTCTTGATCACAAGTGTGTTTTGGCTACAAAAATAGCCTTGCATTTGCTTTGTATGTATTGTTAATATACATACATATGTTTATTTTCTCTTTCCTACAGATTATACACTCCTTTAGGACATGAATTCCTTTATTATTCTATTTTTGAATACTCAGTGACTAGGGCAATGTTCCACAAAGAGCAGGTGCTTTAAAAAATGCTTACTGATTGGTTGATTAATTAATAGGTAGAAAGAGACTTAAGTCTAATTTCAGAAGATCAAGAAATGAAAGCAATATACACACTCAAACATCCGTTTATGTACATAGGGAGAAACTTCAAAATGATATCCATAATCAATTAACTTCATTCTGATTATCCACAAAGGAAAAACCAAGTTGATGAAGAATGCCTATTGTTGAAAATAAGTTATGTCATTAAAGTGATGAACTATGGATTTTTTAATATGCTTATGTGGGACATACTTTATAGTGTCTTGAAGAAGAAGGTAAAAAAAAGAACAACTGGTAGGATTTCCTTTAAAAAATGCAAAGTTCTTATAGTAACTTCATTTTTTCCCTTCAGCGTAAACAATGACCCAACTTTTTTATGCCATTATTGTCCCGGTAAATTTCTAATGTTTAGACAGTCTCTGAAGAATTTACATTGGGGATCACCCAATGGCAATGGAAAGGCATATGAAGTGAGAGAGTGGGAGGCAAGAAATATCCATAGTTCATTAAAAGTAATTATGAAAAGTAGTATAAACAGTACATGCATACATATGTACATATATTATATAACATCATACTATATCATAGTATATCATGTCACATAATGTTGTCATACTGCTTCAAAGCATAGCATTGAATATCCCATATTATGATATCATGCCATGTCCAATTTGTTACTACATGTTATGTTAATATTATATTATGTTATATTGAGTTGTGTTATTCTGTTATGTTACTGAGAAAATGTTATTCACATGAAGGAAATAAGGGAGATCCAATATATCACATGAATGCTTCAATTCTATCTACACAATGTCAAGAGAAGATAAGACAGGTTCTTAGCTTATCTGGTGGAGCTACTTGAGCAAAAAAGTCGAGGTGATATGATCAGTGTCTCAAAGAATGGGTAGGCATGGATGGATTTGTGATCTATATCACTGGAGACAGTACTCACATACCAATGGTGGCATACATGCTCCTGTATATGTATGCATTTTACACATATGTGACCACTTGTGTCCTCACCTATGTCATTTATACATGTCTGCACATGTATATGTGTGTGTGTATTTGTCTTTTTAACTAAAGATTCTTTTCATTTCTCTCTAGGATTTTGCAAATATTTTCTCTAGCATTGTTGTGATTAAAAATGTCATCATCCTCTGCAGACAACTACTAACAAGCTTCTCCTAATTTAGCTGAAGTAGCATTTGAACTATAACTATAGATTCCATTATCAGTCCTATTAGGATGTGCCCACATTGATCCTTTCCCAGTCCTGCTTTATTGAATGCAATGAAGATGTTTCCTACACCCGGATGAATCACTGAAGGGGATCTCTATTAGAGGGGTTGAACAATATACTGAGTTACTATATAACGGAGAGAAACCAGCTGCTGTCCATCATCATAGAATGCAGCCTGAAAAGAAATATGCTGAAAGGAAAGCACAGGTATTCAAGTTATTTATAAGGAAGATAAGACCTTGTAAACATTCAATAAGTTAGCGAGGACAGCTGCAAGAAGATCCAATGGAGTTTTGTAAACATAGATTGGACATCATCTATGGAGGAGAGGGAGAGTTTAAAAGGAGTCCAACCAAAAGATAAGGACAATGATATAAATGATTCATTTAAATCCTATCACTACTAAGTTTCTAAAAATCACTTCTTAGAGGAAGTGATTCTTGTCTCTGGCTTTCTCTCCTATTTTTGTCCTTGCTCATCAGGAACGTTCTTACTCTTTAAATTGTGGTTTCTCTATGTCTATTATATACCCTGTAAGTGAAGACAGAGTTATCACATAAAAACATTTTTATCCTTAAAAGTAGTAGTAAAGTCATTTGTCACTTTGAAAGTTCTGTTCTACTGTCTTTATTTCTCTTATTAAATCTGGAAAAAATAAAATTAACCTATATTTATACATACATGCATACATTCATATAATAGACAAAAAAGGAGTGGGAAGGGAGGAGAGAGACAGAGAGAGACAGAGAGAGACAGAGAGAGAGTGAGAGAGAGAGAGAGAGAGAGAGAGAGAGAGAGTTTTTTAATTCATCATATGGAGATAAACTACCACACCATAAAAAGCAGAAATCAAGTTTTAGATGGCCTCATATGCATGTACATAGACATAAGGATATATGTGTGTGTTTTCTGGATCAGCAAGGGTATACTTATCCATGCAATATCAGAATGGCAGATATATGCATATATGCACATCTATATATGCTCCCCATTTGGTAATCTCATTAATGTTAGTATTCCTTCCCATACTGAAGATCTCAGCTTACCCATACCTACCTGCAAATCTTGAAAAGATTTTTACTGATGTCTTTTCATAAATTTAACTTATGGAATCCATGAAAAGGATACAGGTGCTATCTTCTCTTGACACAGTATGATACAACTGGAGGATGTGAGCTGTACAGTGATTATTATGAGAAACCAAATCAGCATCTTCTTTACAAATCATGGTCTTAGAGCATTTTCTGGGGCACTAAGACCTGATGTAACTTGACTCGGATCACATAGAGAGTAGATGTCAAAGGAAGGACTTCATTCCAAATATCATCAATCTAAAAGCTAATTCTCTGTGAACTCTGCCAAAATTGTCATCCTAGACTCAAGCATATGGAAAATATATGCAAAACTGTCACTACCAGCTGAGGTCACCAATAAAGATCTCTTATTAGAGGTGTCATTTAGTGTGAACTTTGAAGAAAACTTGGGATTTTGAGAGGTCAAGAAGAAAGTGGCATTCCAAGTAGAGAGGCCAGCCTATGCAAAGGCACAAAGGTGGTAAAACAAATATTATAGTTGAGGAACTGAAGTTAGACTGGACCATATAATACATGAAAGGGAATTATACATATAAAAGTTAAAAGATAGCCTGTAATCAGAATTTAACAGCCTTTCTACTAGTGTAGGGTAGACCCTACAGGCAAGGAGAGGGCATTGAAGCTTCCTGAGGAGGGGATACATAAAGGTAAACATAGATTTTAGTCATTTCAATTGGAAGAATGGACAGGGAAGGGAAGGGAGACAAACAGGTCAGTTAGGAGGGAATGACAATAGTCCAGGCAAGGGATGATGAGAGCTTGAACTATATTAAGGACCTTTGAGTAGAGACATATGAAAAGAAGCAGAGGATGATGGGAACAGTGAATTTAGAAGACTTACTAACTTATAGTATATGCAAGGAGTAGGAGAAAATGGAAAGTCAAGTATGAGTCTGAGGCTGTTAACATAGGTTATGTGAAGGATGAAGAAACGCTCAAAAGAAATAGAAAGTTGAGAATTCAAGGGTTTGGGGTATATCCCTAGACTACATAATTTCATATGTAACCTTTTTGAGGATAAATTTCTACCAGCATGGACATTTTTTCCTCACAGATTCCTCATTCACAGTGAATGGTACATCAGGGTGCCACAGATCACTGTCTGGCAAATGTCAGTCAAAGGGATCAATAAACATTTTCCAGAAGATTAAACTTCCGATTTCTGTAGACTAAAAGCACAAAGCTTCAGAAATTCTCAGAAAAAAAGTGATAGAAAAATGGATTAAATATCCAAACATCTGGTAATTTGCCCATCTATGGTTCTTTTCTTTATTTCTAAACCCATTCTTGTTTTTTGTTTTTTTTTTTCCCCCTGGTACCTTAGTCCTGGTCTAGGATCTGTTTCACTCATCCCTAAGTAAGTTATAGAAAAGCAATTTTAAATTCCAATTCCTTTTAACTCTGCATTCCAATGACCCCATCATTAGACAAGGGGATAGGAATTAGATTTCATTGGTATAAGGACCTCCCAGGTGAGGAAACCTCTCCACCAATGTAGGTAAGTGCATTTTCTGCAACTTATAGTTTGAAAGACTTGACTCAAGAACTGATAAATTGAGACTTATTCAGGATCAAAGGACAAGTATGTACAAAAAGATGTCCCTGGCCTATAAGAACTTACAATATACCCCAGAAAACAAAATTGACAGGACTCTGTACAAAAATACACACATGGTGAATTGGAGATAATATTGGATGGAAGGGGGTTCAGGAATGAATTCTTGAAAAAAGTTGGATTTTACTCCCAGGAAACTAGGGAAGTCAAAAGGTACAAATGAAGAGGGAAATAATTCTAAGGATAGGAAGTGAAAATGCAGTCAGGAGATAGCGTCTTATTGGGAAAAAAGGGACAGAGACTGGTATAAATAAATCTTAAAATACATGGAGGGAAAATATGGATAAGAAGATAGGAAAGGTAGAAGGGGGAGGTCAAACTATAAAGGACTTTCAAAACCAAACAGAGGAAGCTAGGCAATGATTCTCTTCTCAACAGGTATGCTGGGCTTGATCTCCAGCTACTAACGGAACCCTCCAAACCCCTCAAAATACTATGGTTGTACCCAAAGGAATAAGGGTTGTTCTCATAAAAAAAATTATGGAACAATTTTATCCGGAGATTAGGAGATGAATGCACCAAAATTCTTCAGCATTATAATGATGCCTTGCACACACTCAATTTCCTTGCTCTTAGCCAACCTACTCAACTCACTACCCTTTACAACGCACACTGCACCTCCTGCTGCACATTCACACCATGAATAAGGCTACTGGTGCTGTCAATTGCCCAAGTGTCAGTTTATCAGGTAATTCTATATGTTTTTTTCAGTGCTTGTTGACTTTATTTCCTGATGTTGTATGGCTATGTTAAATTTTTCTTTAGGTATATTCAGGTCAATAGAAGGAAAGGGTTCTGGTTTGGGGTAAAAGCACATGGAGTCAAATCATAGTTTGCCACTTCTTGTGTGACCTTAATCAATTAACTCAATTGTTAATTGCTTAAGGTCACATTTTTTTTCACTTATAATAGGAATGTGTTGGATTAGATGGCCTCTGAGGCTCCTTCCAGCTCTAAAGTAATAATCCTATAATACTTTCATTGTAAAAATATATTTAACATAGTGGTCAGAGAAGATAGGCACATAATTTTCTGTACTATATGAACAATTCCTTATGGAAAGAGGTCTGACCTCAAGGTTTTAAGGTGCTGAGGAGAGAAGGAAAGAGAGAAAGAGAGAGACAGAGACAGAGAGACAGAGTGAGACAGAGACCGAGACAGAGAGAGACAGAAGAGAGAGAGAAACAGAAACAGAGAGATAGAGAGACGCAGGGAGAGAGAGGCAGAGACAGAGACAGACAGAGGTAAAGATTAGAAAGCCATATAGATAGATGATAAATACATTAATGCATATGTTAAAGAATATGTGTATATATATATATATATATAAATTAAAATGTATATATTGATTTTAGATAGATAGAGATAAATAAGATAGATGGAGATAAAGAGATAGATGACAGAGATATTGATAGAAAAATCTTTAGATTAGATAGAAATATAGACCTCAGATACTAGTTGTATGACCCTGGGCAAATCATTAACCCTGTTTACCTCAGTTTCTTCATCTGTAAAATGAGCTGGAGAAGGAAATGACAAATTATTCTGGCATATTTCCCAAGAAAACCCAAATGGGGTCATGAAATGTCATACATGACTAATCAATTAAACAAAAACAAAAATAGATAACAGATATGTGGAAACATAAAGATAGATGATAGACAGATAGCTAGATCTGAAACATAGCTATGAGATTTCAGAGGGTTATTCTCATGTCTCAGGATCACAATTTTTACTTATCCTATTGTGTGTTTGAAAGCATTTCTTCAAATTGTGCATTGAAGGGATTTATTTAATCAAGGAAAGTGTCTTCTGTTGCTGTATTCCTTAGATAAGAAAGATCAGAAAACCTTGACTAGCAACTACTAGCATTTGGTTGTCTTTAGTAATAGAAAGGAATTACGGAGCCAACTTGATGTGGTCAGAATACTTTGGCAGATATTCACCAATTAAAATTATTTTTAGACTTCACTAATTAAGCACATTTGTAAATGTGTCTCAGCAGTTCTCTACAACCTCTCAAGAACTTTGGAATTGATTATGTGACATGGGAAACACTGATACAGGACCACTCAGCATAGTATGCCCGCATCAGAGAAGGTGCTGTGCTCTATGCACAAAGTAGAATTGAGACAGTTCAAAGGAAACACAGGACATGCAAATTTGGAGAATCTACCCCAAATGTTTACACGGATCATTTGTGCCCAACCTGTGGTACAGTACCCTGAGCTCGTATTGGTCAGATCAGCCACAATTGGAGACATTGAAATTTAACTTTAGCACAGTGATGACATTTTGATCCTCTTTGAGAACAAAGGACAACAATCAACCAACCAAACAACCAACTGAGGCAAACAGAATTAAGTGACTTGACTAAGGTCACACTGCTAGCGAGTGTCTAAGGTCAGATTTTATTTCATCTTTCTGCTTCTAGGTCCAGCATTCTATCCACTATACTACCTAGATCTGCATGTATACGTGTATGTGTATATATACAGAGAGATGCGTGTGTGTGTCCTGAACAATAATTATCATCAAATATTAATTTTGCTTTACCATTCTTTTCTCCATCTTGGTTGTACAAAATACCACGTACATGTATTTTTTTTACAAGATTGAAAATTAGTTGTTTCACAAATCTAATTTCCTACTGTCCTTTCTCCAAATGGTTTCCTTCCCAAATGAAATTTCCCTTGATTGCAAACGTGCAGAAGATATCCAGAGTGGACACAGAACAAAAATAAATACTGATGCTTGACCTCAATGGAATTTGTGTGTTAATTATAGAAAGAAATGAAAATCAACTCTTTTTATGTTGCAAGGGAAAAAATAATAGGAAGAGTTATGATATTTTCTCTAGCTCCCTGTGAATATGTTTTACACTGTCCACAATTTGAAGATGTTCTCTGAAGTCAGCAGGAATGCTTAATGAGGAGTTCACAGTGGAGAAGACAGAGGCAAGAACCTGACTTTTTTGTCTCTTTCCTATTCATTTTTATGTAAAAAAGGGAAAGTCCATTATAAATAAGGTAGATATCAATACATATTATGCTTTCCTGCACTGTAAAGATGTTGTTTATCTAAAATATTCATCTATCTTCAGTTCTTTCTGAGTGACAATAATAATGTTCCTTTATCACAATCCCTTTGTTGTTCATTAGTGATAATAATGGAAGGTGGTCATAATCACTTTGTTTTCCATCTATCTCTTAAGTTTTGCCAGGATGCCAAGTTATTGCCTATTTTGAAGTATCACACTTTCTTTCTTATAGATTTTTGCCCTTTCCTTTCATAAAACACCGTAATAATTTCCACTATGACTCATTTTACTGAACATTATTTAAAATATTGTCAATTGAAATTCGTAGATTGCATTTCTTGAACTGAATTGAATTTCTTTATCTTTAAAATAAATATAGTTTCAACTACAATCTGCCCCCCAAAAAAGTTTAATATTAATGAGGAATTTAATCCCTTTTGCACCAAGCTAGAATTTATGTCATGATTTCCATGTCAAGTGTTCTAGAAAACTAGCAGCTATAGACAGGAGTAAATAGTTCTGGAGAATAATAGCTCCCAAAAGGACAGTGGAATCATTAGTTCAAAGACTAGATCAGTATAGAAGTGTTCTTTGGAAAGATAATGCCCTATAGTTTCTTTAAATTGTTCTCAAATTGATGAAGAAAAAGTGAGCTTTGTCCAGTGTTTTAAAAAGTTGAACATCATCCTCACTTTTTTTTTGAGAGGCTAGTACAACAGTTTGGTTGTTGGGGGTAACTGAGACAAAGATATATTTCCATCAGAACGCCCTGGGAGTCCTAACCACTAGGCAGCAGCATGATGTGATTTGAAAATATGTTCTTCTCCATAGCTCTAGCCAACTCCTTTGTACTTTTGCCAAGTATAAATTCTGGAATTATTTGAAGGACCAAGGCAATCAGCTAGGAATATGACAGGAATAAAAAAAAAACAATTCTTCTACCATAACTCAGATAAGAATGAAAACAGAAATTGTTAATAGCAGAAAAAAGGAAAACAAGTTCAAAAACAAACTTATATGCCAAATGTGATTTAAAGCTGTGACTGTTTAGTGTACGAAATCAGAAAAGAGCTAAAATAGCTGCCCCCACCTTCCACTCCCAAGCTTCTCTTAAAATCCAATAGGAAACATTAGAGATTAGAGAGACAGAGGGAACAGCATAGAGATCATGCTGACATTTTGCAGAGAAATAAGAAGATCCCTAGAAAAAGAGAAGTGATCTAGTTGGATCCATATCTTAAGCATGATTTAGCTTGACTATTTGGCTTCCCCAGTCATGTGTCTTCTATATGTACAAGTAGCCTCAATATAAGTTCCCTGGTTATATTTGATTATTGCATGTTTCCCTTCTTTCAAACAATGTTATTGTGTGAGAGAATATTTTCTTTTGGTATGGAGACTTTCTTGTCATATATCCTGTTACACAATCTAGTTAAATTTCTTTTGTCTTTTACTGATGTGTCCTCTGGTTGGTTGATATAAAGAAAAAACATTGATATGATTGATATGATCTCTTCATTTAGGGTTTGTCATGAATGCTGTAAAGCCACACATGAGCAGCTTTTCAGAGGACTACTGCTATGAATATATTTCAAGTTTCTGATTACATATCTCTCTATTTATTCAATAACAAATCAGAGCAAAACATACATAGAAAATCAAAATGCAGCATTTACAATGTAACAAATTATCACAGAAAATCAAAATACAGCTTTCACCATGTCACAACTCAACAACTTATCACCAAAGTGGTCACATGGTTTTCAACAAAGTACATTCATTTAGTCAATCACAAAATCCTTAATTCAATCACAAAGTACAAAAGTCAAAGTTCTCCACCCCTGAGTCACAGTAAATCATAATCTTCTCAGTTGGTACACAGTATCCAAGTAAAGTCTTCTTTCAGCTTGACTCCAGGCTGGCTCTCAGCTTCCACGTTTCCTCTTCCATGGTTGAAGCTCCAGCTGTCACCTGGGTTCAAAGGCAGGCAGTTCCCAGTTGCTTGTCCAACTCCTTGTCCAGTTCTTCATCCAGTTCCCATTCCATATTGAAGCTCACAGTGTCCAGTTCACCTTGAGTCCTTCATGGTTCCTGTTTCTGGGAACACAAAGCTCCACAGAGCCATGATAATGTCCATACACATTACCTGCACCATCATCAATCCACTATCTGCCTGTGAAATCAACACAGACCCACAAACAAGGTCCAAGAGGTCAGCACAAATCATCAGTAAAGTCCCAGCACCATCAAAACCCTCCTCCAGGACTTTTGTAAGCATACAATCATTTTCTTTTTTTTGAATGTGAAGAAAGGTGGCCCTGCAGTACCAGATCTCAAACTGTACTACAAAGCAATATTTGTTAGAACAATGTAGTCCTGGCTAAGAAATAACAGTGTATCAGTGGAACAGATTAGGCACATGATACAAAGTAATAAATTATGATGATAATCTAGCATTTGATTTGACAAAAAGTATTGGGAAAATTGGAAAGCAATTTGGCTGAAGCAAGGTATAGATCAACATCTCGCACTGGTATACCAAGATCAGATCAAAATGGGTATATGATTTAGACAGAAAGGGTGATATGACAAGCAAATTAGGGGAGCATGGAATAAATAATGTATGACCAAATAAGCGATAGAGAGCATTATGAGATATAAAATGAACAGTTCTATAGGATATGTATGATGATCAGTTGTGAATGACTTAGCTATTCTCAGCAATACAGTAATCCAAGACAATTCTAAAGCACTTAGGATGAAAAATGCCATTCAACTACAGAGAAAGAACTGATGGAACTTGAGTGCTGATTGAAGCATACATTTTTCTTACTTTATTTTTCTTTCTTTTATTTACATTTTCTTTTGCAACATGACTAATATGGAAATGTTTTGCATGACTTCACATGTATAATCTACATGAAAGCATTGCCTTCCTAATGAGGGGCATAGAGAGGGAGAGAAATAATTTGGAACTCAATTTAAAAAAAAAGAATGTTAAATTTTTACATGTGATTGGGGGAGGGTAAATAAAGAAGAATACTTAATGTGAATAAATAGACAGAGTTGGCATTCCCCCCTGGACCAAGCTATGGGAGGTACAATATTTAATAGTTCGCAGCCCATTCTTCTCCCATTTTCATGAGACACAAAAACATCTCCTCCTTCTTGCCTCTTTAAATGTCTCTCAAGTATCAATCCTGTGTGTCAAATCCTAGTTCAGTTTTTTTCTCTGATTATAATATTACATATGTTAACACAATTTTGTATACACTTCTATTTCCAGGTTGGAATTCTTCAATTGCATCATAACAAGTCTACTATATGTACCTATCTATAACTCCATCTGTAGTCCACTAAAATTATTTCCATATTTTTCCACTGAATTAACCTCCTGTGTACTGCTATTGATTATTATTCTCATCTTAAAGTACAGTGAATATTGTGTGTCACTACTAAGAACCAAAAACTTGTGTTCCTTCTCTCCTTGTTATATGACCTTCTATCCCTGAGAAGATATATTTTTGTGGGAGCAGGACAATGAGTTTCACTGATGGGATACAATCACCTTGATGGCACAACGTTAAAATACTAATAAATTTATTATTCATTCTAATAGGTCTCATGTTCTTTTCATTTCTTATAAGGATATAATTAAGATTATTTCTGCACAGAAAAGTCTTCATCCTTCACATCCACTTCAGCCCTGGAATTCACACTGCTGATATACCCTTAACCCCTTTAGCACTTCGCTCTGATTGTATGACTCCTCACTGAACCTTAATACAAAGAGAAGGTGTAGACCAGCCATCTCTTTGATTCTCAACAGACTTAAAATCAAACACCTCCTTCATACCTCTGCCCCTATCCTTTTTAAACTCCCTTTTACATACCGTCTACCCCATTAGATGTATAATCTATATCAGATTGCTTACCATGTCAGGTAGAGGGTAGAGAATGGAGGAATAGACAGAATTTGGAACTCAAAACTTAGGGGAAGAAGAATATTAAAAATTGTCCTTACATGCAATTGGAGGAAAAGAAAATGTTATTAAAAAGAAAAGAAGGTAACCTCCACAATGGCACAAACTTTCCTATTGCTTGTGCTTGTATAGTACAATGAGAAAAAGTAAGCTTTGTCCAGTGCCTGAAAATAAATTGGTCATCTTCCTCATTTTATAGCACAATGTTTGGCATGTAGTAAGCAGTTAATAAAATTTTTTTGATGGATTGTTTGATGATTGTGATGAATAATGATATGTCTGTGTACCATATTTAAAAACAAATATTTTAGACTGTTAGATTCCTATCACTTCACAGTGGTTTCTGGTTTCAATTGCTGGTTTTGTCTGGAGAGAACAGTTACGCATTCTCAATTCCTTCTCATGACACTGTTATTGGTTGTATTTTTCATTCCCAATGGAGAAAATGATGTTTATCTTCAAGCTCTCTTATGATCATAGTTTATTAATTGTCCTTTTTTTCTTGACACAGTATGAACCTGCATTCTTCTTAAACCAATGTTCCTTTCATAGATGACAGTGATTATATAATGACCAGCAAGGAAAAATCATATTCACTAAAGGAAAATCAAAAACAAATACTTTATTACTAGAGTAAAATGTCATGACTCAGTTACATGCAGTGTGGTATTTGGACATATTATTAAATCAGATAAATTAGGATAATCTGTTGGTGAAGCAATTGATATTTTAGCATTTGAGATAAAAAAAAAAAACTCACCAAAAGTGATGGGGAAATGAAAGATTGCTTCTGAGAAGCCAATGGAGAAACTCATTGAAATTTTGGAATGAGAGACTGCAATTATAAAGTCATATTATGTAGAAATAACTCTACTTTTACCATGATTGTAGATTCCCCTTTAATAAAAAATGAGGAAGGTGATCAATTTATTTTCAGTCACTGGACAAAGCTTACTTTTTCTCATTAATTTAAGAACAGTTTTAAGAAACTGAGAAAGTAAAAATCTTTCAACAGGATTGATCACATTATTTGAATTAAGACTATTAATACAATCTCTATTACTTGGTTTTCAGTCAAATTGGATGCTCTAATTTAATACCCTATATAACAGAAGTCAGACTGTTACAAAATTTGGAAGTGAAGATTTGGTTAAAGTGGGAACATGAGAAATCTCCATTGAAGGAAAATGGTTGCCTTGCTTCTGTAGCTCTTAAAGGCTTGTTTTCTTTTCCCTGTGAAGTCAAAGGATGAAAACTGATATTATCTTCTGTCCTGGTCATGCAACTTTCAGCCGCTCCCTTCCACTGAAGAAATGTCCCTATGTCCTGCCTATGCAATATTAGAACCCTAGACCTTTCAATTCACCTTGTCAAGATATCTAAAATTTCATCCTCCTTGAAGATGTTGTCTCCTCCTGTGTCAGTGAGAGTTCCTTGAGGGCAGTGGCTGTTTCACCTTTTTAAATTTCCATTGTAAGCATTTTGCCATGTGTTACACATAGCAAGTGTCTAATAATTTTCATTCAGTCAGTCAATAGTTCTCACTTGGTTTCCTTCAAGAAAGACTCAACTTAAATCCTATTTTCTGTAGGAGGCCTTTTTATCTAGTAGCCTCTTGCCTTCTGAGTCTATCTTCCATTTGCAATATTTTGTATATTTGTTCCTAGATATTCTATGCTGTCTTCTGCATTATAACATGAGATACTGTAGTGTCGATGCAATATTTGCAATGCCCATGATCACAGTAAAGACTGTGACTATAAGTATTGCATGACACTCGATCGTAAAATATACCAGATTCCCCAGGTAGAGAACAGAACTGAAACATGTATTCAGACACCAGAAAACCAAATCCCAAAATCAGTAAGCTGATTCCATCATAGTACCAAAGATATTCAGAAGCCATAATAACACTGAGAGCAATGCCATCCTTTAGCCTTCCCACAAACCAATATAAAATCAATATTTACTTACAAACCTGTCTATCTCCTTCCCTGAGCTCCTCTGTCTCCCACTGTCTGGTTAGTTCTGACTACCAGCTTCCCATGGGCTCTGCTTTCCTTCAGTAAACCCCTCCCACCACAGGCTCCATGTGACTACATTCAGCCTATCAGAGGGCAGAATTTATCTTCACAGCAGGGAAGCTTCCTGTGAGCTCTGGTTCCCTTCAGCAAATTCCCTCCCTCACAGGCTCCATGTGATTGCATTGAGCCTATGGGGGGCAGAGTTTACTTTCAAAGCCAGGGAGGTCTTCAAACTTCCCCCGGGTCTATTAAGAGTAAAGGAAAATATCCAAATTCCCATTACAGGTCCTTAAGGGCATAGGTCATTGTCCTCCCCCTCCCCCTGATCTATATAACTAGTCACTACAATAGTGCCTGAAAGATATTAAACACTTAATGTTTGTTGAGTAATACTTTTTTTTCTTTCATTTACAAATTAATTTGTTTTATTTGAAAATGGAAAGAGTAGCTAACTCACTAAATCATGACACTCAGTAATGACTGCTTGGAATAAATGTTAAGGCATGGATTAAATTTGCTTTTTAAAAAGAGTAGGGTTTATAACAAAGAGGGTCTTATAGAGCAGCATCTGTTACAGTTTACATCATGAAATTAAATTTTAGTACATGTTGTTTAGATGATGATGATGATGGTGATGATACATTGTATACAAAGGAAGAGATAAATGTGGCATTCAAGATCCATGCCTAGCTCATTCAAAATGTTGCCTTTTCCATAGAGAGGGGATAAATATATTTTATTGAATTCTCTTATTTTTAACACATTATTTATAGACTAAAAAAAAGATTTCCTTTTCTCTATCTTTCTACCATTTTGTTTTCTTATAACTAGAGAAAAGATCATTTTGAGATCACAGAAAATAATTGAAATTCCAAAGAAATAAAAACAAAGGTGTCCTGAAGGACTTTTGATCAATTAAGAGAATTACTACCTTGAAGACCTGTAAACTCTGCTACTCAAACTTCACTGCCAAAATGGAAAAACCATCAACATTCAAATACATATACTTGTTCATGAACCAAGTACTAAGTCTGACCAGAACAAGGCAGCTATTATAACCCAAGAGATAAAATTCCATCAGTAAACTGTAATATTTAATTTATGGAAAAGAAAAAAAATTGGTTAAAATGCTTAAAAACATATTGATATAAACCATGAAATTTTGAAAACTAGCAAGCATGGAGGCCATTAATTGCAAATGGTTGTTTATAAAGTTAACAGTAGTAAAAAAAACTTTTATCATACCACAGGAGACAAATACATTAAATGCACAGCTCCTTTTAAAGGAAACCATGAAAGAGGCAAGTCATTACAGGTTTCTTAAAGCTAGGCATGGATCTTGAATGCCACATTTATCTCTTTCTGAGTCATATGATATCTAGACAGTGGAATAAAGGCAGAGAATTGCTTGAGCTCTCCCAAATTTCCCTTCAAAAACTGATTGCAAAACAAATTCAAGAATGGCAAAACCAAGAAAGATACAAGGTGGAATAATTTTCCAGCCCAAGACAATATAGAAAGTTGGTAGGGAAGGTCTGACTCACTGGGATGTAAAGTGGAGCCCCATCCAGGGCCACACTCCAACAAGCTAGAATTAGGCCTTGAGGGAGAATAAATTTTTATGGGTAATTCAATCAGTGATGGTGCCTTCTGGAGCTCTCAGTCCACAGATAAAAGAGGATTGGAAAATTAGTCAAAAGCAGATTACAGGGAACACTTTGCTGGCACTGGGTGCAGGACCCATGTTGCATTGCCCATACACAGTTTCGGGTCACAGTCCTAGGGTGAGGAGGAGGAGAACTAATACATTAAAGCATGTGGACACAGGGATACAGGGGCACTGGTTGCGCTCAGGGTGAAGAAGATTGCTTATGGTCACTCATAGACCAAAACACAGGACAGGAGAGCAGCCATGACACCTCTCCTCATATTTTACCACCTTGGAAGAACTGAAAAGTTGCATAGCCCTAGGACTAGCTCTGTAAAAAGCACAAAAAACATGAAGATTCAGGTAGTGACCACTCCACCCTACAGGCAGAACCCAACATTAACATAAAATTAAAAGTGAAGAAACGGGCTGTGAAAATGAGCACAAACAAAACAAAATAACAAAAAAAGCCTGACCATGGAAAGTTACTATGGTGACAGGGAAGATTAAAAAACACAAACCCACAAGATGACAACAAAGTTAAAACTGATGAATTTTAAGTGAAAAATAAAAATAAGAATTGATCACATGCCCAAAAAAATTCCTGGAAGAGCTCAAAAAAGTTTTAAAAATCAAATAAGATAGATGAAAAAGTGAGAAAAGCAATGAGGGATGCAAGAAAATCATGAAAATGAGTCAAAACACTTGGTAAAGGAGGTATAAAAAATTATTGAAGAAAGTAACAACTTAAAAAACAAAATAGGCCAAATGGTAACATGGGCACAAAAATCACTGAAGAGAAAAAAAAAAAGTCCTGAAAAGCAGAATTGGCTAGATAGAAAAGGAGGCACAAAATCCCACCAAAGAAATAATTCTTTAAAAATTAGAAATGGCAAATGGAAGCAACTGACTTCATGAGACACCAAGAAAAGGTAAAACAAAATAAAAAACATGAACAAAAACAGAAGGGAAGGTCAAATATCTCCTTGGAAAAAAATGACTGACCAGGAAAATAAATTGAGAAGAGATAATTTAAGTCTACTTATTTATTGGACTACCTGAAGCCATCAAAAACAACAACAAAGAGACCTTAGAAGTAAAATGAATCCACCAATTACCTCCTGAAAAGAACCCAAGATGAAAACTCTCAAGAATATTATGGCCAAATTCCTGAGGTCTGAAGTCATAGAAAATATTGCAAGCAGCCAGAAATTCAAATTTCATGCTGCACAGTCAGGGTAACACAAGATTTAGCAGTTTCTACATTAAAGATTTAGGGGGCTTAAAATATAATATTCCAGAGGGCAAAGGAGGTCGGATAACAACCAAGAATCACTGACCCAGCAAAACTGAATGCAATCCTTCTGAGGGAAGAAAAATCAGATAATTACTGAAAGTGGGCTTTCAAGTATTTCTGATGAAAAGAACAGAACTGAATAGGAAATTTGACTTTTAAATGCAAGACTCAATAGAAGCATTAAAGAGGTACACATGAAAGAGATATCATAAGGGATTCAATAAGACTAAACTCTTTACATCTTACATGAGCAGATGATAGTTCTAATTCCTAAGAAGTCCTTTTTTTTTCTTTATTATGGCATTTTGAATAAGTATACATACATACACATATAAACATACAGAGGGCAAGGGTGTGTTTTGAGACATGGGATGATGTCTAAAAATAAAATAAAATCATACATGAAAAAGAGAGATGTAATAGGAGATGGGGAAGGGATATGTAGAATGGGGTACATTATTTCACATAAAGGAGGCACAAAAGAGATTTTACAGAGGAGGGAAAGATGAGTGGTGATGGAAAATACTTGAACTTTACTCTCATCAAAATGTGCTCAAAAAGGAAATAACACACACACTAAATTAGGTATAGAAATCTATCTTACCTCCTGGAAATAGGAGGGGGAGGAGATAAGAAAAAGGGGAGACAGAAAGGAGGGTGGATAAAGCAGAACAAATTTGAGGAGGGACAGAGTAAAAGAAGAGACAGATAAAGATAATTGGGTGAAATATGATAAAGCTAAATCCACAGTAATCATAACTATTGAAAAAAATTAGAGCAAATTTCTCTGATAAAGATCTCTTATCAAATACATAGAAAACTGAGCCAAATGGATAAGAATACAAGTAATTACCCACTTGATACATGGTCAAAGGATATGGTAGTTTTCAGAGAAAGAAATCAAAGCTATTTATAGACATATGAAAAAAATGTTCTAAATTACTATTGATTAGAGATATGTAAATTACAATGACAATAATTAAAATTACAATAATTCTACACATATTAGATCAGGTAATATAAAAGAAAGGGGAAATGACAAATGTTGGAGGTGATATGGGAAAATTAGGACACTAATACACCATTGGTGAAGTTGTAAATGGATTCAATCATTTTGAAGAACAATTTGGAACTATGCCTGAAAGTCTATATACCTGTGAATACACTTTAAGCCAATAATATCACTACTACTGTATACCAAAGAGATATATAAGAAAGGAAAAGAATCTATTTGTACAAACGTATTTAGAACAGTAGCAAAGAATTGAAATTGATAGGGTGCCCATCAATTGGGGAATGGCCAAACAAGCTGTGCTATATGGATGGAATACTATTGTGCTATGAGGAATGATAAGCAGAATGTTTTCAGGAAAACCTAGAAAAACTTAGATCAACTGTGGCAAAGTGAAGTTGGAAGAATGTACAGAGCAACAGCAATGTTGTACAAAGGTCAACTGTGAATGACTTCGTCATTCTTAGTAATAACATGATCCCAGACAATTCCAAAGGAATGATGAAAAATACTATCTACCTCCAGAGAAAGAACTGATGAAGTCTGAATGCAGATCAAAGCAAACTGTTTTTTTATAATTTTTTTGTGGTTTTTTTTGTCTGTATTTTTTAACAACATAAAACTGCATGTATGACTGTATGTATAACCTATATCAAATGGCTTGCCTTCTCAATGAAGGGGAAGAAAGGTGGGGTGGGAGTGGAAATTTGTAATTCAATTTTTTTAAGTGAATGTTACAATTGTTTTTACATGGGAAAATAAAATATTTTTAAAAGCACAGATTTTTTTTTTAATGAACAAAAAGAATGCTAAGGCCTCTTAATTGCAGGGACTGGTTTTCACATTAAAAAAAACTATATCACTTTAGAATCTAGCACAGTGACTGGAAAATAATCTTTTTTATATTGAAATGAATTGAACACTTATTTATCAATCTCTGATCTAATTGATATGTTACTCCACAAATGGTAAAGAATATAGCCCATCCTCATTGTCTCATCTTATGTGCTAACTAAATTGCACCACAAATTCTCACAGTTTGGGTGTAAGGACATGTAGGCTCGGGTGTTTATTTGTTATTTTCAAAACCAGGTCTTCTTAATCTAAGCTTCATAAATACTTATATGTGGAGAGATACATAGCTCTATTACAGAGACATAGAGATGGAGATAGATATAGAGATGTACATTTTCATATTGCCATATACACAGAGAGATGTGAGAAAAAATAATTTTAAAATATATTTCAAAATATTAAATTTTAATATGATTGTATTTCATGTGATTGATTTCTTTTGTAATTCCAGATATTTTATGTCATACATTTAAAAATACCATGTTTAGTCAGGGTCCACAAACTTTACCAGATTGACAAAGGCATCCAGGACATAAAAATAACAAGAATTCCTCTTCTAGTTATTGCACAGTTACCAATGAAGATGCAGATTGACCATTGGTTATATCTTGTGCTTGCTTCATAACTGGTCTAGCTCCTTTTTCAGCTGTGCATCTCGCTGATAATTCTCACTGAACAATTTTTCGTTGGTCATGAATTCTAGGCTACATATTTCCCCTGGGTACATCTCCAATGTACTCTGGGTGATCTACAATCTTAAATTCTTTGGAGACAGGAGTGTTCTATTTTTTCAGCTATACAGCATCATCGAACAAATATTTATCTTAAAAAGATGGACCTCTTTTCGGGAGGAAGCTTGGAGTCATTAAAAGCACTACTTTCTTTAGTGGTCAGTTGCAAAAATTCACAAAGTTCAGTTTACAAAAAAATTAAAAATATAAAATTATTCACTGCCTTTAAATATTCCCTCAAAACACAGAAGAAAAAAACTGTATCTACTCTCTCATTTATTTATTTATTTTCATTCTTTGACAATAGCACCTCGGCAGTGCTAGACCACATTCACTTACATGTATATGATGTAAAAATGCATTGTTTTGAAATGCATAATCAGCCCAGAACTTTCTAGAGGAGATCACCGTTGAATCTAAATATAGTAAAAATCAATGAGACAGCGGCATTTATTTGACATAGCCTTGGCTTTTGATATTTCTTCCTGTGATCTGTCTACTTCTAAAAAGTCTACTTTAATCACCATAAGAGAACTTTGGTTCAAAAGTTTCTTTCAAATATAAGGAACATTGGCTTTTAGCTATGATATTGGTAAAGTAACTAATGAGATTGCCTATAAATGCTTACTTCCACACTGGCCAGGTATGTCTTTCTTTCACTTGAGAAATAATATGACTTGGGAATCTGTAGAATTTGCGAATTTATTTTTTTTTATTCTAAGTGAATTCTATCAGTTCAAAGCCCAAGTGTGGAAAAATGAGATTATTAAAAATAATGTACAGTTCAAAAGAATAGGGAAGAAAATTCCATCCTACTAAATGTTTACTCTTCAGTATCCTCATCTGGGTAATACTCATTTACCTTTATTTCAAAAATGGTATTTATACATTGTTCTCAAATGATAAAATGCAAGACTGACAGAGTTCATTATATTTCAATGTCCTTGGTAAATGATAAATAATTAATCCACTTGACATGGCTATGAGAAAGGTTTTATTTAGTATATAAAGATACTGAATTATAAGAAGGTTAGCAACTTCCCAATAGTAGAAATTGAATTCAAATTTTAAAAACTCTAATTTCAGTAAGCCATAGAATTGAACAGTTTTAATAGCAAGAAAAAATAGGAACTTTATGTTTGGTAGCAACCAAGCATCATTTTGTTCCAGGTTCCAAGCTGAGGTTACTTTGGCTAGTCTAGCATAAATTTATACACCCTTTCCCTTCATAGACTTTTAAAACATGAATCCTCTGTTATATATGTAATTTAATGAATCATAAAAATACATCTTTTAATTATTGAGTCATATTCTACAATGTTAACAACTGATTTTCTGGAAACTGCTGGTTTGGAGATTGATATTATCCGGATAACAGCATAGTGTTTATATCTGTCAGAATAACATTGCTGAGAACATTTAATTTATTTTATCATAAACTTACCAAACCTTGCAAAAAAATTATAATTGAAAAAAATATGAAACAAAATTCACACAAAAGGTTAAAAAAAGAGAGCAAAATACATGAAAAATTGCAATATAATGGGCACTCATGGAGTAGCTGAAAAAAATGTGCTCAGCCTCAGGGGGCCCTGCGTTCAAATTCCTGCTTCTGATACTTGCTACCCATGCATCCCTTGACAAACCATTTAATCTCTCATATAAAAAATGGGGACCAGGCAGAGCAAAAATGAAAAGTAGAGGTAGCAACCTAACCTAATTCTTCCAACATTCTATTTCAAATAACTTTAAAATAATGTCTCAAATAAAATTTTGGAGCAAAATAGCCAACAGAAAGTCAGCCTAAGACAACTGAGAAGGTCAGCAGGAGAGGTCTATAACACTGGGATAGGGGCATCAACCCAAAGCATGTACAGGTACAGAACTAGCAGTAGTCCTTGGAGGGGGCTGTGACAGCAACAACTTTGTGAGTTCTCAGGTCAAATATCTTAAGGGGGGTTCAAACAACTTGTCAGAAAATGATTCCAGGGAACTCCCTGCTGGCACTGAGTGTATACCTTGTTGCTATTTGGCAACGCTCTGTCTCTGTCTCTGTTTCTCTCTCTCTCTCTCTCTCTCTCTCTCTCTCTCTCTCTCTCTCTCTCTCTTCTCTCTCTCTCTCTCTCTCTCTCTGTCTCTGTCTCTCTCTGTCTCACACACACGAGTCTTTGGTCACATTTCCTCAGTACAGAGGAGTGCTTGTGGTCAGCCACAAGGCAACAGGAGCCCTGGTCACAGTTTCAGTGTGGAAAGGAGAGCTAGCACTTATAACTGGAGGGGAGCAGAAGACTTGGTCACAGTTCCATGACCAATAGGAGAACTAGCGCTAATAGCTGTGGGGGAACAGAGGCCATTCCTGAGTAAAAATCAGAATACAGACCAGTAAATGCACTTCTTCCTGGATCACACCACCTTGAAAGCACCAAAAACTTATAGGAGAAAGAAATAACCTGGGCTTCAGGACAGTGTTTCACCACCACCAGGAAAACAGAGGCCAACTTTAACATTAAGCTTAAAAAAGAGTCAAAAATAAATTGAAATTGTAAAAAAATGAGGAAACCAAAAAAAAAAAGAACCTGACCATAAACAGCTAACAAAAAACAAACTCAGAAAACAGCTACAAGTAAAGTCTCAATGGAAAAAAAAATGCAAATTGGACACAAGCTCAACACAGATTCCTGGAACAGCTAAGAAATATTTAAGAGTAGTAGAAGAAAAAATGGGGAAAGAAAAGAGAGTGATACAAAACAATTATGAAAAGAGAATTAACAGCTTGTTATAAGAGGCACAGAAAAGACAGAAGAAAATGACACCTTAAAAAACAGAATTGGCCTAACGGTAAAAGAGATACTAAAACTCACTGAATGAAAGAACTTAAAAAGAAAAATTTGCCAAAAGGAAAAAGAGGTGCAAGAGTTCACTGAAGAAAACAATTCCTTAAAGAAACAGAATAGGGTGAGTAGAAGAAAATAACACTGTGACACGTTAATACCATCATACACATACACACACACACACACACACACACACATGTACACACACATGTATGAAAATGTGAAATATATCATTAGAAAAACTGACACGGAATATAGAGTCAAGGAGAGGAAATTAAAGAGTAACTGGACTGCCTAAATACCTTTCTCCAAAAAAAAAAAGAGTCTAGATATCATTTTTTCAAGAAATAATAATGGAAAACTGCTCCAGTATCTCCAGATACTGAGGATCAAATAAAAATGGAAAGACTAAATCATTCACCTCCTGAAAAAGATCTCAAAATGAAAACTCCCAATAATAATATAGTCAAATTCAAGGGCTCTGGATGAAGGAGAAAATATTGTAAGCAGTTATAAAGACATAATTCAAGAATTATGTAGCCACCATCAGGATCACCCCAGATTTAGCAGCTTCCACTTCATTCAGAATTGGTTCAAAGAGGTAGTCACATATGAACACACTCAGTTTTGTATAGAAGTCTATCTTAACCCACAGGTCAGCAGGAGAGGAAAGGGAAAAGAAAATGACATTGGAGTTGATAAACTGGAGGGCAGATTAAGGGAGGCAGTTGTCAGAAGCAAAACAGACTTTTTAAGAGGGACAGGGTAAAAAAGAGAGGGAGAAAGATAAATGGAAGAAAATAGAATTGAAGGAAATGCATAATTAGTAACCATGAACTATGTATGCGCTTGGGATGACCTCACTCATAATAGGGAAGCAGAAAGCAGAATGGATCAGAAACCAGAATCCAACAATATTTTGTTTACAAAACATATTTAAAGCTGAAAGACATATAGAGTTCAAATAAGGGTCTAGAGCTGAAGCTACAATGCTTCACCTGAATTAAAAAAAAAAACAGAGGTAGCAATCTGATTCTCAAAGATAAAGCAAAATATAGACTCAAGTAAAAGGTGAAAAACAAGGGAAACCACATTTTTGCTTAAAGGTACCATAGGCAATGAAGTGATATCAAAGAAAAAAAAAGTCAGTGTCTCAAATAAAGCTCCCATTCCTAAAATATATTGGGAAGTGGGTTAAATTTATGAAAATAAGAGCCATTCCCCAGTTGATAAATGATCAAAGGATATGAACAGATAGTTTTCAGAAGAAGAAATCAAAGCTGTCTATAGTCGTATATGAAAAAAATCCCTAAATCACTATGATTAGAGTATGCAAATTAAAATAACTCCAAAGTACTACTTCACATTTGTAAGAAAAGCTAAATGCTCGTGGGAGAGTGAAAAACAAAATACATTCATTAATTGTTGATGGACTTGAGAACTAATGCAATTATCCTAGAAAATAATTTGGAGGGCAAGGTAAGTGGTGCAGTGAATAGAGCACCAGCCCTGGATTCAGGAGGACCTGAGTTCAAATCCAGCCTCAGATACTTAACACTTACTAGCCCTGTGACCTTGTGGAAGTCATTTAACCCCAATTGCCCCTACCTTACCCCTCCACAAAGCAAAAAAAAAAAAATTGGAACTATGCCCAAAGGGCTGTAAAATTATGCATACTGTTTGACCCAGTGATGTATAGTGATATATAGATAAATAAATACACATACATGTACATATGCACACACACATATACGTACACATATGTATATACCTACATGTATGTGTATATATATATATGTATATGTGTGTGTGTGTGTGTGTGTGTGCATGTGTATCAGCTCTTTTTTTTGGTGGCAAAGAATTAGAAATTGAAGGGACGTCCATCAGTTATGGAATTACTGAACAAGTTGTGGTATGTGATTTTGATGAAATACTATTGTAGTATAAGAAATGAGAAGTGGAATGGTTTCAGAAAAGCCTGGAAAGGCCAATATGAACTGATATACTCTGAAGTATAGAATCATAATATCGTTGTACACAGTAACATAAATATTGTAAGGATGATCAAATGTGGAAGACATATTCTGATCAACAAAATGATCCAAGATAATTGTGAAGGACTCATGAGGGAAAAAAAAAACTATCATTTTCCAGAGAGAGAAATGATAAGCAAAGTGCATGTTGAAGCGCGATTTTTTTTTCTATTTTTGTTGCCTTTTTCTTTTGTAACATGACTCATATAGAAATACGATTTGCATGATTTTGTGTGTATATTTGATATTATATTGCTCATTTTAGTGGTTCAGGGAAGGACTTCAGGGAGGTAGAGACTTTTAACTCAAAAAAATTTTAAAAAAGTATTATAAAGAAATAAATAATATTTCAAAATTTAAAAAAAAATAAAAATTAGGAAGGGCACTAGAAGACTCATAAGGATCTTTCTTACCTTTAGCTTGAGAATCATCTTACCCCCTTGGAAAACTGTCTAGCATTCTTACCTTTCCTCTGATTTTCTTTGCTTCATTGAATGGTAATACACTGTGCTGGTTCTGTTAGTATCACTTAGCATTTTTTTTTTACATTTTTCTTGTATTCTTCATCCGTATCATTTTATGCCATCACATTATTCCATAAATGGAGATAAACCTAACAGGACAGAATATTTTATAAAACTCATAAGTAAACAGAGCTTTCCAGAACAGGTGGCACAGTGGATAAAGCATTGAATTGAGTTTCCTAGAACCTTTTGCAGTGTCAGTTTTCATCATCTATAAAACGGGGACCACAACGTCACTTGCTTCCCAGGGATTTTATGAGGATCAAATGAGTTAATATTTATAAAACATTTTGCAAATCTTAAAGCACTCTATAAATGTGAGCTTACACCACTACTACTACTATAACTACAACTAGTAAATAACTTTCCCAGCCTCAAGCAGCTCTTATGTCTCAGAAGTGCCATTTGAATTCACATCTTCCTGGCTCTGAAAGCACCTCCCTCCCCACTATACTGAATTTCCCTTCTTACATCCTTATTTAGACTGTCACTGGATTCGTATTTTCTTTTGAGTTGGGGGTGCAGTGTTAAAGTGATCATGACTTTTGTCCTCTCTTCTTTCTCTTGTTCTTTCTTCTTTTTCTCTTCTGATATTGTTCCTATTTTTCTCTTCTTTCTCCTTTTCCTCCTCCTCCCCTTGTCTTCTTTCTTGTTCTCCTTTTCTTCTTCCTTCTCCTTCTCCTCTTCCTCCTCCTCCTCTTTCTCTTCTTCTTCTTCTTCTTCTTCTTCTCCTCCTCCTCCTCCTCCTCTTCCTCCTCTCTTCCTCCTCTCTTCCTCCTCCTCTTTTCCACCTCCTCCCCCTCCTCCTCCTCCTCCTCCTTCTTCCAAAAAGAGTGATAGGTTTAAACACAGGAAGACGTGGATTCAAATATCATTTAATTGATATGTAACTATTGGCAAGTTGGGTAACGTCTACGTGCTTCAAGCATCTCCCCTGGGACTTATTTGCTAAGTGAAATATGAGTTGTCACCTGCATTGGTGGGTAGAGTTTACATATACTGAAGAGTCTTTTATTATACTTCAAATTTTTAATGTAGTGCTTTTGAAAACATTAAAATAATATTCAAAATAATTAAGGTGACTACAAATTAAATTTAATGGTAGTTGGTTTTTATTTTTTAAAGCTTAACATCTCAACTTTATTTCAAACACATTTTTATTAGCAGTCATATTCCCTGCTGTCTAAAATATTTTTATTAATTCCAAACATTATTTTCATAATTAGTGTTATACTAGTCAAAATATGATAGGCTACTTAGCCCAGGGGATCAGTAACTGGATGCAAAACTTTTCAGCTCTATACTGGTAGATAATAAATTCATTAGAGTTTATATAATAATGTACCTTGTTCCACATCACAGCCAGCTCAAATTTGAAACCCATGAAGAGCTAGCTAAATATATCTAATCCAATTTCCATACAACAGCTAGCACAATTGTCTGTATTAATTGTTATCATTGCTCATGGTCTACAGTATTACTCCTTCCTAACTCCATTGCTGCCACACACCAAGAATGAAGTGATGCTGGCTAAAGAGTAAAAATGAGAATGAGTTGTTTTAAATACTGTATCTGTTCTCCATACTGAGAATTTATTTTATTTGCCTGGCCCACCAACCTTGCCCTATTCTACAATGTCTACATTTTTTTTTTTTGCTTTTGGAGAAGGGAGGGGAGGGCAATTGGGGTTAAGTGATTTGTCCAAGGTCACACAGCTAGTAAGTGTTATGTGTCTGAGGCCCCATTTGAATTCAGGTCCTCTTGACTTCAGGGCTCGTATTCTATTCACTGCGCCACCTAGCTGCCCCTTAACTGATTTTTTTGAATAGCTATTTTGTTATTCTTGACTTTTTTCCCCATAATGTCCAAATGTTATTTGAATGTTAACATTAGGTTCATCAAAATGATCGTGAGACATTTCTCGTCATAGTTTGCATCTCCTTTGACATGATTTTTAATCTATAATTCTTCAAAGAGGGACCCAGATATGATAGTTCTCAGACCTGTGTTTCTGATGATATGTGAAGTAGTATTGACATCAGAGTCTGAAAAGGAATCTGCTGAAAGCAAGACATTGTTAATATGTTCCTATTGACTGGGAACATTAAGTGACCTCTCGATAGCAACTTATGTATTGGGAAGTTCTCCTATGCTCTTGCACCACTCACAATAATAAGACACTGCTAATGAGTTCCCTAGCTAACAAATGCTAGATGGAATGTATA
>CM053584.1:42436675-42440030 GCA_028627135.1 Pseudochirops cupreus | reverse complement strand
AAAAAAAAAAAAGCAAGGAAAAAACATGTTAAAACCTGCATAAATATTGACTCTAAACTTAACCTTGAGCATGTACTATGTGCTCATTGTATGAAGCTCTCGAGATAAAAAACAATACTACCAAACTAGACAAGGTTTTCACTCAAAGAGTTTTCAGTCTAATGGAAGAAAACACCAAATAAATGAGGACTGGATCTTGAATATCCACCCAAGCATGGTTTGGAAACAATATGTAGGGAATGACTTGTAAGCCTGATTCTGGGTAAGAAAAGAAGAAAGTTTATTTATCACAGCCCAGAGTTGTTCTAGTCCAGCATTCTTGGAAAGGTGGTGTCAAGAGCTTAATGGCAAATTAAACACTTCTGCTTTTTGTTTCCTGTGTACTTTAAGCTAACATTCAGTTAATAAAACTTACAACCACTTTCCTCCCTCTCCAAACCTTTTAAACAACTTTTATCTTTCCTCTTCAAAATTCATGGTAAATCCTACTTCAGTGTTCACCCTCAACCCATTACAGTTCGTTTGTTCAAAAGACAGTACATAAATAATCTTTTACTTTTCTTCCAACTTCACAGTCATTTGGAAAGGAAAGAGGAGTCAAGGGTAGGCTCATAGGAGTTCTGAAGCAGGCATTGCCAGTAACATGGGTTTGTTTTTGTTTCTGTTTTTGTTTTCTTAAGCCTTGCTTTCCTTGGAATACTGTGGGATGAAGGCAGTTGGCAGAAAGTATGAATGAAGCAGCAGATATAGGGGGAATGTGTACAGGGAGAATGAGAGAGAACCACAGCTCAGATGGAAAAACACCCAAATTATAGCAATTGGTTTGGAAGTGAAAAGGCTTCCCAGACAGTATTAGACAATAAAGCTAGAGAACTTCAGACAGTGATGGTCCAGCAACTGGCAGCATCAACAGAAAGAAGCAAAGTCCCTGACTTCAGAAAACAACAGGGATGACTACTTATCAAGAGAGACAGAAACAGAGAGACAGAGAAGGGAAGGCATGAAGGATGGAAGGGACAAAAGGAGGAAAATGAGGGAAGGAGGGAAGGAAGGAAAGAAGGAAGGAAAGAAAGAAAGAAAGAAGAGAGCGAGGAAGGAAAGAAGGAAGGAAGGAAGGAAGGAAGGAAGAAGGAAGGAAGTGAAGGAAGGAAGGAAGTGAAGGAAGGAGGGAGAGAGGGATGGAGGGAAGGAAGGAGGGAAGGAAGGAGGGAAGGAAGGAAGCAAGAAGGGAAGGGAGGGGAAGGAAGGAAAGAAAACTTTATTAAACACTTACTATAAGAAAATCCTGAGACTAAATATTGATGATAAAAATATAGCCTTTCTTCTTCCAAACCAACCTTTTCATTCATGCCCTTGATCTTTCCCCATCTCCTCCTGTGTCAAATTGCCCCCTCACATATTCTCACTGCCACTGCAGTCTTCAGTTTCTCCTTACTTATACCTGAGGGTACCTAACCTTAAAAACACACCCCATCCAAATCCATTTGTTTTACTCATCCTCTCAAACTATTTTTATGTTTCTCTCCTTTTCACAATCAATTATAAGAATTGCACCCACTTTTTCCTCTCCTCATTCACATCTATGTTCCTTGTAATCTTGTTTTCAATCCCACCACTCAAATGAAACACTAGAAGGTTCTCGGTAATGTCTTAAAATATACATGTTAACGTCATGTTCTCTATTTTCATTCTGTTGACCACCCCAACATCCATTAATTTTTCCCTAGCTGTTTTTTAATAACACGGCCCCTTCCTAGGTCTCTATCTACCTATATAATTCCCTTTTCTGTCTCCTTTCTTGAATAACCATTTATGTCCCACCCTTTAAATATGAGTGATTTTCCAACCTGAATAAAAATTAGTTTCATCTACCTAGAAATGATATTTTATCCAGTAGAGCTGGTGAAATTACTAATAGAGGGAGTCAAAAGAAGAAAGAATAGGAAGATTTAGAGATCCTTATTCTCTATTCTGAATTCTAATCCCACATTGCCAAATACCTGTTAGATATTAGATATCCACAGTGACATGTCCTGAAAGCATCTCAAATCCAACACGTCCAAATCATAATGCATAATTTTTCCTCTCAATTATCCCCTTCTTCTACCAATCATGTTTATTTCTGTTAAAGTTATTGCTTCAGATACCCAGGTTCACATACATAGATTTATTGTCACTTCTTTCCTCTCCTTTTCTCACCTCAGTCACAGAATTTAATAGGTGATAGGACCATCACTGCCTCTCTGGTGACTCAGAATGACTCTACCATGAGACCAACACAGTGATCAGTGAGGCTGACCCTAGGAACCTCCATATACTCAATCACACTGCTCGTCACAATTTTAGTTGACCATCTAGCTTGTCCCACATCCAGACCAACTGCCTGCCTGACCCAGAGACGGAAATTTGCCTGAACCAATGGTTATCATACTCTCAACACTATCATGTTATCTCCTTACAATGATTGGGAACCCAACAACATGCGGGTTCACCTCTTTATTCCCCATGGCCTGCTACCTTATTTCTAATCCTTTAATCTGATGCTCCAAACATAGCACTCTGGATATCCTCATCCCTTCACAGTGCTCTTAGGAACACCTGCTTCATAAATTTCAAACTTACTTTTGTATTATATCTTTTTTTATTACTTCTTTCATTTTCTTGTCCTCATTGAGACCTGGATCCCTCCTGATGATACAGCACCCTGACATCACTTTCTTGAACTGATTACACTTTCTTTTATCTCCCCAACTCACTGGTCTCAGTGGGAAAGTAGAAGTCAGTTTTGCTCTTGCTATCCTTTGCAGTTTTCAGGATCCTCTCTGCTCACGTCTCTCAGAAACCTGTCCTCTTTTCGGATTCCTTCAATCCGTATTTATCACCCAATCAAGATTATGATAGGTACTATCTCTTCACTCTGGAAGTATCATTCTATTTCCTTCCTCAATGAGTTCAGTGTCTGACTCACATCATTTCCCTTCTTCCCAACTCATGCCCTCAAACTACAGAACTTCAAAATTCCTATTGATGGTCCCTCAAACATTCTCACTTCTCAGTTCCTCAATTTACTTACTTCCTGTGACCTACTCTTTCATCCCACCACAATTACACACAAAGATGGTCATACCAAGTGCTGGGATGGAGCTCAGCTCATAAGAACTCATAAAAGTTGATTGTTAAATGTTCAATGTGAGCATTTAAAAATCAGAAATAATAATGTGCTACAAATTAGGAATTGATTTGTTGTTTTTCTGATCATCTAGCTTTTTAAAAAATGTGACAAAAACATCAATGCAGGTTTACCTTAAAAGTCTATCATAGTCACCTTTTCCCCCTGGAGAGCTACTTAAACATT